>CM053766.1:112471324-112663728 GCA_028658305.1 Pachyuromys duprasi
CCCTGGTGGGAAGAAGTGAGCTTCAAATTCCCGCTTCACATCCTTCTGGAGCACGAACAGTTAATGAAACACGTCATTCTAAGACATTGAAACCCTTCTCTCTCCCCAGCTCTCTCCGAAGCTCTCTGCAGGCTCACAAAGTCCAGGTTGGCGCAAGATGGATTAGGCTTGTCCGTGTATTAGCTGTGCCCTGCCTGGGCCACTAAACGCTTTATGCCGTTTCTAATAAATCCTGTTTCTACTTCACGTTTCCATTTCCAGTCAGTCCCTGGGATCCCTCTGGCCTCTCAGGTTTAAGAGTTGTACTCTGGAGAGAACTCCTCTTACTCAGGTTTAAGAGTTGTACTCTGGAGAGAATTCCTCTTCCTCAGCCTCCATCCTGAGCCCTGGCATGACCACTGGGTACGAACTCATGCTGGTCTTAGTTGTGGGTACCACCTCATGGACTGTCACCAGCATTTTGTTATTTTGTGAGTTCTTCTTTCTTCCACCCTTCTCCAACCCCTGTCTTCTTCCCTTTCAACTCCCTAACACTAGATATGAGAGAAAAAAGGATAGAGAGGAAAAGAAAGAGCTCCTTGAATAAAGTCAAGGGGTTAGACTGCTTCCTGCTGATTAGGGGCTTCAAGTTTCTTGGGTAAAGTTTGATCTTCACCCTCAGGATATCTAAAATCTTCTTGTTGCTGTTTCTTCTTTGTGCACAACCACTTAACAAACCACAACCAACTGCAACCAACCTTGCCTTTCAGGTGCCCTGGTCTTTATTTATTTATTTTCTCTATTTAATCACTTTACAGTCTGATGTCAGCCCCCTCTCCTCTCCTCCCAGCCCCACCCTCAGCCCTAGCATCTATAAAGCCTCTGAAAAGACCTAAGAACTCCAAACATTGTGTGGCTGCAGAAGTTACCTGCAGCTGGCGAAAGCACAAACCTGCTGGGGTACAAGACAAACCCCAGTCTGTACTGAAGCCGCCCCATGTCCCCACACCTGGGATTAAAGTGAAAACAGATTGTAACAATATTGCTGTGTGTTTTAAGGAAGCCAAAATTCCAAAATTGTCACTAAATTTCCCCCTTTCTGTTTTAAGCTATTACTTATGCTCTGCATAGTGGGAAATTATAAAGAGGCATTTTCAATGAACTAAAAGCTTTTCTGGATCAGTGGCCAAGGTTTTCAGGAAACCTCGATTCTAATCTTCTTAGTTTTGATGGTATCCACAACTTTTCATTTCCTCTGGAAATATAAGCAAATCCGTGTTCCCTATGCAAAATTTTTGTGGATGTTTATCCTGATGTTAACATATCTTTATAGTACATAGGTTAGCTTAATTTCACAGTTTAAAAAAATATATATCATGGTGATTTTTAGCTCCGCTTCTCTGAGATGGCTCATACTTTTTGTTGTGGGGTCTTGAGCCAGGCCTCCAAGGCCATTTCCCCATGGAAAGAAATTGTTCTGGCTATTTCTTTTAGACCAACACTCAGTGGCAGTCCTTACCACATCGCCTGCACACCTCTAGAAGCCTAGGCCTTTTACCTGTTTTATATAGAAAACTAATTGCCTTTAGAGATTTTTTGTTCACAATTTTGTTGCAAATGACCACATTCCCCACAATTAAAGCACCAGGCATTTTGAGATCTAAGACCTTTAGTAGCTTGGTCAACAGTCCCTTTGCAAACGGCCATATTTCCTTTTTTTTTTTTTTTAAGATTGATTTATTATGTTTACATTAGTCTGTCTGCATGTACACCTGCATACCAGAAGAGAGCACCAGATCTTATAGATGGTTGTAAGCTACCATGTGGCTGCTGGGAATTGAACTCAGGACCTTTGAAAGAGCAGTCAATGCTCTCAACCTCTGAGCCATCTCTCCAGCCCCCGACCATATTTCTTACAATTGAAGCACCAGGCATTTTGATATCAGAGACCTTTAGCTATAGCTTGACCTATGATATTAGCATGGTACACGTTAGAACCAATGTCTGTCCTACCCTATCCACTCATCCATAGGCACTGCCCATATCTTTAATGATCTAATAACTTTTTTTACATTTGGTATTCTCATTTTCATACACTACGTTCTCTATCAACTGATAATGGCTTTTTTCACAGCTGAAGCTAATCTTCGTAAAATAAATAAGTCGGTGAAGGCTTTTCCAAAGCCTGGTATGACGAGGCAGACTGTTTCTGGAATTCATGGCTTTGTCCCATGCTCTTAAAGCTGCTAAGCAGCATTGTTCTCTAACAGCTTCGTCAAACTGAATCTGTTCTTGCATATCAGAGTAGTGTCCTTTATCCAGCAACTGATCTTCAACTATACTCATTCCCCTCACTATCTTGCCTTTCAATTTTCTTGGCTTCTTCCCTCCACCATGTTAACCAATGCGACTGTGGACCAGCTTCTAGTGCAGCTGTTACCATTCCCTTCCATTCCAGGGGAATTATTATATTTTGAGTAGCTCATTTATTTAGAATTTGTTTCACATAAGTTGATTGTACCCCATACGAAATCATTAGCCTTTTTTGAAACAGAATCTAGGAAGAAAAAAGAAAAAACAGAAAAATCCCCTCTGGGAGCAAAGTGAGAGATATTCCAGCAGTAGCAGCCTTAATACATTTTTGGCTGCCATTTTGAATCAGAATATCCATCTCCTCTACAACCTTTGAAAGCAAATTTCCATTCTGCCTAGCCACATGTTGAGCGGCACTTGTAACCGGTATTTTGCTACTTTGTGGATTCTTCTTCCACCCTTCTCCACCCTTTTTCTTCTTTCCTTTCAACCCCCTAACACTAGATAGAAGAGAAAAAAGTATAGAGAGGAAAGTCAGGGGTGAGAAAGGGGGTGATGTTATCATTAGACTACTTCGTGCTGATTAGTGCTCCTTGGGGCAAGTTTGATCCTCACTGTCAGGATATCTAATTTCTTCTTGTTGTTCTTTGTCCATGACTACTTAAACTGTGACCAACAGTAACCGACAGCAACCAACAAGTTATCCTGCCTCTCAGCCCTAGCATATATATATATATATACACACACACACACACACACACACACACACACACACGCGCGCGCGCGCGCTCTGAAAAGTCCTCAGAATTCCTAACATCACACAGTAGCAGAAACTTTGCAGCTGACAAAACCACACCTTTGCTGGAGCATGAGGCAAATCACAGTCAGCGGCTGCAGTTGATATGCAGTAGCACCATATCCCCACACCTGGAATTAAAACAAAAACATTTATATTGGTGTATTTTTTAAAGAAACCAAAATTCCAAAATTGTCACTACAAGGGATGCCTCATGAGATAGGTTGCTGCAGGACATGGAATAGGGACTCTGTATAGGCACCCTGTCACTGGGTAGAAGGCTTTTGTGCTGGTTCCTCACAGTGGTCTGAGTCTGGAGCTATCACTCAGGGAAAGCTTCCTAGCTCCCTCTGCAGGGTTGGATCTTTGAGGCTGCTGTGGGCCGAGTGGTCCCCCAAGGTGAAAGTGTTGGAATCATAATTGACAATGCATCAACCCAAGATACCGGGTGTTTCAGGAGGGTTCCCTCTGGTGGTGCTCCAGTCATGAATGGGTGTTGTGGCTGTGGTTTCCTCACTGGGGAGTTGGGTTGATGTGAAGGCAGATTGAGCCTGCTGTCTTGCCTGGAGGTACCACAGAATTGACAGTGTGGGCTGACTGGTCATGCCAGCCCCTTGATATCAGACTCTTCCAGATTCTAGAGCTAAGAAATAAGATCCAGTCTCTGGTTGTCTGTTTCATGTACACAAGATAGACTAAGAGTCCATGACAACTAGAATACTCAGCGGTCTCTTCATAAAGACACAGTGGCACCACAAAAGCCCAATGGGGGCCTTTTCCTTTAAAATGGTTTTATTTACATATCATGACACAAGTATAGGGAAACGAATTTATAAATTGATAACCATATGCTATAGTCATCCTTTGTATCATAAAATAGAAAACTGACATTCCATCAACATTATTCATAAGTCATAAAATTTTATGTCTTCTATGACAAGAGAATGAAAAGTATTGGTCACTTCTGATGGATGCACTGGAAAGCAGCATGAGTCATTCCTTACGACAATCACAGTTGATTACCTTGAGAGGATCTTTGGTACCTTTAGCCAGGTGCCTGATGGGCTGGGACAATGCTGAGTGCATTTTTGATTATATTGAATACAAAATGGATCAATCCTCAGATGATGTTTTCGTACTACAATTTTCCTAAGATGATACAAATTTCTGAACCAAAAAATATCTTAATTTTAAATATTTGCATCTCTATTTGAATAAAAGTGACTAAATTTATAGTTTCAGGTTTGCATCTACTCTGTGAAATGACTACCCTATCCACCTAATTAACATACTTAGCAGCTCCCATAACTCCCTTCTGTGTGTGGTACGAACTCCTGAGATGTGCTCTCACCCAGTCCTAGCACATAGTAGCGTCACTCTCCCCATTAGATCTCCAGAACTTAGGTTTCCTGTGCCGCCGGACCTTTGTAACTTGTAAATGTTTTGATTTCTTTTAATGCGTGGATGAGATGAGAGCCATTCCTAAGCTGTGCAAAAAACATGGCTTGAGCTGAACCCTGAACATTTCCCTAGGCCTAGGCCTAAGAAGCTTCTAACCTCAGTACAATCTAATCTTCTGTAAGCCCAGACCTTGAAGGTTTCAGCTTCCAGCTTCTGTCTGCTAACCTAGGCCTAGAATGTTTTCAGCCTCTGAGACTTAGTGCTGAATTAATAACTCAACCTTTCTAGTTCTTTCTGAACTCTGGCTGGTTGGTTCAATTCAGCTGTTCTAGCTCAAACTCAGTTTTTCAAGCTGACTAATTCAAATAGCCTTCTTTTGGCTTTTGTCTGAATTGCTCTGCTTGGGGAAACTGCCTCTGAACTCCATGGATTGAACTGCATTGACTGTGCTGAGCGCAGGAACTAAATGGAGCTGAACAGAACTCAACTCTCTTCCTGCACTGCTCTTAAGTAGCCTGTCTTTCCTGTCTGTTCTCCTGTGAGAGTCGGGTGCATCCTATCTCTGACTCATTCTGTCAAATCTTTTTGCCTAGGCCTCAGCTAGACTTCACTGTTTGAGATCAAAGATGTGTACTAAAGGTGTGTCTATATTCCAGCCAGAGAGATTAAAGCTGTATACAAAGAACATGTCTGTATTCCAGCCGGATCACACAGACCTAGGTGTTTGGATGTGATCCCTTGCCAAAGCAGCCGCTTTGCTGGATTAAGTATCCTCCGAAGCACCTTGGATGAACTGTTCCCTGTTTCTACAGCTCTCAGTCACTGACCAGTATCATTCTATTTTCTGCTGCATGTGAACACTGTACAGCAGCATGAAGGAAAAAGGAAGAGAAGGAATGAATACAGAAAATTGACACCACAGAAAATAGTTCTCATTTGGATCAGTCTCATTCATTGAAAAATGCTTTTCCTAAGAATAAAGTGTTTTTGTTTTTCAAAAATCAGCAAAATAAAGTTCACTAAGAGAATGATCTAAACCATGAGAGGGTATCATTAATCAGAATGGGTAGACAGAAACTCAGAAATGAGTGGACAGAAGTCAAGAGAAGAGCAAAGGGTGAGAAAGCACCTCTGAGATGCTCCATGAGGAGTGCTCCTGGTGGGAAAAGGAAGGTGAGTGGTTGAGCTTCTGCATAAGGGAGAGACGTGGGGAGATTTGAGGAAAGTGCCCCAAGTTGAAGGTAACCCCTGGAATCTGATGGAGAAATGATGGGGCACCGGCAGGAAAACCCAAAGCAAAAGCAGACATGGAAACCTGTCACTCATAGTCTTTCTAAATGAGACGATGCTGGGGACTTATTTCCTGGGAAGGTGGTGGGCGCTGGCTGGGGGTGCCGAGCCAGTGTGTTCTTGGGAAACCCTGGGCTCCAGGGTAAAGGAATATGCCTGGCTTCCTTGATAATGAGAGCGAGTGAGCGAAACAGCCTTCCCAGATGGAAGCAGAGCAGCACGCTGAAGAGCCTCGGGAGGGGTATGGCGAGCTGTGGACTCGATACCCTCATGCTGGCTTTGAGGAGTGAAAGGTCGACATCCAAGTGGTGATGGGCGACCTTGGGACATACTGTTGCTGTGATGCCTTCCAGAGGGAAGAACACGCTGACTTTAGTCACCAAAGTCCTAGAGCAACAGTGACATCAGGACAGGGGCTCAGCAGTCAGTTGTGTCCAGTGAGGACCCAGTGTGTCCAGAAATGTGGGGTTTGTCTGAAGGGAGTGACCGTGGGACCGTCACTATGGGGACACTGTGTAATCCATGTAGATGTTCTAAGATGTGTTTGTGCTGCTAAAAGGTTTTCTAGCAGCTGGTGGAAAGTAACTATATTTAATATTAACTATGCATGAAAAATAGAGCAAACATATTTCAATAAATATACACACTTGGGTAGTGGTTGGACCCAGACATGACTCCATCTTGTCACAAGACCTACGGCTGCTCTTTGTCCTTTTATGGGTGTTGTTGGGCTCAGAGAACAGCTGTTATTTCCTGTCATCCCCTTCAGTCCCAAGACACGTTCAAAGCAAGGGCAGGGGATGGAGTTAGGAGCTACTGTTTAGCAGCTGCTCTGATATTTAAATCTTAGTGGAGAGACTGGTTTCACCGGGCCTTCACTGGAGTCAGTAAAGAATTTCCAAGTCCGTCGCCTTTGTGACAGCAGGTGGGATAGCTTGTCAAAATCACATCTCTTGTTTCACCTCCTTGTGAATTTAACTCATTTCGCGAAGCTGCTTTTTCTCTGGCTTAAAAGCAGTCTGAAATAAAGCAAGGTGTCTAGTCTAGTCTCTACTAGAGCCTCTTGGAAAGGTCCCATGTGTTGTGTTAGTTTATTAATTTTTATCCTCACTCCCAACTCAAGAACTGTTCGACTCTGCTGGCGGGATCCCACAGGATGGAGCCTAAACTGTACAGTTTAGGGAATTGAAATTTAGAGGGTTTAAGTGACTTGGTCAGGATCAATACAAAGATGATTGGCAGGTCTTGATCAGCATGGGGTTGGTTGCCTGGACAAACTTTCTAGGTTCCCGAGTCCTCTACTTGGTACCCTAAACCCAGGAAAATTGTGTCCTTGCTTTTAGAAGGTCCTCCTGGGCACAAGTTTCATTAGAAAACAGACTCTCTGAAAAGGTGCCTTGAGCCCGGGGAAGAAATCAGAGTCTCGCTCCCGGGTTTCCATCCCTGACAGCCGTTGTTACAGCGTCCCCCAAGTGAAGCCTCCTCAGTAGAAGGCGTGACAGCTGGCCAAGTTCAGTGGAGAGCCCAGACAAGCGACCACTATTCTCCAGGCTCTCTCCACTACCATCGGCCACTCCTGGAGCCTTACTGACAGTCAACAACCTATACGATCAGGGCACTGTCTGGGTCCCCAGAATGGCTCAGAGCCTGGGATATTCCGTATGCACTGCCACTTCAGGACTGCCTTAACGATGGACAACCTTGGGTGAGCAGTTAGTGCTAATTAAATGGGACCATGCGCCTATGAGTTGGGAGTTTCAGGGCCTCAGAGCATGCAGTTGTTACCTATGTCAGCTGGCAACTGAGCCCCTGTCTAGGTATCTGGACAAAGACTTGGCTTAGAAGAGGCAGTGGCTACACCTTCCTGCTCATGGCCTTCACCAAAACTCAGTCTCGCAGCCTCTTTCTCCACCTCAGATTCTGCAGAGCAGACACAGGGTGGGCTGTCTTTGAGGAGCCAGACCAGAGCCACAGCTGTGACCCCTTACAGCATACTCCTTAAACACCATCTAGGCCCTTCCCTTTTCTATCAGAAACCAAACTACTCAGGGCACTGTCGCTTGTCGCTATCTTCATAGGTGCCCCTAACAGAAACCTGGTACTGTTTTTAAAAAGAACACAAATGTTTGATTTCACCAATAAAGACTCAGGAGCCAGTTGCTGGGGTGGAAGCCTGCTAGCTCAGAGAGGCATAGAAAGCACCCAGTTGACCTTCCTACTCAGCAGACATCCCAGAAGGAAAAAGCCCCTTCTCCTCCCCCACACTTTCTTAAAAACCCTTCAACTCAAAGTCCCTCCCTTCTTTTTACTCCTTGTCAGCTGGTTTCTTGCTCTGCCTCTTGACCTAGGGTTAACTTTATTAGATTCTATGTATAGAAAGCTCTTGGATAAAAGATTGTGCTATGGCTGAGCCACATCACAACCACTTGTTTACAACAAACAGAAAGCTCTTGGGTTAAAGGTGTATGTAAGGTCTGAGCCACATCACAACAAAAAAGAGGGGGTTTTTTTTGTGCACAATCTTGGGAGTTCACAGTGGGATAGAATATCCTGGGACAGGTACTCACCACAACCACAAACTTTTCATTGCTACCTCATAAATGTAATTTTGCTACTGTTATGAATCAATTTAAATATCTGATATGTGACCCATGTGAAAGGGTCAGTTAACCTCCAGAGGGGTTGGGACCCACAGGTTGAGAACCACGGGTGTATACAAAACAATTGTATGGTTCCTTTCCTTCAGTGGCCATCTGAAGGCAAGAAAGTCACCAGCGTCTCTACAGGAGTTCATCCATGGTTCCTGTTAGGATTTTGGAACAAAACCTCCTTCTGGGTTGCCTAGCAACTTATTATTTTGTCTTTTTTTTTTTTTCCCAGAGCTGAGGACCGAACCCAGGGCCTTGCGCTTGCTAGGCAAGCGCTCTACCACTGAGCTAAATCCCCAACCCCATGCCTAGCAACTTATGATGTCATCGTATGTCGCCGACCAGGTGGCCACACCTGGATGGTGTGGTTACCTTGCCCCTTAAAGGGACAAACCGACATGTGATCTCTCTCTTGGTTCTTTCTCTCTTGACCTCTCTTGGTCTCTCTTCTCTTGGCCTTCTCCCCTTTCTCTATCTGGGCATCCCCCTCTCTCTTTCCCCTCTCTCCCTCTCTTCATAGCCACCTAATAAACCACTTTCATAGAAGATCTGTCGTACGTCTAATCGTCTTTATTTAATTTTGTTCCAGAACCTTACATTTGGTGTTTCCGCCAGGTTGGGTCCCATGGCCTTGCCAGACCCCTCTGGGACAAGATGAACTTGTGTGACAGATCTCTATCTATGCTTTTCCTAAACCTTTACTTTTCCTCAAACTGTCCACTGTGCATGGCACATATGTCCCGCTGCCTACAGCAGCAGTGAAGGTAGCCTCCTCTCGGCCCTCTCGAGTTTCCAGGGCTACCTCCACTATCCCCAGGCTTCGGTGCCCATGCATGAGGCCCGGCTGTCTGTAGCCCGCAGCGCAAGTGGCTGCTGGGGACCTGGCCAGGCGTGGCAGGCTGGGTCGACTCCCCAGCCATGGCCTTGTCCAGACCCCTTGGCCCTGATGCCTGGACAAGTGGAGTTGGAGCTGTGCCGGGGGTCCCCTGGGGGCAAGCCGCAGGGACCATGTGTGAATTTGTGCAGAGCCCCAGAGATTCACGCTGTGCTAAAATCGGCTTGGGAAAACTTGGCGTGCTGCTTTAGGTAAGAAATCTCTAAAAAACTGCACACAGCCCCGCCCCCCCCCCAGCTCCCCTGAAGATTTTAAATCTCCCTCCAGTCATGTTGGTTTTGGGAGGAAATGGGTGGAACCATAGCTTCACTTCAATGCCTCTCTTGGTAGGGGAAGCTTGACCACTGAGCTCCGGCAACTTCCTACTATCTTTTGAGACGGAGGGACAGCCCCTCAGCCATAGTCTTAACTGTCTATGGTTGACCCTCTCTGCTGACCTCCATTTTAGGGCCCCACTTTCCCTTGGGGGAGCCTCCCACTTGAGCACGGTCTGTTGTCCCCTCTCTCACTCATGGGAAGTCCTAGCATTAGGCAGACCTTGTCCTCTCCGGCTGTGCACCCGGGCACCTGCACCCCGGGCATCTGTGCCCCCGTCTCTGGCCAAAAACTGATGAGCTATTGGATCAGGTAGGACCTCTCCTTTGGGTCACACCTTGCCTTTGGGATGCCTTTGGAAGGTCACTGACTTCTCTGCCTCCCAGTGGGGCATGCCCAAATGCCCATTCCTCCTCTGGGATGTCTTCTGGAGAACTTCAGGTTTCTACACCTAGTGCCTGCTAGCAGGCAGGCTAGCAGGCTCTAAGTTTACACATTTCTGTAACCAAGCATCGCCTCAAATTACAGATCTAGAGCAAAGCCTTTTTAACTACTGCCACAGATTGGGTAAATAAAGGTCCCCCTAGGTAAACGAGGGTTCCTATGTTCAAGTCTCATTGATCCAAACCTTCTACCTCTGTTTTTTCTCCCAAAAGTTTTCAATGTATACCTAAAGGATTTTCTCCATAGCCTACTTATCTTTATCTTTTGCCTATATACATATATATGCTTCAGTGTCCTGCCGGACACAGATGTTTCCTATAGCCACAGCAGCACCACTTCCATCCAGCTGGACCTGCACTTTCCCTCCTAGCCATGGATGTTCTCACAGACCCTGGACAGCATCAAAGCAGCCTGTTCTTCCTGGAGTTGGCCAGCATTTCAGCCTTTTGACCTCCCTACAGCGCCCCCAGTGTCAGCAGCAAGTAGCCAGAAGAGAATCTACACCCGTTATTCACTTATTATTAACAAAAGGCTGGAATGGTGTGCTTCAGGACCAGGACAAGCAGCTCCAGGTTCTCCCAGCATTCCTCAGTCCCTACCTGCTGCCTTGCTTGGCTGGCAACTCTCTATGGCTACCCTCTGCCTTAAATTTTCCAGGGCAGAGGCTTCTCTTCCTCCTCTTGACCATGTAATCTGACGATTTTGTTGTTATAATTTTCCTTTCTCTCTTAACCCCTTGCATGACAACCAAGAGCTGCTTCCAATGAACCTAAATTTATATACTTTAACTTAGCAGCCCAAGTTCCTCATTTTTAATTATAGAAAAAGGGAGGAATATTAGGATTTTGGAACAAAATCTGCTTCTGGGTTGCCTAGATGTCATCATGTGTCACCGGCCAGGTGGCCACACCTGGAAGGCATGGTTACCTTGCCCCTTAAAGGGACAACTCAACACGTGATCTCTCTCTTGGTTCTTTCTCTCTTGGCCTCTCTTGGTCTCTCTTCTCTTGGCCTTCTCCCCTTTCTCTATCGGAGCGCCCCCTCTCTCTTTCCTCCTCCCCTCTTTCTTTTTCTCCCCATCATGTCCTGCTCTCCCTCTCTTCATAGCCACCTAATAAACCACTTTCATAGAAGATCTGTCATACATCTAATCATCTTTAATTTTGTCCCATAACCTTACAATTCCCATCTGCTCAATGCCGTAATCTGACCCCCAAATACAGGATGAACATGTGCAGTAGTGTGTCAGTCTGTCTGTGAGGGACATAGGCCTCGATAAGGACATGGATGTTAGGCTGGAGTAGTTGACCTTCCTTGACTGGATCATTCAAGATCCAGTGAAAGGCATCATGCTAGTTTTTGTTTGTTTGTTTGTTTTGAGACAGGGTTTCCCTGTGTAGCTTTAGCTATCCTGGATTCACTTTGTAGACCAAGCTGGCCTCAAACTCAGAGATCCGCCTGCCTCTGCCTCCCCCAGTGCTGGGATCACAGGCGTGCGCCACCACACTTGGTAAAACAAACTATGGGCCAGTGTAGTGTCAGGTGGTGGTTTTGTTTTTGTTTTGCTAGTCTTTATATATAAAAAAAATTTAAAACTTCAAGACCTTTAAAAAGTGCATCATTTTTGGTGCTAGAGAGTTGGCTCAGTGGTTATGGTCACTGGCTGCTTTGCCCAGGACCCACATGGCAGTTCCAGCGATCTGGCGCCCTCATAGATGTGTGTGAAGGCAAAACACCAATGCACATACAAATATTAAAAAAGAAAAAATATATAGTTTTTCTAATTTTAGGAAAATACTTAAGACAACCAATTTGAAAGAATAAAAAAATCATGTAACCAAAAAAAAATTAAATCAGTACAGAAATTTGACAGGAGGAAAATGCATTTTATGAAATAGAGCCATTTCATCTGAGGATGCTGGGCTTGCACGACTGAGTGTGAATGTAGCTTCAAAGCAGCGTGCAAGTTTATCATCTCAGAAGATGCTGGGTGTTAACCTGACAGCATCCCTGGAGCTTCCAGATGTGGAGCGCTCCGCTCCGGGAGGGACATGCGCACTGGGAGGCCAGGTGTGTCTCATCACGCCGCAGCCATGATGGACTGTCGTGGAATCTGGTGGTGCCGGAGTGCTCAGTAAGCAGGTATGTCTCATGTGCTCTAGGGTGTCCTGAAAAAAATACATGTGTCAAAACTTAAACCCTGGAATACTATTCTGTATTTATTCAAATGAGTTAAGTAAGCTGAAGATGGCATGTCCTCTTTTTGTTTTGTGTGTTTTTGTTTTTGTGCTGGGATTGAATTTAGGACTTCGTACGTGTTGCACTTCATAAGTGTTGTGCAGGCCATGGTGCAGCCTTCTCCCTTTAATTTTCTGAGCAGTCTGTCTCACTAAGTTCCCGGGGCGGCTCTGAACACAGTAGGCACACCTTGAACTTGAGGCTGACACTGGCGGAGCTGTGTTACCAGGCTGAACTCCGAATATTTTTCTTAATTAGGAAAAAGTTAAAGGGGTATAATATTAACATGTTGAGAATTTTTTAAAAAGGAGGCTTTTTTTCTAATTTTGAAATATAAAACACGCCAGCACTATTTCCCACTCTAGGCATTTTTAGATTTAAAAAAAGTTTAAATCTGTTTCTGATTAAACATGTGTTTGTGTATGTGTGTGTGTGTGAGAGAGAGAGAGATGCTTAGTGGCAGGATCCTAATATTCAGAAGGCTGAGACAGGAAAATTGAAACTAGCCCAGGGGTGGGGAGAATTGAGCAACTTAGCATTGAAAAGGACAGTGTTGGGCTATTTGCAGGTAGGATAAGGGACTCGCCCACCTACCTAGACGGTGGCAACAAAACTGTGCTGTGTAATCCTAAATTACGTCACCTGTTGAAAAAAGATGCAAAGTGAAGAAAGCCATTCACTATTTGGTAACTTGAAAGGGGAGAAGCAGGATTATGTTCAAATTGTTTGAAAGCTGAAAACAGAGTGGTGAAGATCCCAGCAGATGGGAGACTGAAAGGGCCCAACTGCAGGAGGAGTGGAGAAAGCACAAGCAATCCCGCGCCCCAACCTGGACCTTTACTAACATGACCCCATGGGCTGGAGAGATGGCGATCCAGTCACTGTTCTGTATCTGTGAAGAGACGCCATATTGACCAAGGCAACTTTGAAAAGGGGCGGCTTGAGGCGAGCATGGTGGCAAGCACGCATGCTTGGTGCTGGAGAGGAAGCATTCAGGGAGAAGAGAGAGCCAAGTGTGGGCCTGGCTTGGGCTCTTGAAACCTCAAAAGTCCAACCCCTGTTACCTCCCCAACCAAACCATACTCAACCAAGGGGAAGCCCAAACATTCAACATGAGCTTCTGGGGCTGTTCTTATTCAGACTAATAAGATGGCCCAGCAGTTAAGAGACCTGGCTATGCTGTTCGAGAGTTGGAACAGCATCCACTAAGTGGCTCACAACCATTTGTAACTCTGAGGGTGTCAGATGCACAAACATACATCCCAGCGAAACACTCCTACACATAAAGTAGAAATAACAACCTCAAGCAAATTTAAATGACCTTGTGATGTCAATGTTAGATTGTGTCTAAAAGTGGCAATTTAATCTTTGTATAGAAGAAAAAGCACTGTCAAGGATTAATGATTTTACCAAGATGATGCCCCGGGAGGAATATCTCCGTTCAGAAGTTAGCCTCTTCTCTGATATAATTAGATTAAAAACCTGACTGGGTTAAGGATGTGTGATAGAGCTTGACTGAAATTAAGGGAGCATAAAAAGCTCGCGTTTGCCTGGCCTAACACTTGAGCTATGAATAGCTCAGAAGCAAGTTCAGATTGAAGGGTTCTATGCGTTTCTTCTCTAGGACAGCAGCCATGGAGGGACGGGAGGAACGTGGTGACCAGGGAGCCTGACGCGTGCCTTGCCTGCTGAGGAAGCACTGACCACAGTCTTGGTGCGTCCCTCGGAGAATTTGGCCGAGTGGAAGGACGCGTCTACGATTCTCACGAGTTCATCGCCAAGATTACGCCACGGTTGTGAGCCGGTCCTGCTGGTCCTACGTCCAGGCAACTGATGGAGCGTCTCCTCAAGCACAGTGACAACCCGTGGCTTTAAATCAGTGCAGTCTTCCATTATTTTGTTGTTTTTCTTCACGTAGCAATGAGTTTGTCAATCTTGTTGACTTTTTAAGAAATCTGCCCGGCTTTCACACCGACCCCAGCCGTTGTTTCCTACTTGTTTCAGTTTTCGGTTTCGTTTATCGCTGCTCTAACCCCGGTTTTCCTTTCCCTCTGCTAACTTTGGGCTGGGTCTCTTCGTTCTCTCCTAATGCCTTGAGGTCTATCAAAATGCTTGTTTGAAGTCTGTCTTTGAGTTTATTGCCGTAGACTTCCCTGTTAAAACTGCTTTCGCTGCCTTACACAAGCTTAACGTTTTTCATTCGTCTCAAGGTATTTGATTTTCCTTTTGATTTCTCTTTTGTTCCTGCCCAGCCCAGGTAAATAAGAGACCAGAGGATTGGTGGTATTTGACATGAAGGGGAAAGGGCTTCCTTCATGTAGGAAATGAGTGGGACTCTAGGAAACTCTGAATGAATTTCAGGACTTCTCAGATATGCTGGTAGTTGAGGTGCAAGTTCTAAACTAGAGCAACGAAGCCGCTCTGTGATGGTTTTCACGCGCCTGCATCACTCACCACGGCCAGAAGGGGCGCTAGAGAACAAGATAAAGCTGACTCTGACTCCCATGGGTGGGCGTGGCCTCCAGCCCTTCTGTCCCTGGTTGGCCAGGCTGGGCACGGGGGCGGGGCTGAGATGTTCCCTGCTAGGCCTGGAAAGTGCCCTGTCCTGCCGCCTTGCTGGAGGGAGGTGGAGTCTGAGTGTACTCGGGACTCCCGGACTCAGACCTGTAGGAATCTCCCTCCACGAGTTCTCAGGGATTTCCAAGCCTCCCGCAGCGCCCAGGATTCCCCGCTCTGGGAATCATTTGCTTTGGGAGTTTGCCAAGGAAATCCTATTCATGTGGGGCAAATAGTGTGTCTGACCTTTAAACTGATGAATGGGTTCATCATTTGTGCAAACACTGAAATCTGGGGAGGTGCAGGCTTTGCTTTGTGTTTCATTGGTGATCAATGTCAAGATCACCAATTAAAAGTAATTGTTTAGTGACTGGATTCCTGTACGTGTTCTGGTGGTTTGTTTTGGTTTTGGTGGTGGTGGTGGAGGGGAGGGGTTGTTTGTTTTGTTTTTCTCAAAACAAACCATCCTGGAACTCTCTGTAGGGCAGGCTGGCCTTGAACTCACAGACACCTGCCTGCCTCTGCCTCTCAAGGGCTGGGATCAAAGGAGTGCACCACCACCGCCTTACAAACCACAAAATAGTTATCTTAGGGTAACAAATAGGCAAGTGTACATACCATTTCTACAATAGTGACCCATCATAGGCATGTAGATAACTATGTAGGGCCCAAAGTAAAACGGGTCACTAGAAGACATGGACTGGGCAGATAGCGGAGTTACCAGCCAATGCAGATGGAGTTTGTTTGCCATAGTGAATGAGTTCTGGAAACAGGCCATATTGTTGATGGACCTAATACTGCTGAGTTATATTTAAAAGTAGCTAAAATGATTAATTTTACACTATGGATTTTCACCATCATAACAAAAGTAAGATTATCAGCTAATATAATTTCAATATTGTATAAAAGGGGCTGAGGTTAAGAACATTTATTGCTCTTCCAGAGGATCACGCTTCAGTTCCCAGCACCTTCATGGAGGCCCACAATTATCTGTAATTCCAGTTCTAGAGGAACAAACACCTTTTTCTAGCCTTTGCCAGCACCAGGCACCCATGTGGTGTGTAAGCAAAACATGTAAGCGAAACACTCATGAACACAAAATAAACTAAGCCTTAAAAATGATTGTATAGGCTGGGCATGGTGGTGCACACCTTTAACCCCAGGACTCAGGAGGCAGAGGCAGGTAGGTCTCCATGAATCTGAGATCAGCCTGGTCTACAATAGTGAGTTCCAGGGCAAGGTTGTTTAGAGAGACCCCATATCAATAACAACAAGAGCTGGGAGGCAAGGAGGCCTACCTACAACTCATTGGTCTAACTCAGGTCACACACTAGGTCCTGAACCTGTCATTGCAGCCAAAGGATGGAAGATGCTTATTGGCCACTGGATAGTGTGTATGCTCTGGGAGCAAGGACATAGGAATACCAGGGGTACGAAGACAAGAGTGCTTTCCATCCTGTCAATTATAACTCAAAAAGAACAGAGCCCATGTCCACCATCATTGTACATTTGAATATCAAATAGATAAGAGTGACTTCCATAAGATATTCATGATGCACTTAAAAATTTTTATTTGTTATATAGGACAATGGGTTTGGGGGCTAGGGAGACATCTTAGAAGATATATCACAACCACTCCAGCTTCTACAGGATATACAGCATTCTCTCGTGGCCCCCACAGGCGCTGCACTGACATTGTACCAGCATGGTCTAGTGTTTTGTATTTGCTTGTTATTTTGCCCCCCTGAGGTCTGCTTGCTGTCTTTTACAAGCAGACACTCACATACCCCAAGATGACATTTGTAATCTTTGCTTCCAAATTATCCCTGATTGTCTGAATAAATGCCTACACACCTAGACAGGGCAGAAGTGAGGTAGGCATGGCTGAAGTTTGTGGAGAGACAGGGAGAGGAGAAGGAAGCAGAGCCACCATGGGAGAGGTAAAGAACCACGTGGGCCAGGAGGAGGAACTCTGAAGATCAGCTTGGAGAGAAGCAGCACAGGAAGAAAGCATGCGCAAGTATTTATGTGGATACTGTATGAGAAGTAGCCCAGATAGGAATGATTAAAGGCATGGGATGTGGGGCTGAGAGCTAACGAGGTAGATTAGGGAGTAATACCTGCCCAGCCCCAGGGGAAACAAGGCTTATTTAAACATAATGGGTGCCCGTGTCTTTTATTATGATAGTGCGTTAATAACTACTGTAATTATTAGGCTGTTAATAAACATTAGAAATTTATATTTTCTACAATATATCACATTCATATACACATGAATAAAAATAAGGGTGCTGGAGAGACGGCTCAGTGGCTGAGAGCACTGGCTGCTTTTCCAGAGGACCCAGGTTCAGTTCCCAGCATCTTCACAGCGGCTCACAACCACCTGTGACTCCGGCTGCAGAGGATCTGTTGTGCCTGAATCGCGATAACCGGAAAGACCACCACCAGGGTCGAGTCTGTTGCAGAGCACAGGATCTTTTTATTACAAATCATTCCAAACTTCAGCTTGGGCTCACACCCCCCACTGCTGAGGTGCTGAGAACCGAAGGTCCCGTGCTCAGGTTAGTTGGGTGATTTTAAAGATTCTGGTCCCTCCCAGCATGCCCAAAGCAGGGGGTATTCCTGCCTGGGAAGCATCTATTGGTCAAAATGCAAAAGGGATTTTGCACTTTGAATTGATTGGCTATAGGAAGGTCCCCAAATCATTAATGATCTGGTGTCCCTCTCTAGGGGGATGGGCCAGTTTCCTAGCAATTTCATCTCTAGTGGGCAGGAAAGGAATGCAGCAAAGACTAGTTCTTCCCTTCAGGGCATTATGGCTGGACATATCTCCACCCAGCTAGCCTTAGTTCAGGCCTTTGCTTTAAATTTTAAAATAATAGCCACTGATTTTTAATCTTTTGGTCTCTCAGATCCAATGCCCTTTTTTGGCCTCTGTGAGCACTGCAGGTATGCGGTACACAGACATACAAACATGCAAAATGCCCATGTACATAAAATGAAAGTAAGCTGGTTGTTGGTGGTATATGCCTTTAATCCCAGCACTTGAGAGGTAGAGGCAGGAGGATCTATTCAGAGCCATCCTGGTCTACAGAGTGGGCTCCAGCAGGCAAGGCTACACAGAAAAATCTTGTTAGATAAAAATTAAAATCTCCAAAAATCTTTTAAAAAAATAATGGATTTCTCTATGACATTTTCACACATATATCATTGTACATTCTGCATATTTGAGCCCCCTACTATTAGGAATGTATATTAAAAATTATCTGAAATTTTAACTCAGTGTCCTGAAGCCCTGATAGAATTTTCAGTCCAATTACACAGACCAAAATGCTCTCAAATATGTGAATGTAATCTCAGAGTTAGAGAGATGGCTCAGTGGCTAAGAGCAGTATCTGTTCTTCCAGAGGTCCTGAGTTCAATTTCCAGCAATCACATGGTGACTCATAACCATCTATACTGGGATCTAATGCCCTCTTCTGGCGTGTGGATGTGCGTGGAGATTGAGCATGCATGTGTAAAATGGATAAATCTTAAAAAAATAATCTCAAGTTCTCATGAAAAGTTGTCTAATAAAGACTGTATGTTTCATGTCAGCATGGTGACTGGAGGAATTGTAAGAACCAATTTATGAATGAATAAGACAACAGAGCTTATATGAAAGAGGTTTATTAAGTGGAGAGCAGGACATGAAGGGGAGAAAGAGAGAAGGGAAAGAAGGGTGGGAGGCCCCCTGATAGAGAAAGGGAGAAGGCCAAGAGAGCAAGAGCAAGAGCCAAGAGAGAGACCACGTGTTGGGTTGTCCCTTTAAGGGGCCAGGTAACCATGCCACCTGGCTGGGCGACACAAGATGAAGTTGCTAGGTAACCCAGAAGCAGGTTCTGCTTCAAAATACTAACAGGAATAATATAGTGAGATAAATTATGTGAAAGGGAGGATGGGCTGAGAATACAGATGTTTACTTTCTGCTTCAGCTGCAGGGAAAGGACAATGGAGGCAATCTCTCAAAAAAGAAATAGTCTAGAGCCTTGGACATTTGGTGGTGATATTTAGTTGTAAATCCACTATGTTAGGAACGTACAGATGTTACTATTTCTCTGATGAAACCCTGACCAAAGCAACTTGGGGAGGAAATAGTTTATTTTGTTTACACTTCCACATCACTGTTCATCATTGAAGGAAGTCAGGACAGGAACTCAAGCAGGGCAGGAACCTGGAGGCTGGAGCTGATGTAGAGGCCCTGGAGGGTGCTGCCCACTGGCTTGCTCAGCCTGCTTACTTATAGAAAGTAGGATCACCAGCCCAGGGATGGCAGAACTCACGATGAGCCGGACCCTTCCCCATCAATCACCATCAATCAGAAAATGCCTTACAAGTCTGGGCCTGGGATACCAAGGAAAGCAGGGCAGAGGAAGTGTCTCCTAGTGAGCTGAACAGCTTGCTTATATGGCCAGGAAAGGGGGAGTTTGTTAGTATTTAGGAGCCTGCTTCTGGGTTGCCTAGCAACCTATGTTGTCATGTGTCACCTGCCTGTGACTACTACCTGGTACCCTGCCACTTTGTCCCTCTCTTGCTCTCTTGCTCTCTTGCTCTCCCCTTTCTCTGTCCGGGCATCCCTGCCTCTCCCCCTATCATGTCTCCCTCTCTCCTTCTCTCTCTTCCTCTCCATCCAATAAACCCCTTTCCTATAAAATCTGTTGCACATCATCATTTCAGGGTTTGTACCCGTCAGAGCAGACCTTTCGTGAAAATTGTGTTCACAGCTATCTTGGCACTTTTTCTTTTGTACAACAAAAAAGACAACAGTTCCCCTGCTAAGCTGGGTGGAAATCCCTGCAGGAAAATCGACACAATGTTGGAAATAGTGGTAGCTGAGGTTGCACTATCTGAGGCTGGAATTGGGGAGGAGAGGGAAGAAGAGGAGAGAGGAGGGAAAGAGAAAATGCGGGAGGGAGCGCAGGTTCTCATCTGTCTCACATCTGGCCCCAGCTCTTAACTAGGTGTAGTTCCCTTGTTCATTCAGTGAAAACATTCAACATAATATACTACATTTCTTGTCTCTGGACAGAACAGTAAGCAAAACCAAAATCACCGTCTTTGTGGGAATTTACATGCTGGGCTACATGGTTTTGCACACCCCCCCCCCCTCGTGCTTGCTTTTTTGTTTTTCTATGCAGGGTTTCTCTGTGTAGCACTGGCTGGCCTGGAACTTGCTCTGTAGACCAGGCTGGAGATCCTGGAGATCTGTCTGCCTCTGCCCTAGGCCTGCTGGATTTTTAAGACGTGCACCATCATTGCCCAACTGACACTCCCTTCCCCTCCTTTTAAAGATTTATTATTTATACGGTATTGTGCCTGCATGTGTGTCTGCACATCAGAAGAGGGCACCAGATCTCACTATAGATGGTTGTGAGCCACCATGTAGTTGCTGGAAATTGAACTCAGGACCAACAGCCAGTGCCCTTAACCTCTGAGCTATCTCTCCAGCTCCTCCCCACCCCCACCCCCGTTTCTTTCTTTCTTTCTTTCTTTCTTTCTCTTTCTTTCTTTCCTTTCTTTCTTTCTTTCTTTCTTTCTTTCTTTCTTTCTTTCTTTCTTTCTTTCTTTCTTCTTTCTTTCTTTCTTTCTTTCTTTCTTTCTTTCTTTCTTTCTTTCTTTCTTTCTTTCTTTCTTTCTTTCTTTCTTTTCTCTCTCTCTCTCTCTTCCTGTCTTTTTTCTTCCTCTCTCTTTCTTAATAGGAAAGTAAGCGTTAAATTCGTCAAATCGTGATTGGTTTAATGTGGTAAGATTAAGCGGGACGCTGGGTGGGGTGGATTTATTTTGAAAGGGAAAGGCTTCAATTTTAGAAAAAAAAACATGTTCCGGATACGGGCTCCTTGAGAGGGTGTGTGTAAAATAGGAATACGGTTTCTGTTTCTCCGGACTATGGTAATGATTTTAAAAAGAACATGGATGGATTTGTAAAGCAAAACCTTCCACAGAGAAGGAAGGGTTGGCCGAAGGGTGGAAGGTTGGTCTCTCCGTAAGTTGGCCCGGGTGGAGTATTAAGCTCCTCTTTGGCAGAACGTTGTCTCGTCCCGAATCCTGCCCCTCCTCCGCGCCATATAGTTTCCATGGCAACCACGGGAGCGGAGTGGGCTGGCCGCGGAAATAGTGCGTTTCGGGGCGGAGCTTGGGGCGGAAGCGGCGTCCGCACCTTCCCTGTGCTGCAGGCGCCGGAGATGCTGCGTGCTGGGTGGCTGCGGCTGTGCGCTGCACTCTGCAGCCTCCTGCTTGGCCAGGCCGAGGCCCCGAGCCCCGGGGTGCCGCCGGAGCAGAGCCGGCCCTACGCGGTGCTTCGTGGGCAGAACCTGGGTAAGCGGGGCGGTCGCGGGTTTGCAGCCAGACCTGGGCGCGGGGGTCCTGTCCGGGGCGCAGGGAGCGGGTGGGGAGCTTGTCTGGGGCGCGGGAGCTGCTCCTACCCGCTGGTCCTCGCGGAGCTGCTTTTCCTGCTGTCAGCCCCAGGCTTGGGAGCCAGTACTGGCCCCCTGTATGCTGGCTGCACCTGCTGGACTGGAAGCTGGGTCTTGCTTGGTGGATTCGGGCTAGGCAGCAGGGCTCATCCTGCATCCCTCTTCCTTTTAAACAGGCCGGTTCTCAGTGATGGCGCTTGTAATTGACAAGTTACAGCATTTCCTACACACCAGGTTTTGTGTCCTGGTACATGCTGTTTACATGTATTCTTTTGGGCCTCACTGTAGGCTAATGAGAAAAGTAGGGCTTTCCACCCTGTTCTACAGAACAGGAAAGTGACGTCCAGAGGTGAAGTCATGTTAATGCAGGGATACTCGGGTAGGAAGTGACCAGTACTTGGATCTGGGATTTGGGGGGACTTGAATCAACTTTGGGGAGTATCTCTTACATACATGCATGCCCTTGAAAGGAGCTCTGGTGCTTAGCTGGGCAAACTTCAGAGGGAATCTGCCTGTTTTGTTTCGGCCGTCTCTTCCGTCCTCATTAATTCATCTATGTATCTGCAAAGTTAGTGAGCAGCTGGAATCGCTCCTGGGTTACCTTTCAACCTGCTTGTTTTCTCCCATGTTTTAAGCACTAATTGAACCTATTTAGCATTCCACTAGGTTCGAACAGGTTTCCAGCCTCACCCTTTAGAGCTGGGTTCGTCAGCAGGGGTGCTACTGACACCTCAGACGAAGTGATTCTTTTTTAGATTGGGGCGGGGAGGGGACACGAGGACCACAGACTCTCCTGAGCGCTGTAGGATGTTTCAGAGTCCTCCTCTCCTTTACCTCTGGTGCAGTCACACCTGCCCTCCGGAGTATTGCCCATTTTGATCATAACTGAGGTGTTCATTTATTATGTGCTCACTTGCACGCCCAGCACTTGAACACTTTTTGAAGGCAATCCATAGTTAAGCTTAAAGGGATTCTTTTAATTGGGTTTTCATTTGTCCCACTTCATTGATGCAGAACAGGATGGGAAGTGACTAGAGGAGGAAGTAAAATTGTTTTTGGAACATCAGTCCAGTTACTGATGTGTCATGCAGGAGAGGGAGGTGCAGGGGTAAGGATAGAGAGGCTTATCGGGCTCCTAATGTGTATTAATCCAAATGATATGGTGTGCCTAACACGTTTTTGAGTTTTTCCTTTTAGACTTTACGTTGTGCGTGTATGTGTGTGGCCGTGACCATGTTTGTCTGTCAGTGGGGCCAGTGGTGGGGTGTCAGATGCCTTGGAGTTGCTGCAGTATGGATGCTCGGGCTTTGTTAAACACAGTCTTGGTCTTACCAGAGCTAAATGCCGTATCTACAAATAGCAGGGCCAACTAAATACCTGGCCAAGTTGACAAAAATCTTGAATCTCCAATTTCTGAAGCTATGGTTACAATTGGAATTAAATTCCTGATGTTTCACTTAAACCATTTCCGTACATTTTGGAAGAGGCTTTAAAGAATTAAAATCTTCAAGACAGCTTCTGAGCCTGACAGGGAACTCTGCTTTTTTAAACAGAAACGAGGCTGGAGAGCTGTTCAGGATTCAGTTCCGGCTGCACTCACAGGGGGATGAGCTTGGGTCCCAGCACCCGTAGAGATCTTACCATTACATCTGGCCTTCTGAAGCCATGGCTTCTCTCTTCCTCATTTTCTTCTGTCCCCTTTCCCCCTCACTCCCAAGAAAGGTTGATCTTTGTGTATAGTAACTAGGCTCTGAGGATGTGATGGGGTAGAGAGTGGGTAGGCACAGGCTCTGCAGTTACCCGCTTGAAAGGAGTTGGGTTAGTCTTTGAGAGGACTCAATCAGAACAGTCATGTTAGGCCAGGTGCTGGCCCTCAGAGTTGGCGCTAAGCTTTCAGAAATGTGCCTTTGCTTATTAGAGGACAGGGTGTTTTGCCGCTGCTGAGAAAGCAATTGGGTGGTTATGTTTGTAGCTGAAAGCCCAGGCCCTTAAAGCCTCAGGCTCAGTAATCACTTGTAGGCCCCACTTGAATATTTTAGGCATGAACTTTACTCTTAAGAACACAATTTGGGTCTGGAGAGACGGCTCTGCAGTTAGGAGCACCAGACACTTGTATGGAGCACCTACCTGGGTTTGATTCCCAGCACCCAAATACCAGCTTAAACTTATGTAACTAGTCCCAGAAAATCAGACCACTCCCACCTTGAGGCCTCTTAAGGCACCAGGCACCCATGTGGTACAAAGACATACAAGCAGGTAAAACCCACACACATAAAATAAGTTAAAAAAAACAAATTAAAACACATCTGGGGCCTGGAGAGATGGCTCAAAGGTTAAAGAGCACTTCCTGCTCTATCAGAGGCCCTGAGTTTAGTTCCCAGCACCCACTCTGGTGGCTCATAATCTCCAGTAATTCTAGTTCCATGGGCCTAATGCTCTCTTCTGGTCTCTGCAGGTACCTATACATACACTTACAGGACACATATTTAGCTCTTTCTCACACACCTAGTTAGTTTGGCCAATAAGATGGCACAGCGGATAATGGCACTTGCTGCCAAGCTCAGTCTGATTTGATCTGAGTTTGATCAGTCTGACCCCTGTGCATGTAGAGACACATACAAAAATAAAAGGTTTTGTTTCAAAGCGGGTCTGTAGCGGTGAGAAGGCCCATGTCTAGTGTTCATCTAGCGCCTGAACTGGCTTATTTATCAGGTCTTCAGGCTTTAAAGGTAAAGTCGGGCTCCCTGGTTCTTTTGTCTTTAAGGTAAAGTTGGGCTCCATGGTTCTTTAGTCTCTCATAACGAGGTGCTTCTCAGAACACAAGCTAAAGGATGTTTCCCCAAATAATCAGATCAGCGTGGCCTTTGCCTGTAGACTTCCAAAGGCCTTTCTTGATATCTATTGGGGATTGGGCCTGCAAGATGCTTCTGCTTGGTCTGCAGGCTTGTGGACCTAAGTTTGAGTCCCTAGCACCCACATAAAAAGCTGCACAGGACAAATAACTTTCCGGTCAGTCAGCCCAGCCGGAAACATTACGGAGTAGGAGAGGAAGAGACCCGATGTCTTGTGTTGGCCCTGCATACACGTGTACAGGATACACTTGTGCCCCTACATACCTGTTCTGTACACATACATAATCTACAAACAAGCCAGTGAGCAGCCTGTCCACATTCCCTGGCTGTCTGAAAGGCCCTGCATACTTGGACGTAACTGTTTGCCTCCTGCTTCTCAGCATGCTTTCTGGGATGCTTGTGTGTTCACTGCACGTGCTGGGCTTTTTCTGGCCTCAAGGTCCTTCCTTCGCTGACCCCTGGGACTGCCCTGCCTCCTGATGTGTCTCTCACAAGGAGCTTGGTGTGTACATTACCCCAGGGGTGCCTCCTCCCACTCCTGCCTGCCGCTGCCCACCCTCTCATGCCACACTGCAGTTCTTCCGGGGACTTGGGCTCTGTGAAGAACGCTCACATTTACTTTCCTGTATCTGTGGGGTGACTTGAGTAGGTGCTTGGGTATGGCTGGTTCCCGGCATGCAGTGCAGGAAGTACCGTTGGTGCAAGTAGCCATTGGGAAAGCACAGTCTCTTTAACAGATGAGCCATGGAACCTGGAGCCTCCACGAGATAAGCTGTTTTCTCTTTGCAGTGTTGATGGGAACCATTTTTAGCATCCTGCTGGTGACCGTCATCCTCATGGCATTCTGTGTCTACAAGCCCATTCGTCGTCGGTGACAGCTACACAGGAGCGTCTTGCTGCACGTTTCTGGGACAGGATAAGTTGGGTTGCACGAGGGCCAATGGAGGAGGTGGAATCAGAACTTCTAGGAAGTGACCTTTGGTCTGGGCAGGTGGTGAATGCTACAGGGTTTAGAAGAGCGTCTAGCAGTAATTGTTCCCTTAACATCAGTAATCGGCTACCGAATCGGCCGCTTGATTTTTTGTTTGTTTCTTTTTGTTTGGCTGTACTTTATTAAAAGTAAAGCCTGAAGCTCCAGGGTTCCCTGTGAAGATGTGTTCAGAAGAACCACCCAATTACTAATGCTTGCAATAGTAAAAGGAAGATGCAACATGTCCACCTCCCTGCTTTCAACTGTTCTGTCAGTGTGTCAATCGCACGTGGGGGCTGACAGCGGCCCAGCCGTCCAGGCCCTTGCCACCAAGCCTGATTTGGTTCCTGGAACTCACCTGGTAGAAGGGGAGAACTGACGCCCGTGGGTTGTTCTCTGACCTCCACACAGGAATAAGTAAATAAAAAAACAAACAGCACATTTTCACTCTACTGAGTTGCCCTAGGATACTCATGTCAGTGCTGACTGTGGGGAGTTTCGACATCATTTCCTGCTGCATCCTAGGTCTGTAGTCATGTGCCCCTGGCCTGGGAGGTTCTGGGTTGGGCTGGACTTGTCTTTTGGAAGAACAGTTCTGCCTGACTCAGACATATCCATGTCCCTCTCACCCATGACCTAAAGCTTGCAGCAATCTCTCAGATGGGAACCCGAGACTTCGATCTCCTTTTCTCCCTGGGTGTAGAGGGTTCAACCACGTGTGTAGGCTGCTGTGTTTACAAGCTTTTCAAGTGCTGCTACTGAACCAGATTGCCCTGCTGATTCTTGCCACTATTAGAGTGGTTATTACTATTTATTTTTAAAGCTGCTAGATTTAATTTTGTTATAAGGTTGTAGTGCTTAATTATGTGTTCCCCTTGAGTATAGGACTGGCCTTGTTTTAATTTAATTTAATAACCTGCACTGATGTGAATTAACTGATGAGCACTGTAACTGTTGGGGTCTTGTGTGTAACCTTGTAACACTGAGCCATTAAAATGTCACTTAAAATTCAAGAGGAATCCTATGTGTTGCTTTATTCTTCATTGTGTTCCTGAGTGTTTAATGCAGGGGTTAGGAGCACTTGTTGCTTTTGTAGAGAACCCAGGTTTGGTTCCCAGCACCCACGTGGTGGCTCACAACTACCTGTGACTAGTTCCAGAGGCTCCAGTACCCTCTTCTGACCTCTGGTGGACACCAAGTGTACATGTGGTGCACAGACATCCAGAGGCAAATGCTCATTTACATAAACTCCTTTAAGAAAACTTCAACGCAGGGGTGTGCGTGAGCCTGGCCTGACTTGTTTAAGAAGACCTGTGCAGTAGCAGAGCTGAGCCAGGGTCAGATGCTCAGGCTGGGGCAGAGCAGGCCTGCACTTTTGTCCCAAGGTCAACCGTAAGCACCTCCATTTCCTCAGTGCTGGCGGTGGCGGCACTCTGACGCCTGAGTCCCAGTGATAGAAAACACTGAAACTCAGGAGACATGGCCACAGGCTGCCCTCCCCGAAGCTCCAGGTCATTGCCCTGACAGATGAGGAAGGTGGGTGCCAAGGCTGAGCCCCAGGAGGACTTGTCTCCCCGCTTCATGAACAGCCTGTTTGACATGCCACTATAATACTTGTTGCCATTTTAAGACTTCAAAAGGAAACGCTAAAATCCTGCCAGGCCTATGATGCTTGCTACTTGTACAACCGGCCGGCTGCTGTAGACATGGATATGAGTCCCAGGGATACCTGGCTGAGGTTTTCCAGGCTCTGTGTCCCAGAGCAAAGAATTAAACCAGAGACACATGGTTAGAAATAGAAATTGTGGGGCTGGAGGGAGGTGGCTCAGCAATGAAGAGCATGTACTGCTCTTCCAGAGGACCAGAGTTTGATTGCCAGCACTCACATCAGTCAGCTCACAACCACCTATTAACCCTAGCTCCAGGGGGCACCCCCCCCTCCTTGGATACCATGATTAAGAATAAATAAATAGAAATTGCCAAGTCTGGTGGTATGAACCTTTAATCCCAGCACTTCAAAGGCAGAAGTGTGTCTCTGAAGAGTTCCTGGCCAACCTGGGCTACACAGATGGCTCCTCTTTCAATTAAATAGCTTTATTAAAGGGTATGCGGAGGGAAGGCCATCAGACTCCACACCTCAGCCAGACCATACCCTAGACGTTACCTGTGTAGCCAGTGAACACATGATAAATAAACCACACACAGGCGCTGCTAGCAAACACTCCCCCCTCTCTCTTGGTTTTGGCTTTTTGAGACAGGGTTTCTCTGTGTAGCCCCGGCTGTCCTGGAACTTAATCTGTATACCAGGCTCACTCACAGAGAGATGCCTGCTTCTCCTCCTGAGTACAGGGATTAAAGGTAAAACAATATTTAACATTGAGTTCATCTGGTGCTGCTTGCGGTCTGAAGATGCTGAAGTACTAGCCACATAGCTTCTAGCTGGAGTTTAATCACAAACCCACACCTATTTCTCCACTTAGGTCTAGGTAGCACTTGACCTCCATCACTTACTGTCTCCTGGGCAGTTAAAATTTTAATAGTTCATCTCTCTTGATGTCATTATCATCAGGAGCCTGAGGCCAAGGTGCTGTGGACATGTTCCTGTCACTATTCAAAGCCAGCTTTCCCTTCACGCTTCACTTTACGCATTGTGATAAGACTGGGACAGACTCGGCACCAGCAGTGCTTCCAGGGAGGACTCCCTTTCAGCTGGGGCACCGGAGCCTTGGTGAGCTACTTGTTAAGTAAACCACAGACTGCACTGTGTGCCTTCCAAGGTGGTGTTCTTCATGATGCTCTTGTGGTTCAAGGATTGCTTACTCCCCAAGTGTAGCTGTTCTTCCCATCTTCCTAGACCACCAAAACCCCCTTCTCAAACCCTAACATCGTTACCTGGCCACCGCCTGTTTTGAGGCTCCAACTTTCACCTGAATGCCTTAAAAATAGCCCCATAGCACTGGCATCAAGGAATGAGTCTGTTCCATCAGTGGTGTTGACGTTGGCCCACTTTCTCTTCTTCTAGGGAGCCTGCCACTTCTAGGAGGCCTGTGAGGAGGCCCAGACTGGATGCTTCCCATTTCCATCTGGCACAGGGTGTGAAGCAGTGCTGACCACGCCCTGGGCAGGAAGGCTGGGGCCTGCTACTTTGTAAAGGGCAGGCACTACTAACAGGAAGTGTATGTTCCTCCAGTCACTGGAGGACTCACTGCGGGAGAGACAGGATTCAAGCTGTCAGGGCACTGTGAGCACCCTCTATGGAAGCGTATTTATTTGCATTTTAAGAGAGAACACATGGGGAAAGCTGCAGCAGGTTGATGCCGTGCTCAGTCCCTTTTTAAGTGACTTCTGGGGACAATCACAGAGCAATGGATGCAGACACAGGGGCTACCAAGGATTGCCCTTAGTGAGTAGGCTCGGCCCAACTGCAGCCATTTCCAGAAGTGTTTGCTCCTGGCAAACGTCAAGTAAACAGACCATGAAGCTGAGTATGAAACAGATGTGATGTCCACAATGGCCTTATGCGCAGGGAAGGAATTTTGGTCAGGCCATGACAGAAAAAGATAGATTATGAGGAATTAAAATCACAATTCATTGTGTCTAAGAACATTTTACTGGCAACACTGACTGTATCAAACAGACATTCCTGGGAACAGTGGATTATCTTCCTATCCCCAAAGAAGCCTAACGGGAAACAGAGGAAGGTACTGTTTACCACGTGATCGGCACAGCCTGTGGAGGTGAATGCCTACGCCAGATGAGAGGTGTAAGGGACCCTTGGCCGCATTCCCCAGGGGTGGGTCTGTTTTGCGTAGGTATTTACAGGAGGGTTAGACAAAATAGTTAACTACTAAAGGTATCCAAAAAAGGCCTGAGAAAGTCTGGTTAAAATGTATAACCTTGTATTGCTACTGATGGGAGTAGTCAGTTCTATATCTTTTAAAAATAATAAAAAGATTCTGTTAAAAAATATATTTATCCAGAAAGATGTCGATTTGAACTCTAAAAAGCAATGTGGAGTCATCACTTCTCTTTTGGAGGAAGAGCCTCTACTCTATGTTAGCTCCCTTTCTGGTTTCAAGCATGTCCTGTCCTTATGCCATACAGCTGGCTGTCCCCGGGGTGGAAAGCCTTCGAGGGAGCAGGCACACGGTGCTAGGCTCTCTGCCCCTCCAGTGGTCTGGTGAGCTTGCCTACTTTGAGAACCAGCCATGGATTCCCCTAGCTGCTCCTCCAAGGACAGGATTAGCTGCCTTCGGTTTAGCCTGGAGGATGCTCTCAAAGGAACTGCCTTTATGGATTCAAATCAGGTCCTCAATGTATGGAGTGAGGTGGTTTTAAACTATTAGTAATTTTTAAGGCTAAGGCAACATCCGTGGTCATTTGTATATCTTAATTTGATGCAAATAGTTAGCCATAATCTAAAATAGATCCTGTACATATCCTCTAACTTGGGGTAAAGGCATGGAACAAGGTGGCGATGAGGTGTGATGGCAATGCCGTAGGAACCCTACAGGAGGGGGAAAATAAAGAGGTCAGCAAAACCCGTTTCTTTGGTGAACAGGAAGGAAGGTGTCAGGTTCTTACCCACTCTACAAAGGCTGCTGCTCTCCTGTAGAAAAGCACCAACTGCAGTGACGCTTGCTGTCACTTCTGACGGCGATGCATCTACTAGCCTGCAGGGCTTGGCGGTTCTGTCTAGAGCTGGTAGTAAAAATGTGACCTGCAAGCCAGGGCAGCTAATGGAAGGTGACAATGCTCTCCTCCCTCAGCATGGAGATGGGGCCTGCCGGTGCTCGCTTCTCCACTCTGGGGAGTCCCTGGTCTCCTGCACCTCTACATAAGGAAAGGGCAGCTGCTGTCTGCAGGAAGTGCAGGCCTCTGCCCCAGGGTCTCAGTGACACAGCACTCTGTGCAGCCCAGATCCTCTGCTCTGGGCAGCAATGTCTATTTCTCTGTGAGTGACAGCTGTAAGACTTGCTGGAGTTCGGCCTCTTCCTCCTGGAGCCTTAGCTCCTGTTCCGCCAGCTCTTTGGCAGAAAGCTCCATGGCCAGCTGCAGGTCACTATCAAAACGGCTCGACTCACTCAGGGCCCCGGGGCACAGGCCTCCCATGTTGGTTAGGAGGCTCTCCTGGATGGCCCTAGGGTAGAAAATGGGAGAGAGTCATTTCTTGCTGGAAGCGATGGCAGCAGCTCCATTTCTTACTGATTGCTGAGCACACATTGTACCCAGCACTCCTGATGCATGACACCATCCACCCTGTGGAGGTGGAGGTGCTGGGTGTATGTGACCCAGCATCACCCAGTGCTAAGCTATGGCTAGAACTTTGTCTGTTTGAAAGCAAAGCTGAGGTTTTGACCTGCAGTGCTCACACATGCCTCACAAACAGGAAAAGAAGGAACGGCTGCCATTTCCCTTCAAGGGCTTCCAGTCATTTCTGTAGCGTTTTCTACCATATTTAGCACTGAATATCCTTGTCCAGACAGACCTGCAGCCACACATGCCCAGAAGACCGAGCCAACCAGAAAACATCTACTTGATTCTTTGTCAGGAGCAGCCCTAACCTGTGAGCCAGCACCCGGAGCCCCTCCCTCAGGCCAGGGCTGGTGTAATGGGTGACCCATGAAAAGCAGCAGGAGAGCTGCCTCTTAAAAGCTCCTGCTCAGCATGGCCACACAAATGCCCACGTATCAAGTGCCTGTAACAACCTAGGCTTGACACAAAGCCTAGGCTGACAAGTCCCGAGGCTTACCTCTCATACTGGGCTTCATAGCTGTGTGCGTGGCTGACCCCTCCATTTGATGCTGGTTCTGAAAGTTCCTGGCAAAAACAAACGACGAGTATAAACACCCCGTAGAGGAAATAGTTGCCAAAGGAATTACAACAAGGAAATGAACCTGGTGAGAACAAAATGTACAGTGTTCACAACTTGTCACTGACAGCACCGTGTGGACACTAACAACGATGTTTCCACTATATGGTACAGGGCAGCAGGGCCACCATCTTCTCAGACTACATAGTTCCAGCCTAGTAAGAACCATCAGCTAGGGCGGCATCAAGCAGCCAGAGCAGGCCAGGCCTTAGACACAAATTGAGAAGACATACTGTGATGTCTGTCGCCCTGGACTCTGGCTATTGTCCTTGTCAAAACTTACAGTTATCAAGGTTTTCACAGCTATTGGGAGAGCAAGGCTAAGGTCGCCTACACAGGGGGAGGCAGTGCGGACAGGTTTGTTCAGGGGCTGGATCTTCTTTAAGGAGCTTCCCCAAAGCAGGCAGCTCAGCTGCCAAAAGACTAAATAACCCTACCGCCCTCTGCCCCCAAAAGGACCGGAAAGGTGACTCAGTGGTTAAGAGTACTGGCTGCTTTTCTAGAACCCAGGTTTGGTACCCAGCACCCATATGGCAGCTCACAATCATCTAAATTCCAGCTCCAGGGACTCCAATACTCTTCTGGCCTCCTCAGGTACTGGGCACAGACATACATGTAGGAAAAACACCTGTACATATATATTATATATATATATTAATGAAAAGAAAAAAGGGAAACAAATGAATCTGGAATGGGTCTGTGGTGGCGGTGTGTGTGTGGCGGGGGAGGGCAAATTAGTCAAAGCCCAGAAAGCCTTCATGAGCAGCAACACTGCTCACAGGTCCCAGGAGAGCATGAGCTATTTTACCCAATAATTCCCAACATGCTCTGCAAATTCCTGCTGGATGGACAGTGGGAGGAAAGAAGAAACCAATAACCAACAAATGGACAGCAAAAACCCAGGACACAAGTCCACTCTAGGCCACATGAGAGCCTGTCTTAGGGAAAAGGGAGCAAAGGAATAGAAACAGCGGCAACAACCCGCTGTTTCAGTTTGCTTTGTCCACACGCTCACGCTGAGTTGCCCAGGCTGGGAGCAGTGGACGGCAGAGAGCACATTACAGAGAGTGGAGAGTGGGCGACCAGAGCACCGGAAGCCGGAGGGCGGGATAGCGGCAGGGGACAGTGAGGGTGTCCTCAGGCCTCAGACTGCTTCAAGCAGCTAGGCTCTGAGGAACAAGTATAACCACCGCCGCCGCCCTCCCACCCCCACCATGCTCTTTCCTTAGTTCTGATTTTGCTCGAGATGCAGAAAGTATTTAAGGAGTCTCCTCAGAATGGGAAAACTCAAAAGTGAGCCCCCATTCTATCACACCCTTGACTAAGCATGCGTTACATCACTGCCTTAGCTAAGACTATTGCACAAACCAATGCTTCAGTGCTGCAACACTATCAAGTACACCTGGAAAACTACACAATCGCTACCGGGTGAGCCTCAGTTACAGCTGTCTGCCTCAAGACACCTTATGAATGATGCCAGTTGGGGTGACAAATACAGACAGCTCTGTGAAAGGACTTGCACAAACACTGTGCACATTCCAAACACGTTACTCAGAGCAAGTCCTCTGATCTAGACTCTTGAGGCAAGCCTGGGGACTGGCAGGCCTGGCCCTCTGCGGACAGCCCACCTGGCTCCTGCTCGACTCCAGCAGGCTCTGCTGGATGGCAAACTGCATAATTTCATAGTCCTCATCTTGCAGGTGCACGTTTCTTCCATTGTCTTGAACGTGATAAGATTCGGGGATTTCAAACACAGACTGATCAACCTCAAAGTTTGTGTCCTCAGAAGCTGAAATACAAAGGCAACCATTCAGTGTCTTCATTCATTTTAATTAATTCAGACAGTTCTTTAACTTTTCTGTTGTTGTTTTTGTTTTAAGACGGGGTCTATTTAACTTAAGCTGCCCTGAAACTCGAAACACAGATCAGGCTGGCTCCAAGGAACACATAATCCTCCTGCCTCAGACTACAGTGCGTTTTCAAGTGTGCTTGTTGAGGGAGTGCATGGAGGTTGTTTCCATGCTGACCTCAAACTCATGGACTCAAAAGACGCTCCTGCCTCAGCCTCCACATGTGGGTACCATAGGCGGGAGTCACTGCATTCAGCTTGAAGGTATTTCAAATTAAAAGGCGTGAAGGCAGTTTCAACCCCAGGGCTGAGGGGGAAGCCGAGCATGGGGAGCTTGCCCAGCTTGTGCGCTCATGGTCCAGCCCCCAGTTCTGCAAGTAAGTAAGATCAGATAATAAGATGTGAAAAATGAAAGGAACGGTGGAAGTAGGAATGATCAATTTGCTCCTGGAAGGCTTTAGAAGGATGATGATAGTAAAAGTCACCAGAGCAGTTTCGTTGTGCTGATTTTTCTTGCTGGAAAGCTAACATAGAGTGCCGCAGGAACAGTGTGGACTGTAGAGTAGGAGAGTCTTCTCCCTAATGGGGACAACCCAGCCACCCGACACCAAGCCAGAGTGCAGCCTTCCTCCTCCATGTTCCCACTTCTCGTCACAGTCACAGAACCAACCAGAACAACACATTGTTTTCCATCTCATCTGGGCTTTCCTCTTCTACAGGTCTGCCATATTTCAAAATGCTTAGTTGCTTAGTCGCTTTTACCTGTCTCGGCCTGGGTCCCTTCCGCACCCGGACTGTCTTCAGCCGTGCTACAGCCATTAACATTTCCAAATGTGATCCGTGCATTCAAAACATGGAATAGGGGGATTTCTGATAAATAAAAGTTCTCATTAGTAGGACTTCCTGGGAATAGTGATGGTTTGCTAATACTATGCAAAGCATGCTTGATCAGCACGGTCTCCTTCAGTCCTTACAACACTCCCCCACCTCCTCACCCAACCCCCAAGTCCACAGAAAACTAAGACTGAGGCAGACACAGGTGAAGGATGGAAGTAATCAAAATGGGGGGTGGGGGTGGTGAAGTGTCATGGACACTCAACCATTGAAAATACAAAACAGCATCGTCCATACTAGTCCAACACCAAAAGCATGTCTGTGCGTTGAAAGATCTTAGTGTCAAATGCCTTCATTCAATGATTATCTAGGGGGGGACGGGGGTATGAATGTGATTAAACACACACAAACATGTACACATACACACACAAAGAATTATCACAGTACTAACAAAATATTAAAAAATAATCCAAAAAAATTAAAAATAAAATTATCCAATTTGAAGTTTTGCTTACATTAAAGATATGACATTAAAACAAGAATTCATATTCTTTTGGGAGTGGAGGAGGTTGCTTTGTTTCTTGAGAAAGGGCTTCATAATGTAGCTCTGACCTGCTTGGAACTCACTATATAGACCACGCTGACCTCAAACACATACAGATCTGTCTGCCTCTGTCTCCTGGGTGCTGGATTAAAGCAGTGTGCCACCGCTCCTGGCCGTTCCTGTTAGTACTATCTATAACAGAACTATTGGCTGGAGACCTTCTAATTTCGCTAACAAAAGGAACCAAACATCATGCCAAGTCTTCAAATCCAGTGAGGCCAGAGGGTAATTCTGGCCTCCACTGTTCTGTTTATCATACGCTAACTTGCTCTTTTGTTTTGGGTTTTTGTTTTTGTTTTTTTTGTTTTTTGAGAGAGGGTCTCTCTGTGTAACCCTGGCTGGCCTTGACCTCACAGAGATCAACAGAGGCCAACTCTAAGTGCTGGGACCTGAAGGGTGCACCACCACACCCTGATGCTGATTTCTCCTTAATATGCTCCATTTCCCTGAAGCAGGCTGCTCACCCTCACAGACAGAACTGCAGACGCCTTCAGTTTTACTTAACTGTACCTATTTTGACAGGGAATCCAGGAGGGAAGTCCAATTTGATGAAATCCCTCAGTCTTGCAAAATGAGCGCTGGTCCGAGCCATGAGGTCAATGATGGGAATGACCTGCTCTACGAGGGAGAGCGGGAACTCTTCGCACATCCACAGAGTAGCTTTAAACCTGCAGGGTTACAAAGTGAGGGCTGAAGCCACCCCCCTGGTGGGAGAGGCAGGCTAGACACACCACCCTCCAGGAATCCCAGCCCCCTTGTTATTCCTGAACTCAGGATTTGTGAGTGACTAGAACCCTGGGTGTAGCTGAAGTTTGGGTTTCTTTGAAAACTCAGTTATGTTATGTAAATATGTTTTTGTTTTAATCCCAAGTGTGGGATTTTAGTTTGTTCACAGCTGATAATTGCCTCCTGAGGAGCATGGTCTTTGCCAGCTGGTAAAGGCCTGCCTCGTGCAGCATGGGAAGGGGCGTGGTCTAGGATTCTCCGGAATATAAACATAAGAGCCAGGAGAGAGAAAATGTGGTGTGTGGCAGTTTGGACAGACCAGAGATAGATGGATGGTGTGTGGCTTGGAGAGACACTTCATGGTGTAGCAGCTTGGAGGAGATTGCTGGCTGCATTTACTGTTGACAGAGATTGGGATAGCCCCTAAGAACCCATCGACCCTAAACAGCCTGGCGAAGTAAAGGGGTCTGCGCCCTCTCCCCACTAACCTTCTCTCTCCTACCTAGTTGGGGGTTGGAAGGGAGAGGCTTTACGGAAGCCCAAATAAAAAGAGTTTAAAAACGAGTGCAACATCTGAGGAATTCAGATCCCCTAAAATCTGACAATGGAGGGAAAAGCCTGCATTGCAGCCTGAGTTCATTTCATTTGATCAGTTGGGGTTTACTGGCAGTAAATAACACACACACACACACACACACACACACACACAGAGTGTTGTTCTATCTCTATTCTCTACACCAGAGGCTAAGCAGAGAGCCATTAACTGTTGTCTTTTGTCAGATTAAGAACTTCAACATTAGCCAGGCATAGTGGTGCAAGCCTTTAATCCCAGCACTGAGGAGACAGAGGCAGGCAGATCTCTGTGAGTTTGAGGCCAGTCAGGTCTACAACGCAAGTCCAGGACAGCCAAGGCTACACAGAGAAACCCTGTCTCGAAAAGCAAAAAAAAAAAAGAACTTCAACATGAGTATCACAGGAAAGACACAGGAGTGAGCAATCCCAACACTATGCAGCCACATCTTATACTTACTTTTGTGTTCGAATCGTCAGCTCCTTTGGCCTTCCGATGTCCCTGTCTTTCAGATCAAAGTCCTCATCAAAGTACTCGTCAGGTGTGATGGCCGTGGGGTTGTTTACGGTGGCACACTCTGTTGTGAGGTCCTGCTGAGCCAGAACCAGGAGAGTCAGGACTGCTTGACTTTACAGTGCTTGTGCTGAGCATCTTTAAGAGTGAAGCTGCTGCATGGAGCAAGTACACCTAACAGTTAGGTCTGCCCTCTCCCCATCTATGTCCTGGAGTAGGAAGCAGAATCACACCAGTGAGCGAGTGAGCGTGCGATTTGGAAGACTTGGCGTTCACATCTCCAGCTTCAACCCTGCAATGGAAGCTGCATCTTCTGACCCGCAGTGACTTCCACTGTACCAAATGCACCGTTAGTTTGGGGGTCAAGAACATGCTGGTTAGGGGCTCTGCTGCAGTATAAATCCAGCCTATCTAAGTACCCACTCAGAGGGCCTTGTTCATCACAGACTAAAGAGCCTAATCCTAGGGCCTACCCTTCCTCCAAAACCTTGATTTCTAAAACTCAGTCATCTAATTCTCTCCCAAAAGAATATTTATAGTATGGGGGCTAGAGAGATGGCTCAGTGGTTAAGAGCACTGGCTGTTCTTCCAAACGGCCCAAGTTCAAATCCCAGCACCCACATGGTGGCTCACAACCATCTATAATGAGATCTGATGCCCTCGTCTGGCATGTAGGTATTTTTGCAGGCAGAACACTGTATAAATAAATCTTCAAAGAAAAAAAAAAATAGAGAGAGAATATCTGTAGCCCATCTTGGAAGTTTTGTTAGCCTTCCCAAGTTGAGCGACCTGCTCAGGACCCAGCTGCCACCATCGTGGCTAGAAGGCCAGTCTTTTCAATGAACTCCACTGACTGCCCTGTTGTCCACTCACCCCTTGAGCACCAAACTGATGTTCCACAGTTCCGAGCAGGGACTCCAGTGGGTTCCGGTCCTCTAGAGGAGGAAAGATCAACAGAATCAAGCCCCTCACAGCCATTCCCAATCCAAGCTGCCTACAGTAGCCATTCCGTCTGTAGACAGGAGATGAGACCACCCTTGAAGGTGAATTTACACTAAGTAGCTTTTCTTTAGGAGCCTTAGCCTGAGGGGTCCTTGTAAGAACTCAAGCCCCATCACCAGAGCCCACTGTTGCAGTAGATCAAGTAGGAAAATGAAAAACAGACCAGAACTCTAGCAGGCAGCTGCAGCCCCTGCTCAGGAGGCAGCTCAGTCTGGACTTCCCTCCCCCTGTGGCCACTCACCGCCTGCCCACCGGGAGCAGCAGTAACTGGTAGCCAACTGTAACTGCCTGCATGTTCTAAATGTCTGCATGTGGCATACTCATCGCATCCACTCAGTGACTGTGGAAGGGCCCAGCACCACCTCCAATTTACTACACAGGAACACAAGGCCTACAGCATGGCAACCTCACAGGGTCACAGAGCTGGCAAAGCCAGGGCACAGTAACTACATGTCCGCGGTGATTCTACCCAAAGTCCACGCTCCATGAAAATCTCATCGCTATGATGGAAGCTAAGTTGCTCTGCCCAGTGGTAATGCTTTCCATTTCTTCTCACTCTCTATTGTTGTAGCTGCTGCAGCAAAACCCAGCAGCTATTGCAATAACATCACTAAGCCCTCAGGAACGGCTTTCATTGCAATAGAAACCAAACATGGAAAAAACTCCAACAATGAGTCAGACTAAGGAAATTTTTACAAAGAAAAGTTAAGATTTGCATGCCCAAATGCATTTGCCCCAAGCAAAACAGCACTGTCTCCACCAGTGGTTCTCAACCTGTGGGTCATGACCCCTTTCAGGGGGTGAGGGAGTCAAAAGACTCTTTCATAGGGGTCACCTAAGTCATCAGAAAACATATTTACATTATGATTCATAACAGTAGCAAAATTATAGTCATGAAGTGGCAACAAAATGATTTTATGGTTGGGGGCACTACAACATGAGGAACTGTATTACAGGGTCGCAGCGTTAGGAAGGTTGAGAAGCGTTGGTCTACATGATCAGTCAGTCGGTGGGGAAAGGAGGCAGGGGTTGTGGGGGTTACCTTTATATCTCTTCTTTTCCTCCTCTGTCAGGTGCTCTGTGCGTATTTTGGTTATCACACTCACATTGTTTACTGTGTAAACCTTGAGAGATGTGTGCAAAAGACAACAGTGACACAGGGAATCAAAAGCCAACACAGGCACAGCAAGACTAAGAACACTGACGCAAAATTAAGCAAATCCAGCCAAATAAAAGTGACACTGGCCAGCAGTCCCTAGTCCCCTGCAGATGGAGACAGCCCCTGCCTGGGAATTCATGAGCACTTACTGTGCTTCTTCCTGCTAATGGGGTTCAGCAGGTATCCTGCAAATTGGGTGTCCACTGGGCTCCTCTTGTTCCTAACCCTATCTCCTATGGTCTGTGGTGCTCCTCTAACAGTGCTGACTTAGCCAGACCAGGTTCTCTAGACCTGGGAGACCAGAGAAAACCAGCACCCTTTCTACTGACAAAAGAGAAATGATTCTAATGCCAGAGGGAGCACTATGCTGCCAGAGAGCACAATACATTGTCTGAGGGAGCACTCTGCTGTCTGAGGGAGCACTCTGCTGGCAGGGCTGACTGGGCTGTCTGAGTGGGTCTAGATTTGCTGTGTGCTGACAGCTGCTGAAAATACACTCTGAACCACAGCAGCCATTTCTAAATGCATCTCACTGAACATGAGGAAGCCTTTGCTCACTCAAAGGCCAGTAGAAGATCCTACAGTCCTTGCTGTACACTAAGGAAAGGCCAGCAAACAGCTTGTCAACTGATGCAACAGGCCAGAGGCAGTGCTGCATCATCGTACAGCAGCTTCTGGGCGTATAAGTGGCTGGAATGATTCTCTCAAACTGAGGCATAGAATCAGCTAAAGAAATTAACTAAAACCTAAGTGATAACGAGTCAAAGAAGCTATTTACTATATGATGTCTTCTTTAAAAGAGACACACTGATTAAATTTAATGAAATAGAATCAAAGGAACAGCTCTCTCATTTCTCAACAGCCATTTCTCTTTAGGGAAGGTACAGACCTGCTCAGGGCATGCTATCCCACTTTCTGAAAATCAGTAAGATAAACCATCAAGTAGGAGACACATTAGGACCTATTCCCCTGGGACCGTCTTTCTGGCACAGATGCACGGAAACAATCAGAACAGACTCCTCATTTGCATAGCAGCTAAAAAGCTATATGAAATCTTATTTTAAGAGTTTCCTTTTACCTTGGCTTCGTAACCATTAACAACTTCTGCTTTATCTGTCCTCCAGCCCCAGAATCCGGATTTAGTTCTGATAAAAGTGAACATCACAAATTTCCACATGTACAACATGCTATTCAGGTCTCACCCCAGCCCTTACAGCTCCCATGGATGTTGGTGAAGGACACTTGGAAATCATGGTCCTATTGTCCACAAAAGGATGCTGCAATGACAGATGGCTTAGCCAGCCCCGCCCACCTCCCACGGTTATCAATCAGTTTGCCTCACTCCAGGCAAAGAAAACTTCCAGTCATGAGGGGACAAAGGTCATGGCATTTGTTGGACAGTTGTCCTAGAGAAGTGAGTGAAAATGACCAGTGTCCAAGGTCTTGCTTGCTACAAGCAGGTATCTGGGTCGGAGCCATCTGGGCCGTGCACTGCACGCAGAGGCACTGGGGCCTCCATCTCCATCCAGGGATTCTCGCAACAATGAGGCTCAAAGCTCCCCGGCCTCTTAGAGAAAGCAGATGTAGCAGGAACCCCTAACAATACTGAGAGGCTAGGAAAAGCCATTAATGCTTTCCAAATGACTGGAGAAACACGTGTTCATCAGGTCAGGTACAGTAGAGGGAGAGATGAAAAGTAGCTTCTTGGGCCAGCCACGGATTCCAGTCTATGGGTGACTTCTGAGGTAGCCCCGGGTGCAGTTGCCCAGGGCTGGCCCCAAACCTGTGAGCCAGAGCTACAGGCAAAAGCCTTCCACCCTTCCTGGGAATGGTTGCTTTTCAGAGTGGCTTGCTCTGGAAGCGGTTCCCTGCCTTGTGTGGGAGACATCTCACCCTTTGCTCTGTCTGACCTGAGTGAAGCAGACATCACATAAGAAGCTCAGAGCATGGTGGCAGGTTAGCCAAGTCGCAGAAGCAAAATGCAGCTTTTAAATTCCATATTTCCACTTTCCTTTCTCATGGAATTTGGAAAATCAAATCAGGGGACACAATGAGTTTTATATGTCTGTTTTAACCCATCATAAAAGGAAGACCGATGAGTGTTGATTTTCCTCTTGGGTGTCTACAATCAGCAATATAACCCACAGGGCAAGAGACGGAAAGTACTACAGGGACTATGGCAAAGCTGGCTGCTCTAGCTTACACTACTCGAACAAGAACAGGGGCTGGGGCCATGCCCAGCTGACTAGCATGTCACTGCCTTTGCTGCCACCAGTAACTAAAAATCAAGGTAGTCCTTTCAGTTAACCAACTCATTCCTTAGTTCCTCATTCTTGCAGACATCTGTGATGTTTAAGCTGGGAAACTGTTGTTTTCAAACACGTGTCCCCTGAGGGGTGACAATGCCGACTACATTCCATGCTTTGTTAGAGCTAGATGGACCCGCCGAGCTCTTCAGCTGTCCACATTTGCCCTCACACAATCCTGGCTTCTGCAGCCCTCTGCAGTTCTACCCTGACAGCATGTGAGTTTCAGCGCCCAGTGTCTACTGCTTCATAACTGGCTCCTTGTGACTCCGTCAGCACTGCATTCTCAGGCATCTGAAGACGCCAGGCACCCTGCCTCCTTCTGCCTGTCCCACCTGAGACTAGCACAGCAAAGGCCACTGGGACTCGCTGATGCTTACATAACTTAAAGGCAGCTCTCAAGTGGTGGGGAGTTTTTCTGGCACAGTGTTCAGGGTGACCAGTTACCACCTGCCAAAACCATCAGGGAGGGTAGTGATGCGTAAGCATCCAATTCCCAGTATAGACACAGGAAAAGGACAATAGAAATGGCTACAGCATGACAAGGAACCAAGGAGACAACCATGACTAGATGGTCCTTCACACATTTCTGAACCAGCAAACCTCACACCCAGGAGTGGCTCAAACCTCCATTTCTAAGTTCACCACTGATTACACATGAACATCATTAGAACAGGACAGAACAGCTGTCTTCCAGTGCTCTCGTTTCAGCCCACTCTCAGCTTCAGGAAAGCAGCTTGAGCTGGCTGACACCCTGTGACCAAAGCCAATATACAGTGTACCTTCATCCTCAGCACATTGGAATATGCTCTTGTTTCCCATCTGCACTCAGTGGACCAAAGCCAGTAACAGCCACACACCCGGAGCAAGCTCCACCCCACTGCAAACAATGGGCCTACGAACTCCCGATGAGCTACCCAGAATCACAACCTCAGGGTCACAGGTCTCACAAGCGCCATTCTGAAGCCCTTCTGGTTAAAGAAACAAGAACTGGAGAGTCAGGCCACTTGCCCTCAGCCATTGTTACTTACTCATCCTGCCCTCATCTCTGCGATGGGCTGTGGCAGTGACTGGGCTCTAGTCTGGAGCCTCTGAAGGGGCTCCCTGCCTGTAGACATGTGTAGAAACCTGGAGACTCTAGCCAAGAGCCTGCAAATGATCCTGCAGTAGGCCCCTAAATCAAAATGTCCCTAGCCAGGAGGCCGGCAAGAGGACTTCCTTCTTCAAGAATACACTTCCTACTTCCAAAGCTGAAGCGGCCCCTGGATGTGACACAGGCTGCATGCCACACCCTCTGTTAGACACCTGCTTTCCTGGCTTTATTTAAACAGAAAGAAGGGCAGTTCTGTTTTAGATTTGAGTAAAGAGACGTCTCTCAGTTTTCACCAATCTTATATTGGTGGAACAGAGGAAAACAACCTGAAGGAGATCAGTTGGCATACCAATGGAGAGAGAAGAACACATAGATAGATCCAGGAGCAGTGTCTGGATGAGCTCGGGTTCTATAAGCCACAGGCAGGCAGATGTGGTGTCCTAGATTCCCCCAGTTCACTGTGTTCCATAGCAGAGAGATGTGAGCTTCTGTTTCCTTCATGGTCAAGGCACCCCTACCCAAGGCTGCATGCCCCATAGGATGGCTATGGACGAGGTCTCATCAGGATTAGCCTCTAGAGAGATCCTCATGGGACTGGAGAGACCTGAACAGCCTTCAGACTCCTTCTCTACTACTGGGCCTCTTAGGTGGGGAGTGGGCTTATAATAGATTATGGGAAGTATAAATTTGACCACCTACTGTCTATACAATTCTGGTCAATTCTAGCTTCAAAAAACCCCAAGTTCCACATTTTGGGATGAAGGAGTGTTGTGCATCCAAAACTACCAAAACAAGATCCAGGGAACCCAGAAGAAAGGGCCCACAGAAGCACACAAAGAGCAGACTTAGACACCATACTACAAGTGACATCAATTGCACGGACATCAATTATGACTCCTATGATTAACATCAGAGATCACTTTTAAAACTCACTAGCATTATGCCAGAGTAGAAAAGAAGAAGTCCCAATCCAGTCATAATCTCCAATTACTGCAAACATGCTATTACTGAAGGCAGTCCCCAGACTGGAGGGTAAACAGGAGTCTAAGTCCGTACCTTTCAAAGGCGATGTTTTTAGTGTCAAGGCTGGTGTTGATGACTGGGCTGGTGAGCCGCCTCTCAACCTCCCTGCTCTTTGGCTTCATCAGGTCCAGCGTGAGGCGCTCCATTTCTTGGGAAAGATCGAAGTGTTCGGTGGTGACCACTCGGTCATCGTGGTTGACTTCCATCAGCTCCGCCCAGTTGTCTGTTAACAAGAGCCCTAGTGTGAGGAAGCAGTGCACACAGGCCACAGCCAGCAAGGCCACCTTTCACATGCATCCTCTCAGATACACAGCTGGCAAAACTACAGATCATGGGTCTGCATTTCTCTTTCTCTCTCTCTCTCAGGTGCTGGACATTGAATCCAGCCCAGAGAGCTAGCGTTCTACACTGAGCACCTCCCCTCCAAGGTTACTGATCACGGACTGCACCTGCACAGAGCTTGTCTGGCCAGCTCTCTACAGCTCATTGGAGACAACAGCATCTTCCCCAAAATGGGGATTTTAAAACTAACTTCCTTTGTTATTAGCAACACATTTCACCCAAGACCTTTATAAAACGTTGCTACAGAGTTAACGTAAATGACATGCTCACCACACTGGCGAGCAGTGCTACATAAAACCCTTCACAGCAGATCATGTTCAACTATGACGGGATTACAGAATGACACAAGAAATGACACAGAGGCTCCAGAAAGTGAGCCAGCTCACAGGTGACAGACAACTGGTGCTAATAGTGAATAAAATAAGCAAGGGGACTCGCCAAGCTCCCAAGTAGGAGAGAAGAGCCAAATAACGAATTCCAACAACCAGGAAGAGCAACCATCAAACAGACGACGAAGCATAAAATACAGCTGCATTGTGATGATTAAAATGTACCGTGCAACCTTTATATCCAGCATCAGAGGCCAACCTGCTCTACAAGGTGAGTTCTAGGCCAGCCAGGGCAACACAGTGAGATCCTGTCTCAGTAACAACAACAGAGTGACCCTGGTGTTCAGCTTGAGCAGAGATTACCACAATGGACTCACTTACCTCCTCCCTTAAATATGAAGCTCCGTCTCCCTCTTATCCAGCTCATGTTCTCAAACCCCAGCAGAGTGATGTCCACTCGCAGCTTGGCACCACTCTTCCAAATGCGACAGACATCATTTGGGCATATTCTAGAAACCAAGGGCACTGGAGGAGAGAAGGGCATTACTGAGAAGGGCTCAGTAGAGTGCATGGGCCACAAATTCAGGGCTTTCGTTTTAGTGAATGGGGCAGAGTGATAAGACATAGCTGGTCAAACTCAACTGGACTCCTCCTTCCACACTTATAAAGGAACTCATCCTGAAAAACAGACACGGAAGCTGGGCAAGGTGGTACATCCTACACTCCTAGCACTCAGAGGGCTGAGGAAGGAGTTCCATTTTGAGGTCAGCCTGGGCCAGATAGCAAGTCTGAGGCTAGCCAGGCTAGAGTAAGGCCATTTTAAACTAAACAAACTTAAGTGGCTAGAGTTATATCCTAGTGTAGTTCACTTGCATGTACTTGGTTCAATCCTGGTACCGCAGACAGACAGACAAACAATAAATAGGAAGGCTAGCAGAGCAATTCAGTGGTACAGGACGTGCTCGACCAGGCCCTGGGGCTCAACTGCCACCATTAAAAATAATTTAAATGATGAGAAATGAGCCTTTTATTGCAACACAGCAGCGAAAACAGTGAACAAATTTCCCATCAGCCTTCTTGGGTCTGCACTGACCATCAAGTGCTGGGGAGTGTGTCCATCTGGCCTTCTCACCCACATGTCTACTGCAGCCATGTGGCCACAGCTCCCACATTACAGCCCCCACTCAAAACATCAAGGATCTAAAATCTGCTTCCTATCAAACCTGAAAATCAATGAAATGAAGAAGCTATAAAATCAAGTGCTAGTTCACTGACCTACAAGAAGGAAAGGCAGATATCTATGAAAATCAACCGCCTTACAGAGTATTCTGGGGAAATACATGCATTTTGTAGGAAATTAAACTTAAAAAAAAAAAGAAGGAAAACAATTCTACTATTTGTCTCATTTCCCCCAGAATAACAAGTTTGAAAGACTCAAGCTAAGCAACATAAAGAAAAGTAACAAACTGTGCTAAGTCATTAAAATGTTTGCATTTTAAACAGGCATTTAAAACTAATAAGATGCCAGACAGACAGACAGAGTGGTACATGCTCAGTCTCAGCTGCTCGCAGAGCTGAGGCAGGAAGTCACTTCAGCCCAGGGGACCAGAGGCCACAGTGAGAGTCACATCTTAAAGAAGCTGCAAGCATTGGCACATACCTCTAATCCCAGCACAAGGCGAGGGGAGGGTCTGTGGCTGCTGCGAGCCACACAGAGTAGAGAGCCAGGCAGGGCTATACCAACCCAACCCCACTCACCCCTAAAATAATAAAAAGTAAGCCAACTAATACAGTGGGTGTCAGGGGTACACAATGCAAAGAGGAGACAAAAGTATCTGTATGCTATATTTTTACATGTTTAGGGCCAAAGTCTAATGCCAAAAAATTAAAAAAGAAAGACTAGAAGAGACTAAATGGGATGCAGGTCATTAACCACATTTGGATTTAAAACACACATACACTGCCCCCGCCCAGCCACACACACAGCTTTTTCAAAGGAAAACAAACCTATCAAGACGCTATGGAAATTTGGGGCAGATACACAGCACGTCTGCAGTCACTCACCCCAGCTGGTGAACTCCCACTTCATCTGCACATAGAAATCCGGGGCCTGAGGGGCAGACAAAGGTTTATAGGTGACCATGGCACTCTCAAGTAAGCAAGCATAGCAGGGTTAGTGTGGCTCCTTCAACAATTAAGGGAGGAGAGACAAAATGCAAAGAAACAAAGTTTGAACACGCCAAAACAAATATTTTATATTTAATTCATTACTTTATCCTGATGAAAATACTTCTAGACAGCCAAGAAAGTGAGCGGAGCAGCCAGCTGGATGGCCCCATGGGCAAAGGGCTCGCAGCCAAGCCTGATGACCCGCGTTCGCTCACTGGAGCACACAGGGTGAAAGAGAGAACCAACTCCCACAAGATGTCCTCTGATGTCCACATATATGCTGCGGTATACACGCACCACCACACTCCAAACAAAGAGATGTCACTTACAAAAAGAAAAGAAAAAAATTAACAGAAAAGCGACAGGGTTGGAAATGGAACCTTCCTGGGGTGGCTGGGCTCCTAGCATCAAGAGAGCTAAACTGCCGCTCAATGTGAGTAATGGCCTGTCCAAGGTGCAGAGAAGGAAGTCGGGTCCCTCTCCTCTGTGGGGAACTGGACTGTAAAAAGCTGGGTGTGTAGGAAGTGCTTCATGTTTATTGGCCAGCTATAGGAAAATGAAAATGGAGGCTAGACGTCACTTCCCCAGGAAGTGGGCTTTCCCTGTGCTTAACCAATGTCCCAGGTTTCTCTTCAACTGTTAGAATTTGGCTTTCTGAAATTTCATACTACCACAAAAATCCTTTCATTAATTGTTTTCTTTCATTAAACGTTATTTATTTTGTGTATTTGAGTGTTCTATCAGCATGTGCACCTACATGCCAGAAGAGGGCAGTAGAGGATATAGATGGCTGTGAGCCACCATGTGGATGCTGGGAATTGAACTCAGGACCTCTGGAAGGGCAGCCAGTACTCTTAACCACTAAGCTATCTCTCTAGCTCCTCATTAATTTCTTATAGAAGGCTCTTCAAGAGCTACTTTAAGAAAGCCAACTGGCCATCCAAAAAGAGAAATGTCGGGCATTGGGTTACAAGCCTTTAACCCCAGCACTTGGGAGGCAAAGGGACCTCTGTGAGTTCAAGGCCAGCCTGTCTACAGAGTTAAGTTACAGGACAGCCAAGACTATATACTTAGACACTGTCTTGAGAGAGGGAGAGAGCGAGAGAGCGAGGTTGTACATAGAGCTGTTTTCTTATTCTCCCACTACCCCTAAAGCTTCACATTGGATTTTGTCCCTGCTTTGAAGAAGGCAAGGAAATCTGCCCTGAGTGAAACCAATCAAGATTTTCATATTAAGCAAAGACAAGCTCCAAGGGATAGCTGGTAAGGAAGGAATGCTAACCTATGTTCTAAGGAGACACCGCTGAAACACACAACATCAGTAATAGCTTCTGGTGCCACACAAAAAACCCTTGATGTACAGATTGTCTATAACTTGAAGCATCAGCTGAACATCAATGCAATCCACTTCTAAGGATCAATATAGGTTCAAAAAAATCCTTTATAATGAATCTGAATTCTTCCTTGTCAAATAAACAACCAAAGGCTGGTGATGTAGCTCAGTGGATGCAATAGCTGCCTAGCATGCCAGAAGCCTGAATTCCGTCCCAGCACTGTGCGAACCAGCCATGGTGGCATGTCCATGATCCCAGCCTTGAGAGGTGGAGGTGGGAGCATCAGAAGGTCAAGGGCATCATTGGCTGAGCATCAGAAGGTCAAGGGCATCATTGGCTGAGCATCAGAAGGTCAAGGGCATCATTGGCTGAGCATCAGAAGGTCAAGGGCATCATTGGCTGAGCAGCCTGAGCTAGATGGGATGCTGCTGAGTAGGGGTCTCAACTGACTTGGTTCTGCCCATTGTAACTCAGGTGAGAAAACAGCAGGGCCATGTGACCTCTGCACACCTGTAAACACAGCGGTTTTAAAAACAACCATGTAAGTACTTCACACTCAATGGGATGTTTCACCGTGGTTACATAGGAAATGAGTATCTTTACAAGATTTCCCTTAAATTTCACACAAAGTGTTCTAAAGCAGCTGGAGAGATGGCTCAAAGGTTAAGAACACTGGCTGCTCTTCCAAAGGTCCTGAGTTCAATTCCCAGCAACTACGTGGTGGCTCATAACCATCTATGAGATCTGGTGCCCTCTTGTGGCATGCAGGTGTACATGAAGGCAGAACAGTGCATACATAATAAACAAACAAACACATCTTCAGAAAAAGAAAACAACAACAACAATAACAAAACCCAAACTGTTCTAAAGAGTGCTCAGACAGTGGCTGGATGTTGATTATTTATGGCCAAGTTCATCCCTCTCTCCACACTGACTTAACTAGCTAATTGCTAAGAAGCTGTTCTGGGACTTCTGTGTGTGAGCTGGGACTCCAGAGCACTGGAACGGAGCCTCCACTGCCCCTGCGCATATAGCATGTGCTCCGAGGCAGTCCCTTCAAATGGCGGAGAACCGTCATCCCAAACAACCCAGGAGCCTAGGGGTCACTGCTTTTAAAAAGACCTGTCACATTGCCAATGAATTAAGGAAATGGTAGAAGCCACAGGACACTGGAGGCTACAAGCGACAAGAGTAAGGAGACAGGTACAGTACTGAGCCCTGGGCCTGGCGGCCCCTGGAAATGCCTGCACAACAGTCGTGCCCATCACTTTTTCCATGAGATCACCTCAGCACAGGGCTCTATGAGAACACAGGGCGCTAGGGGAACTGTCTGACAGCCATTGTCCTTAAGCAAGGTGGCACTAAAGAAGGTAGGCACCATGCCCCAGAAGCCTAACTTATAAGAGGCCCTGCAGTTCAACAAGACAAGACAGGCAGAGGCCCGCACTATTTGACAACAAAGTGCCATCTTCACTATTCTGAAGACTTAAGGAAGACACCCAGGTGTCAGAGCTGTCTCTGCATCACTGCAGTGATTGGCTCAGAGTGTGGCGTGGCCAGTCTTATGGCTACCTCAAGAATTCTGTGCAGCAGCTCAGGTACACCTCCGAGGGCCATGGATGTGTTGTGGTAGTCTCGGTGCTGCAGGACCGTGTGCACCATCTCAGGATCACCCGTGCTCACAGCTTCATGTAAAACTAGAAAACAAAAGAGCAAATGCAAGTCACCAAGCACCCTCATGCTCCCTGACAAATTCCAGTCCCAGCATGGAAAGCCATCTGGGTAGCTCAAGGACAAGTATGTGCCTCAGAGAGTCAAAGAGTCATGTCGGAGTTTATGAGGCTTGGCCATGACCTCTGATTGCTGCCTCATTACTTTATGGTCACACCTCCTGGTGCATTCACACCGATGTGACTACATGCAGCTCTGGCGGGTGGGACTTGCACATACAAGTGTCTTTGCTTGGTCCACACAAAACTGCTGCCATTAATAGTAAGAGGGTGTCCAAACAGTGAACCCCAAAATTTCACCAGAAGACAATACTTCTAGTGTTCATATCTTTGATTTCGTGACTTCACTGGCCTCAATGGAGTTCCTACCCCAGGATAAACCTAGCTTGCTCACAGATTTGGGAAGGACCATTTCTGGAAGAGGTGTCACCCTCTACAGAGGGTTCAGGACTGTGAGACGAGCATCCTGGCTTCATCTTGTCCTCCCTGCCCCTCGTCCTGAGAGACACAGCTGACTGACAGGAAAATTACCATTGAGACTCATCTTTTTCAGCCAGAGGCATGGAAATGAATGTGTAGGTGATGGGTATACTTGCCTGTCCATCCCTGGCCATTTTCTTTGGTCACGTCTGCTTTATGTCGCAGCAACACTCGAGCAGATTCCAAATGCCCCAAAGAAACCGCAAGATGCAGTAACGTCCGACCCCGTGGGTCCAGGGCCTCTGCATTCTGTGAAGCAAACACTGGCATCATATAGTGGACAGAAGGAGGATGAAAATGCACTTTCAGCATTTATGAAAGAGAACATATGGTGAGCACGCGACACCTCAACACATGTGTGCTCACGAGCACCTCTTAAACGTGAAAAAGAGAACATGGTCACTGAGTTGGCTGGGTTTGTTTTTGTTTGAGACAGGTTCTCACATAGCCAAGCCTGGCCTTGAGCGCCTCCTGATCCTCCTGTCTCCTCCTGCCACTGGGATCAGGGGTGTACCACAGCGCTCAAGTTCCCTTTTTGTTTTAGTTAATTTTTTAAACAATGAGTTCCTTTGCCTATAAAGTTACAGGCCTAATAAACAAACGAGACTCCAGGCCTCAGGGCCTCCAACGCAAACCATCAGCCCCCAACACCATTCAAATGAAGTCTAGAAAGGCCAGCAACCTCCCTGCTGCAAGGGCCTGTGCCACAGATGCTGGGGACTCCTCAGGCTCGGCTCAGCACTCACGTGCAGAACAGGAAGGACAGGCCTGTAATCAGCACTGAAGGCACAGAAGATCATTAGGGCCAGCTTACGTCTGCATTCTCCAGCTGGACTTGCTACAAAGCCCTTCTCTCATGGTTGTGTGCTAAATTCCAAACACCCAGAAGGAGCACTCGGCAGCAGCTGTGGCTCTCACTGAGACCTGACAGGCACGGTGGTGGACACAAGTGTAGAGAAGTGGACAAACACATAGGGACACGCATCATTTCCCACCATATACACTGGGCTGCAGTCTTCTTTCCTATGTTGCTATCAGAGCCCTCCCTTGGATCTCCAGAGGCAAGTGGCACAGTCTGGCGTGAGCATCAGGGTCCCAGCGCTGCATGCACTGCAGAGCTCTGCAAGTACTTCCAAGGACACTGTAAACATGCGTTTTTCTAACAGCCTGAAGTTCCCTAGGGGAGGTGCTTTGCCTTGAGATACCAGTTGTTTAGGCATACACGGTAGTCTAAAAACAAATGCTTCACAGGCCACTGAGGAAGGGAAGTGACTGAGCGTTAACGGCCATGATCTGACAGTTATGCAACCTCCCATTCTGCTAAAATTATATCACAGCTATTGCGCAATGAAGATAAGAACTGTTATCGAGGAAAATAAGTGGGAAGCAGTGTGCTTGCTGAACGGGAGGTCCCTGAGTCAATCCCAAGCACTCTCCTAGCTGCTAAAATAGGGTACCCCATTTTTCCTTAGGGCACAGGTCCTAGAGGTCCTTGTGAGAGCCTGAAGCTGAGTACAGTACTGAACCCCATAATGCACTATGCTTTTCCTATACACACATCCATACAAGAAGATCAAGATTTTTCACCCTACAGGGTGGACCATATGTTTAATCCCAACACCCTGGAGGCAGGGACATGTGAATCTCTGAGTTCAAGGCCATCCTGGTCTACATGGCAATTCCCAGGCCAGCCAGTCCTGCCTAAAGAACTAATTAATTAAGCCTTTACATCTTTGCACTGAAAGGACTGACTTTAGAAATTCCTTTGGCACATCCCAGTTGCCAATATCTTCTTGTACTTTGGGGACATTAAGTAAAATCAGGGGCATTTGAACACAAACTCTGAAATGCACCTCTCCCTCCCCTGCCCCCCGCAAGGGTCTGACACACGCACCGAGGCTGCTCAGAGACAATGGACAGCAGCACACAGTGTGGGCTTGCTGGACAAGGATAAACCATGTTACCAGCAGGACAGAGCCGTCAGGAGGGACTCTATCACCCTACTCAAGGGAACGGCTTCTCTCTGGAGTTTCCCTCAGCTACAGGCTGGTCACGGGTGTCACTCTAGTTTCATTTCTGTTGCTGTGATCAGATAAGAGACAGTTTAGCGGGAGGAGTTTATTGGCTCACAATTCTAGGTTGCTCCCCCTTGCTTTGGGTAAAGTCACAATTTCAGGAGCTTGAGACAGCTGGTCACATAAGAGCTGAAGTTAGGAGGAAAGAGTGCTCACCTCCAGCGCTCAGCTTGCCTTCACTCCTAACACTTCAGAGCCCCTTCACAGGGAAGGGGGCCACCTGCACTGGCCTGAGTCTCCCTATATCAACTAAGCCAATTAAGACAATCCCTCACAAACTTGCCCACTGGCTAACCCAATGTAGACAGTCCTAGATGCCCAGATGATTCTAGGTTATGACAAGCTGACAGAACGGAAAGCCTTGAGTAGGGGAGACTGCTACACCAGCATGTTCCACGTATAGCCCACACCATTCCCAGGTTCCCCGACTTCACCAAGGGCATGGCTAGTACACTACACTGAAGAGATTGAAGCTATAAAAAATAGGGTCTAAGTATTATATTTCTTAGTTATCGCCACCCTACTCTCTAACTTGTATTAAATAATCATATTCCTAAAAGTAGCAAGCCTACAAACTTGTGAACTAGGACACAGTTGAAGTGTAACAGTAAAGGAGTAATTGGCAGACTCACTACCCTCCCTTCCTCAGTTGCATAAACTACTCAAGTTCAGTCTAAGGGAGAAGCACCAGTTCAGCACCCGGCCGGCCACACACAAGTGTCTTCACAGCATCCGTTGTATTCACCGTAAAAGGGAAATACTCAGTCCACACCCAGAAACAAGGAAGCACCCACCGAGGCCGTGGCCAACACTCAGCCTCCTCGGCAATTAATTCTTAGATGTGATGTAAAAGCAAAACCCCGGTTCACTATGTTGTTAGCTTTCTTCTGTTCTAAACCGCAGAAAGACATTGCTCGGCATCACATTTTGCACGGCTGACGAGAATTCTTCAGAGCTTACCATGCCTCCCTTTCTCACTTGAAATCCCTACTTCATCATGGCTGCAGTATGATTAGAGAACGATGGGAGAATAAAGAGGAGAGGGGAGATAAGGACCCCTCAGACCAACAGAGCAGAAGGCCCCTGAAGGTGTCCACCGCACCCGCAGATGCCTTGGTGCACTAAGAAAAAAGACCTGGGTTATTAAAATCAAGAGCTGTTCAAATCAAGAACAAAGCGCTTCCCACACGAGCCTGACCCCTGCCCGCTACCCCTGGAGCCCACATACGTGAGCTGGGCTGGAGATGGCTCTGCAGTGAAAGCAGCTCCTGCTGCAGAGGGCTCAAGAGGTTCCCAGCAGACACAGGGTGGCCCACAGCCACCTATACCTCTAGTTCCAGGGGAGCTGGTCCTTCTGAGCATCTGCTCTCACGTGGCAGATGCTCATACAGGAAAACACAGAAGTATACAGAAATACAATGTAAACAAACAAGAAGAAATAAAAGCACCTCTACTCACACATCACAGGACCAGGTACACAAAAAATCCTAAGGGATCCACTCCAAAATTAGTTCCAGCACTAGGGAGGTGGAGGCAGGTGGACCTCTGTGAGTTCGAGGCCAGCCTGGGCTACAGAGTGAGTTCCAGGACAGCCAGGGCTGCACAGACAAGCCTTGTCTCAAAAAACCAAACCAAAACAAAAAGGTGTAACCACTCTGAAAATCAGAAATTCCTCAAAAAGTTAAACAGAGTGACCATATTATAAATGAACAAGATACACTTAGAATACGATATTGATCAGTGTACCCACACAAAAGAGTACCATTTAGTCATAAAAACAGAGAACTGATGCATGCCATAACATATATTAATCTTAAAAACACCATGTAAGACACAAAAGGCCATGCTATGTGAGTCTGTTTATGTGGAGTTTCCAGACCAGCCAGAACATACGTTAGCTGCCTGGGACCAAAGGGACTGGGGTGAAGGGAAAAGTAGATGCTAAGAATATATGGTTGTGTGGGGCTGGAGAGATGGCTCAGCGGTTAAGAGCACTGGCTGCTCTTCCAGAGGACCCAGGTTCAATTCTCAGCACCCCCAAAGCAGCTCACAACTGTCTGTAATTCCAGTTCTAGGAATCCAACTCCTTCACATAGACACACATGCAGGCAAAACATCAATCCATGCACGTAAAATGAAAATAAATCCTTAAAAAAAGAATATATGGTTTCCTTTATTATTTATTGTTCTTAAAAATAATGTAAATGCTCTTTTTAGAATTTCAAGTGTTAATGGGTTAAAAACAAAACCCAAGCTTCAGATTTTTGCAGGAACAGCTGAGTTGAGGCAAACAGAACAGGACACCGTGTGATGGCAGGTGACACGTGGCACTTGGCAAGTGGGGATCTTCAGATGATGGAAAAGGGATGGGCGGGGGCAGGGCTCTTTTTAGGGTGATGGAAATACCCGGAGTTGACACAGTGAATACACCAAGAACCATCGGCTAGGACATTTTCAGTGGGTGGCGTGTTAGTTACTTCTCTGTTACTGTGAAAAATACCATGACCACAGCAACTGAAATGAAGGCATCTATTTGGCTTACAGTTCCTGAGGATTAAGAGTTCACTACAGCAGACAGTCATGGTGGCCCGACCCAGAAGCTGTAAGCTCACATCGCAGTGACAAGCATGATGCAGAGACAGAGTGGTACAGTCTACACAATCGCAAAGCCGGCCGCTGTGACGGACTTCCTCCAGAAGGCTGCCCCACCTAACCCATCCAAACACCACCTGCAACCATTCATCCAAACACCACTCATTCGAACCTTTACTGTAAGTGAACTGTGTGTCAACAAACATGTCAGGAAATCTCTGTGTGTGTTTATAGATAGCACATAAGGCTAATCTACCATCTATAAACTGTCACATTGCTTGACAAGTTGCTTCGATTCTCTTGAGCTTGGGTTTGCCCCTGTACAATGAGGACTGTGAAGGCGCCCATCACTCAGTCTCCCAAAAAGGCGTCACCTGGCACAGTGCTTCACGCTGCACATGGCTGCTCTCATCCACACTGTGCAGGTCCAGAGCGCTGTCAGTCTTCCTGAGGGGACGGCTCACTCTCATTAGTTACACTGGGCCTCAGCACTACCAGCTAACAGTAGTCCAGAGAGAATTCAACAAACTCTGAGCTGGGCTGTTGTAACGTGTTTCCTCAACCCTGAGCTATAGCACATTAAAAGTCCCTCTTCCCTTTGAGTCTCAAATGAAGTCAAGGAACAAGATGGTTCTGCGCCCTCCTTTGTACTTGTTAATTCCACTTTTCTTGCACAAAAGCCTTCTTTAGCACCCTGCCATCCTCCAAAGGCAGCGAATGGCTGATCTTTGAGGGAAGGCTACAGAAACCTGGGCCACAACTCTGGCTTCCATGAATTCTCAGTGACCTGTGCTACCTAGCACGTGGCAATCACTACCTCTGAGACCTCCAAGAAAGGGTGTAATACACCACCCAGCCTCACTTCTCTCCACTCTATGACTGCTCTGGGCCTCTGGCTTCTACCTCAAGTTAGACAGGAAAGGTATCACACTAGGTGGTTTTGTGAGCTTGAGTTCCTGATGATGGAGGAGGAGCACCAGAGAGCCTCCAGGAGACTCATCTTGGACAGCTCAACCGTGGCCTCTAGCCCAAGGGCCCTGACTAGAATGTGTGCCCAGTGACCTCGCCTGCCTGCCTCAGGCTTCCATCAGGCTCCAGGGCTGCTGCTGTCTGGAACATTCTCTCCCCTTCCTGGCTGCTCTGCTTCCGCTGCTGGCTTCAGGAAGTAGTATACTGTCTGCCACCCTCCAATCCCTGCGTCCCCTAAGCTCAGAGCCATGGACAAGCCTTTGCCTTCGTCCTTGTAAGTGCTCATTCACTCCTCTGCATCAGTATGAGGCCAGCGGAGTTCCAAAGGCCTGGCCAAATGACAACTGGAACACAAATGCTTCCAACTTCAGGCGCCAACTTCAAAGCCCCACTTGAACGTGAAAGAGCCATGGGTTAAGAAGCACTCTACTGAGTACTCCTCTGAGGCCTGAAATACTCTCACAGTTGGCTACCAGCGACACTCGAAGCTGACAAAAAGTTAGTGTCTTGGTCTGGATAAATTCAACACTTTTTGTGCTGCGATAGGGCTGGAACAAAATGGAATCCCAGTGCGCCAGCGTCAAGCTCCACCCTCAGTGTGACAGGAAGACTGCAGGAGCAGACAGCAGGACCTCCACGGCGACATCACAGCAAGGCCAACAGCACTTCCACTGCTGAGATGATGGGGATTCTTTGTTCTTAATTTTGCAGCCAACTCCCAGCTCCTGTAGAAAAACTGGAAGGCGAATAAAACAGCTAACCCCTCAGGCTCAGGAACATGGTGGCTCCTGCAGGGCACTGCACCATTTACCACAGGCCAGGCGCTCCATCTACTGCCTTCCTTAGTTCCCCTGGAGGATAGGCAAGCTCCCTGAATGATGAGCAGGGGTTAAGAAGACAGGTCTGAGCCAGCCTGAGCCAGTTGGTTGTAAGACCTTAATTTCTAGCCAGGGGCAGTGATCCATCCCTATGACCCCAGTGTTTGGGGGGCTGAGGGCAGCAGAAACTGCATGGCAAAACTGGCCTCCAGAGAACCACTGACAACAGGGCCTGGGCAGGTTTAGAGTGGAGAGTGCCTGCTATGTGGCCGTCAGGACCTGAGGTCAGAGCCCCAGTGCCCATGGCATACAGTCGTCACTCTGTGTCTGGGGACACAGAGACAGGAACATCCTGGGAGTTCAGTGGCCAGTCAGTCTAACAAAAAGCATGAGCTCCAGGCTCAGTGATAAACCTTGTCTCAAAAAATAAGGTAGAGAAATGATTGAGGAAGATACCCCAACTTTGACCTCTGGCCTCCCCTGCACCCTCACAGACAAGCCCAACCAGGAACACACACACCCCACATAAACACATACATATACCAAGAAAAAAAAAAAAGCAAAAATACAAAACGCTGCTTTTTATTCCTCTTCTGTGTTTGTCTTTCTCTCCAGAGAGGGGAGGAAGGATGAGGATAGAGAGAAAGAGTGAGGGAAGAAAAGAAACAGGATTCAAACAGAGTACAACTCTCTGGTTTCAAATTATAACTGAAGCACAAGCTAAGCATAGAAGTGAGTTGCTCTTCAGAGCTCTAGGATGGGAAGAAAGCAGTGACACCTACCTCAGAGAGCTGGGGAAGAAGGAAATCAAAGATTCCAGGGATCCATTAGGTGGCACACACACATACAAAATATAAAACAAAATGAAGATTTCATTCAAGAAAATAATTTCGCAGAAGCTGGACACAATGGCTCATGTCTTTAAGTCCAGCACACAGAAGACTGAAGGAGGTGGGCAGACTGCCATGAGTTCAAGGCCAGCCTAGACGACAGAGTTAAGTTCCAGGCCACCCACCTTCACAGGTGTTAATTCAACAAGGGCAAGTCACGTGCCCAAACACACAACTTAGTCAGCATTAGTGCTGGCCATTAATCCTAATTGCCTCCTTGTCAAAAAAGGTGGCTACTTCATAACCAACAGAGAATCTGCATAAACACATACTTCCTGCTGTGTCATGTGAGGGTCTTCTAGCGATATTATCTTGTCCCCAAACCAAGTATACAATTTGTGGGGACTCATACAAAATGAAAGGGAAAGATGCCCCTTATTCAGAACAGTGAAACACTTCATAATGGTGATGGCAAGAGAATGGGCCCCACACAATTGCTCTGTCCCCGCCACTTCAACAGCCAAATTTCAAGGCTGAAGTTGGACTGTGTGGTTATGACAGTCAAGATGCCCAGGTCAAGGTCTCCTCCCTAGACACAGCGCTACACTGTGAAATGACCCATTGTATTAAGTTAGGGCAATGTCAAAACTGACAAGCGTGAGTCTTCCTTCTCAGCCTTCAAGTCAAGGGCAGTAAAGACCTCAAGTTTTCTCCCACAAAATCCCCTACAAGATTTGAATTCCCCAGCACTGCCATGCCTGTGACCCCGCCACCTGGTGCGGGGGAAGCACTAGTGGGGCTGAGGAGGACAGTCACTAAGAGGGTCTGAGGCCAGCCAGGAAATGGCAACTTGGCCACAGCTGAGATCCTGAAGTGAGACGGGGCTCTTACCTTTACAGACCGCTTTTCCTCTTCAATGAGGAGAAAGCTGTCTTCGGAACTCAGGCCTGGAACCCATGGCCTGCTGACAAGGAGCCTTTCTATCAGATGGGACTTTAACCCCATGACTTTCTTTCTTTCTGCATGAGCTGAGAGCCACTGTCTACAGGAAAGCCAGCGCTGAGGACTGAGCATAGACAGTGCCCCAGCCTTCAGCTACATGCCTCAACTCCTTTTCTGCATTCTTTTTGATTTTGATCTTGAGACAGAGTTGAACTTGCCCACACTGGCCTTGAACATATAATTTGTCAAGGCCTCAGCCTTGATGACAGGTGTGGGCCACCAAGTCCAGTCAAAACTGGTTACTTTTTGAAATGCCCGGGATGGGGCTTGAGGACAGACCTAAGGGTAAGATTCCAGAGAAGGCCTCTGAGCTGTGTCTAATAGAAAGAGAATTCTATCAGCAGGTATGGTAGGATGGCTGGCAGTGAATCATCCTCTCTGGGGGCATGTGTCATATCTTGTTAACTCTTAAATAGTTACTGTGTCATCTAATTAAGAACAATGACTCTTACAAAACCTTGTTCTGTCTGGATAACACACACACACATGCTAGGGATGAAACCCAGGACCTCCCACACAATAGACAATGCTGGGCCATGGAGCTGACTATACTCTCACCCTTTCTTATTTATTTTCAGACCGACTCTCAACCAAGTTGCCCAGGCTAGCCTCCAACTCCAATCTTCCTGCTCCAACTCCCCGGGTGCCCTGGGTTACTACTGTGCACCACCACGCCTGCCATGGAATCCTTTTTAAATGAAAAGAGTGACTTCTGAGTGCCCATGAGTGCCCATCCAACCTAAAATACGTATGGCAAGCTGTGAACCAACACTTAGTACAACTGTTCAAACAGCCGATGAGGAGCTTGTTCTTACCAACCAGAGAACCAAGGGTTCTCGACGATTACAGAGTCAGTGTTAGGTCATTCAAAACCAAGTCTCTGACACACTGGGTAAGATAAATGAAGCCAACAGTAGCAATTATGCCAGATTTCAGAAATAATTACAAGTCCTTATCTCTATTTGCTACATGTTAGTATGCAACTCAGCGCGCCAATCCCTGCTAAAATTGTTTCAGTGCCATTAATGCCAGGCGTCTCGGCCCAGGAGGCTATCCCCCAAGTTAGAGGCCAGCCTGGGCTACACAGTGAATTCCAGGCTAAGCAGGGCTACACAGTGCGACCCTGTCTCAAATAAAAATTTTTAAAAAAGCACCAAGAAACTGAAACAAACAAAATGAGCAAACATGTAATGCAAAGATTCTCAAGCAAGGCACTATTGACCATTTGTGGTCAGATAACACTGTTGTGGGTGGGTGGCTTCCTGGTACACTATAGGAGACGGTGGGATCCCTGACTTCCACCCAACTAGGTGCCAGCAGCATCCACCTTCCAAGTCACCTTCCAGAATGTCTCCTTGCACTTCCAAATGTTCACTATCACCTCCAGCTGAGAACCACTGATTTAGAGAGATGACACCATACAAAAATCTTCCTAACAGGGAGATCCTAAAGGGCCTGAGCAGCAGCTTCTCAAATTTTACATCAGCTGCCCTGGGAAGCTCATTAAAATACTGATTCCTAGGCCCAGCCCCAGAACCTTTAATTTAAACAAGGACTGGGGTTTTTCCCTCGTCACCGCCTACATCCTCATCCTATGGTAAAGAAAAGTGGGCCCCAGAACATAACTGCTTTGCCCAAGGTCACCTAAGCCAACCAAGCTCTTCCCCAGCACCAGGGCTGGTGGAGCAAGGGGTGTGTGTGTTGCTCTTCCGTCTTCAAGACCATAAAGTTAAAGATGAATTCTGGAGCCAGCCGGCCTAAGATAAAAGATCCCAACAATGGTACTCATTAGCCCCTTGGCCTTGCGCAAGGCAGACAGGCTCTAAGGTCTGTTTCCTTCCCTGTCAAGTGGAATAATAAGCACTCATTCTTCGCGATACCGGAAAGGGGATAATGTACCAAAAGGCCCAGGCACCGGTCTACCATAAGAGCTCGATGGATCCTAGCGGTAACCGCAAAGCTGAAGGGCTGAGCGGGACTCAGGAGGCATAGGAGCCCCGATGCGGCGCTGCGCACCTCACCTGGTCCCGCAGTTCCTTCTCCAGCTGCCGGTAGTCGTTGTTCCAGACCAGGAGGTGCAGCGGGAAGCGGCTGCTGACGTCGCGGGCCGAGGACATGGCTAGGAGGCCGGGACCCGGGCCTGACCGCCCGCCTGCCACTAGCCTCGACCCGACGGGGTCTCGGGGGCCCGCCCGACTGGCCGGAGAGCGAGGAGAGGAGGGCGGCGAGGCGGCGAGTGCGGGGCGAGGCGGGCGGCGCGGGCCTCCGAGACTGGAGCGGGTGGCGCGGGAGGCCCGGGGTCTCGGGCCGGGCTGGGGACCGGCTCGGGGACCCGCTCGGCCGCGCCCACCCCGCGCCCCGCGCGCTCGCGCCCGCGCTGACAGCTCGCGAAACGACTGCTGCCGGCCGAACCGCCCCGAACAGGGAAGTGCGCGGCCCGTTCCACTGCGCGCGGCGGCGGGGAAGTGGCCCCGCGACAGGCCCGAGCCCCGCTCCGTGTCGCCCCGCCGCACCCCCACGCCGGGACACACGACTAACAACATTCTGGAGGACCTCGGGGCCCTCGGGAAGCCCAAGAGCCCCACGCGCAAAAGTTGCGGTGCGCGCCCCCCGGCTCTCTCCCCCCGCCCTGGCCCCCTGCAGTGGTTCACTCCACAACCGGGCCTCTTCCATTGGCTCTGCAGCCCGGGGGTGCGAGCCTGGACCAAACCATCCAGCTGGTGCCTCCCTCAGCTGCCTTCCACGATTGGTCAGAAACCATTTTGGAAGTGGGCAACACGAAATCGTTTTCACGGATGACCTGGACCCGGGAGAGGTGGCACCAGATACCCTCACGATAACGGGGTAGTTGTGTCTATGGGCTTTTAAACTTTGGAATGTTTGAACTGGATGGTTCTTTGTGTAGAAGTTACCCGACGCTTTCCGGGGGCGGGGGGGTGAGCAGACGCCTATTCACGCCGTCGTTACTCTTACCAAAACTGTCTCCAGACATAGGCAGTTGTCCCCTGGAGGAGAAAAATCGCCCAGTTGAAAAATCATTATTTTTTTTTCTGAATCCCCAACTCGGCTATAATGCAAAGGCTATAATTGAAGGTTTATCCCGCCTCAGTCTTATTTACCTAACCATGCAAATTTAGGATTGTGGCCCAAAGGACTAATAGCGTATCCAGGTTGGCCCACAACATGCGCAAGTGAAATTCATCCTTTGGGTCGCGACTACAGGCACTGTATCTTGACACAATGAAGAACCAAGTGCTGTGTCTGCCCGGATGACTTACAGCTGCCACAAAGTCGTCCAAAGCAACCTGCAAGCATTCCCTCTTCCTTCCTGGCTTTAAACAGATCCAGCTTTTCAGATAAGTCCAAGGGCTGGCCAAGAATCCTGACCGACCTAGTCCATTCTCCACGGGGGTGGAGTCCTCAAAGACTGAATGAAGCTAATACAGGAGGCAGTCACATAAAGATGGTACCTAAAAGCCTTAATGGAAGAATGCGTGGGAGATGTCAGTCCCATTAGAGAGAGAAACATGACCCGCGCTCCTGAGGTCTCTTCTGGAAATGACTAAATGAACTCAGTTGTTGATTGTCTCTGATTGATTACATGTATGGACATGTTTGACATAAGATTTTGCTTCTGTCCCTGGTAGTAAACAAAGAATCACTTCCCAAAAGGGAGACCCCAAATTGCTAAGGCGTTTAGAGACAGGCAAAGGATGCTTGGGCAGACTTCTGCCCTCATTCAAGATGGCCATAAGGAAGCGTGCCCTTTCCGGTCACATGACCTCTGGGGCTCAGCAGGACTCCTCCCCGCGCCTGCGTAGTGCGCCGGGGCTTCGAGGCGCTGAGGGGAGAGGCGCCGCCAGCGCTGCCCGGGGGACCCGTTAGAGCGGAAGCGCAGCCGCCGCCTCTGCCGTCGCGGGGTTCCCGGCAGGTGAAGCGGGAGCCATGTCGAAGCGGCTCCGGAGCAGCGACGTGTGCGCCGACTGCAGCGGGCCGGGTGAGTGCCGCCGGCGGGCCCCCGCTCGGCGCGCTTTCGGGGCCGGGACCCCTGACGGGGCGGTCCCCGCGGGCGGGAGCCGGGCTACGCCGACCCCCGGGCCGCACGGTCGCGAGACCGTCCCGGGGCCTGTCAGCCGCGCGGCCGGGAGGGACCCTCCATCCCCCGGCCCGGCCGAGCGCAGAAGCGGCGGGGGCCGGGACCGGCCGGGACGGGAAGGGGTAGGCAGCCCCGGAAGGCCGGTGACAGCAGTCCGACGCGGGCGAGGCTGCAGGTGTTTCCCCTTCCCGCTCTCCCGCCCGGCTGGGCTGCCCGAGGGACCCCGGGTGGAGGACTGCCCTGCTGCAGGCGGCCGCTCCCGGGGGACAGACAGCCCCAGGTCGGGTCTCAAGTTTGAGAGTCTAAGTTCCCACCAGATTTTTGCCTCTGCGTGACCTTGGACTGATGACTTCACTTGCCCAGACCTTGATTTCCTCGTTTTTTCCGATGGAGACTATCGCCAGTACAGTGCGCGGTGGTCAGTGGACATTCCCCAGGGTTCGTCTCTTTTGTATGCTGCTACTCAGTCCGAAATCCTTGTAGTTCCGTCAGCTACAGTTTGGCTTCAGAGTCGCTGGCAGTGTAAACTCAGGGACTTCGAACGGCCAGAGCGTTCTTACTGCAGATAATATTTGGATTTGAAGACTGGATCTGGTTTAGTAATTGGAAACCAACTGACAGGTCTCGATTCAGATTTTTTTTTTTTCTGCTTGTTTTGGTCCTTGGACTTTTGGTTAAATATCAGATGACAGCAGCGTTCAATAAACAATTTTAAATCAAGTCATTGAACACCAGCAGTTTGCAACTGTTCTTCTCTTCATCTTGTCGTTTGGAAGCAGAGACTGATTTTAAGTGATACTATGGTAAACCTTGCTGGTTTTTTTTTTCTTGGTCCTTAGTACTACAGGTTAACAGTTAGATGGAAGGTAAGGAGAGGCAGGGACGGTTGTAAGTCAGGTATATACACAAACTCTGTCTAAAAATGTTTGTTCTGCTTCCTTCTTTTCTTGCCTGTTTTCCGTTGATTCATGTGTGTCTGATTTTAAACTTCCTCTTGAGATGCGTGCCCCTTACCCGGTAGATGGTACATGGCAAAGGCAGGTTCCCTCTCCTTACCACTTGAATATGTCTTTCATTTGTGTCATTTCAGGACCTTTTGTGTTTCACATTAGTTGTCTTGAATGCCAGAATATAAAGAGACTTGAGTCACTTCCTTCCTGTTTTGAGTATAATGAAGCTACCTTGAAGGGTGGGCAAGCAACTAGGAATTTGTGCACAGCTCAGGCAAAGGGTTACCTGTAGAATCAGGGTTCCTCTGAAATCCTAATGTTAAGGCTTTTTCGGAAGGTGCTTCCAGACAAAATTCGCATAAGATGGTTGGGGCGCAGGTACTTTTGAAGTCCATTTGTGTTGTTCATGGAGCCTGATTAAAAAGTCCTGCCTTCAGATAACCTGGAAGGGCTTCACCCAGCCTCTTTATAGAAGCTTAAGTCTCATTTTCTGTGTCGTCAAATATTCTTTCTGTGGCATTCTGATCCATGTTGGATAAGTGATTAAAGGAGACAATTGTTTAATGTGTGTTAAAAAAATTGCTATCCTTTTCTTGGGTGATTTGCCCAAAGCCACACTAGCAGTCTTAATACTAATATCTTCCTGCAGAAAGCAGTGTTGTCATGTGCCTGTGTACAGAACCTCATGTTTCCATCCTTGCTCCTTACAATGGCATTGTAGCACCTGTGGGTGTTGAACTCTTCTGTTTCATATCGGACACTTCACTGTGATTATGTCTTGTTTACCTTTGTGATGCTGGGGATCAAAGCCAGGTCCTCCCAGTTGCTAGGAGAGCCACACCTCCAGCCTTGATTTCTTGTTTGTTTTTAATGAACCTAGTTCATTTAAAATGCATCGTTCTTGTACCCCCAGGACAAACACTTTATTTATCTTTATTTACATTCTCCTTCCTTTGAGATATGTTACTACTCCAGTTGGGTCCACTGTGAGGACACTCAAAGTAACAGGCCTCAGATTATTGCACAAGAAATGAGGTTCAAACTATGGACTATTTGTCTCCATAGCCAACCCTCTAAACCACTGTGCTCTCTGGCTCCCAGGATTTGTATGTGATTGAAATCCCATAACTTTTCATTATATGGTTTGAAAGGGTTAGAATAAACTTAAAAATGGCAAGATGATATACATGCATTTTAGAGATTTTTGTGGACATTGAAGAATTTTAAACTATAACCCATTTGCCAGGCAGCCAGAGTAGCACCTATTGTCACCCACTGTGCATCTGAGGAAATGGGAAGGCCTATCTTTATTTGGGGTTTCTAAGGCTCAGTTCATTCATCCAGATCCATCCTCCCCACCTTGTATGAAAGGTTGTCTGGTAAAGTTTTGTGGAATTTCAAAGGAAAAAGTATTGTACTCAACCAAAAATTGTTCCCATGACATGCCCGGGTCTGGCAGGTTATCTGAACAACTGGTGCTGTGTAGAACATCACCTGAGCAGACGCTGGAGTGGAGCATCTCTGCTCTTCTCTGGCTTTCTGTTAGCAAATGGGCCTCAACTTCCTGCACTGGGCAGCAGTCATCTCACCATTTTACCTTAGACACCATCAGGCAGATACCTCACTGTCAAGATTATAGTCTTGTGATTTACAACAATGGACTCAAAATGATCACCCACTTGGAAGTGGAGGTCAGTGGTAGAGTGCTTGACTGGCATGGACAAGGTCCCAGCTCTGATCCCCAGCATTGCAAGAAGACTGAGTGGAGTGATCCACCATTGCTCCCTCAACTGCTTCTTTAACGTTTGGTGACGTGGGAGACTGTGGCCTAACAGGAAGGTAGCTGCTCGTGAAAGGCTGCCAGACTCAGCAGGGAACCCAGTCAGCCACACTGGGTAGGATCATCAGGCTGTTCATCAGCTTCATGTGTCAAGGAGCATGTGAAACAACAAAAACATTCTGTTGTTTTCTAAAATCAAACGTTGGTCATCTTTTGCCACCCTGTATATAGCAACCAATGAATATCCTTGCCACTGAGGTGTCATTCTTTTTCCAGATCCTTCATGGTCATCAGTAAATAGGGGAACTTTTATATGTGACGAGTGTTGCAGTGTTCATCGGAGTCTAGGGCGCCATATCTCCCAAGTAAGGCATCTTAAGCACACGCCATGGCCTCCAACACTGCTTCAGGTAGGAAGAATTTCCATAATTGGGAATTTGTGTTTTAGAGATTGTCATTTTAGCAACTAAAATACTTCCTAATATACATCTTAAATCTTATCAAAGTATACATTTGAATCATAATTGAATAAAGTGCTGTGCCTTGTTTCTATGTATAGTATAAAGTATTGTCCGTTGAAATAATTTTCCTTTCTTTACTCACCTAACATAATCTTGTTCCCTCAAACTCAGTTATGTATAGACAGATATGTCAATAGAATGCGTCAATAAAAGTTTAAATTTCTTAGTTTTCACTGTTAGCTTTCTAGGTTATCACTAGAAATTGTTGTGTTTTGTTTTTATGAGACAAGAGTCTCACTATATAGCCCTAGCTGGCCTTGAGCTCACAGACATTCACTTGCCTTTTAAGTACTAGAATTGAAAGGTGTATGCCATCATGCCCAACTACTGAAATTTTTGTTGTTGTTGTTTTGGTTTTTGAGACAGAGTTACTCTGTATAGCCCTGGCTGTCCTGGAACTCACTATCTAGACCAGGCTGACCTCAAACCTAGAGATCCGGCTGCCTCTGCCTCCCAAGTACTGGGATTAAAAGCGTGCATCATGACTACCCAGCTAGAAATTATTTTTATCTTTTACATTTATTTCTTCTGCTTTTGTATGTGTGTATGTATGTGCCCACAGAGATCAGAAGAGAGTGTTAGATCTCCTGAAACTGGAGTTATAGATGGGTGTGAACCACTATGTGGGTGCTGGGATTCAAGCCTGGGTCCCCTGTAAGAACAAATGCTTGGTGTGGAACACTAAGCCATCTCTGTAGCCCCCAGAAGTTATTTTTAAAAGGTCTGTCTTCCTGATAAGCTATGATAAATGACCCCGAAAGCCACTGCTGAGAAGCGTTTCATTAACATGCAATTCCTGAGTACCTGCTTATATCTTTAGAACATTTTCCCTGTTTTGATAGAAGCATAGACTGGGATTCCTCAGAAACAGCTTCAACATCTGAAGTTTTTTTCTAAAAGGTTCTCACTGATAGGCCAAGACTAAGTGAGCATGTGTGGATTGCATGCCTAACACTTGTCAAGGGGGTCTTTGTCTTATCTGGGATCCGATGTCATGTCCTTGGTACTTCTATTTGGAGTGCACATTCTTTAGTTCTTGTATGTTTTGCGATATTTGTCTTAACATATATCTCAGTAAATCTGCAACAGCTGCACGCCATGCTCCTTAAACTCTCATGAACCAAGGTACCCAAGCAAGTGGTTTGGGTTGTGGTAAGAGATGCCCCATGAGCTGCATGCGCAGATGGGCATTTCTGGGAGCTCTGCTGAGAAATGAAGCTGGCAGGTTTGTTACGAGTTCTACTTAGACATTTCCAAAGGCCCATTCTGATGGGAAAGGGTGAGTGCTACACCCAGGTCTTTGTTAACAGTTTTAGAATTTACAGAAGGTCTAGAGATGAGTACTGGAAAATGCCAGCGTTGACTTTAAGACATTAGACTCTGAAGTGTGGAACATGAACCACAATGGGACGTATGAGAGAGCTAACACTGAAATATTTGGTTATTGCATTACTTTATTGAAACATGAATAAGGAAGTAGTTTAAATAACTAAATTTAATGAAAAGTGTGTATAGGGGTAAAATAGCATTTGTTCAGGCAGGGAAATGCCACCCTAAAGCATCAGTTACTTTACCTTCGGTTTGTAAGTATTGTGCAGTCAAGCCAGATTTGCAAAAGCAAAGCTGTATGGAGCGTCTCAGTCTCCCTGTATAATCAGAAGCAGTGATGAAGTGGTACCCAGATATGGTGTTTTTAACAAAGCCTTATTTTTCCATTTTTGTCACTGATGTTTTTTGAATATATGTGGAAATAAAATATCGTTTCACACTGCTTGGTTTCAGATGGTTGAGACCTTGTACAACAATGGTGCTAACTCTATATGGGAGCATTCTTTGCTGGACCCTGCATCTATTATGAGTGGCAGACGGAAAGCTAATCCACAGGATAAAGTACAGTGAGTGGAATGTTTGTAACTACTTCTGTTTCTTTGCAACAAATGGCCCTGCTGAAAGAAATGTGTCTATTTTGATCGGCCTCCAAGGGGCATCTGCTGTTAGAAAGGCAGAGTGAGGCAGGTGGGCCAGCACTTTTGTTGGTTACTCAACTGAAGTTAACGATTTCTCCAGCTGGAGATCAGGGCATGGTGACTAGGTGTGACCAGATGGAAGCTGAGATACTCTAAAGTAGTGGCAGTCAGACCAGAGGTCTGGCTTCCTTATCTAGCCCCGGCAGCCTTACCTAGAACACGGGAAGGAATGCTGTGTACTCCGGAGGTGCCCAGTAAGAAAGTGAAAGGGAGGAGAGGAGCGGAAATGTAGGTGCTTGATAGTGTGCTTTCAGACCTGGCAGTGCTGCTGAACCAAACTCAGCTTTGTTCATCTTCCTCTCAAGTGGGTGTGAGTCACTTCCTCTTCTTGCAGTACAGAAAATGAGAAATGTGTCAGAACTACAAGTGGACTGTCTTCTTTGTTTTCAAACCAGCCCCAATAAAGCAGAATTCATCAGAGCCAAGTATCAGATGCTAGCATTTGTGCACCGATTGCCCTGCCGTGATGACGACAGTGTGACTGCCAAAGACCTCAGCAAGGTGGGTACATGTTTACAGTCCCTTGGGGAGCCTGCAAGACAGTGGGTTGCTTCACCTGAAAATAGTACCAGGAAGAAGAAACACATCTCTTTCGTACCTGTAAATAACTGACAGCTTTTTATCACAGTTTTCTCTTTTCAGTGGCATTCACTCCTCTTAAACATATTAGACAAAAATCTGAGTTAAAAAAACTTTTTTTTCCTCTTTCATTTTCATTTGATTACTTAGTACTTGCTTAGTATAGTTCTCACATATATATATTTTGGTAAGTTCTCTACTTGCAAATAACAGCAATTTCAGAAGAGTGTTTCTAGAGGGACCTAGGAACTTTTCAGGATGCTTATTTCTAAAAGAGTAGACCATCAGAAGGCAAAGCAAAGTGCTTCAGCTCCCAGGTACAGGCGAGAACGATCTTGAGAGTGTGACTAGAGCGGCAGCACATAGCAGTATCTGTTACACTGTGAGTGGTACTTTCCTCTGTGGGCCTTGGGGGTGTTAAGAGATGCTGCAGAAATGTACAGCGTGGTTTTTGGAGCAGCACTTTGAACTAGATGCTCACTCAATAGACCATGTGCACAATTCAGAGTACTAATTGTGCATAGACATACACACACACATAATGTTTTGACATGTATGTGTATACATATGTATGTTTATTATATATATATAATTTTTCTACTAATTAAATAGCTTCTCTCCTTTTTACTAAATAAAAAAATATAGTCAGGTGTGGTTGCACATACTTTAGTCCCTGGCATTCAGAAGGCCAGAGACAGGCAGACAGCTATGAGTTCAAGGCCAGCTTGTTCTATATAGCGAGTTCCAGGCCCCCAGGAATACATAGTGAGTCCTTGTATAAAAGTGTGTATATTAAGAAGGAGGAGGAGTAAGAGGAAGAAGGAGGAGGACTTGGGGCTGGAGAGAGTTTCAGTAATAAAGAGCACATACTGCTCCTGCACACGAACCACATCACATGACTCACATCACCTGTAACTCCAGTTCCAGGGGACCTGACCCCCCCCCTCTGGCCTCTGTGGGTACCTGCATGCAGTGTGCACAGATGCACACACACACATAATTAAAAAGACTGGTCACAAAAGCTGGGCATGGTGGCTACACCTGTAATCCCAGCACTCAAGGAGGCAGAGGCAGGCCAACCTGGTCTACAAAGTGAGTTCAGGATAGTCAAGGCTACACAGAGAAACCCCGTTTTGGGGGAGTGTGGGGGGAACCTGGTCACAGTGGGTCTGATTAGGACCGCAACAGATTAACTGTGAAGGAGAGTAGCTTGCTTTGAGTGTTTAGAAGCTTTTCTAAGATAGCTTTCCCACCAAGAGCAGCCTGGAAAAAGTATTGTGTGAACGGTGCAGATTGATAGGGGATGGTGTAAGCAGGTGTACATCATATGTAGTGGGCAGCTTGAGCCCCTGAGATCAGCACTGCAGTAGCAGCTGAAGATTACTAGTGTACAGCATCTGAGTTTTGAGTCATTTTCTGTGTCATTAATCCACACAGCAACCCTATTGGCAAGTGGCACCATGGCACCCAGGTTCCATTGCTCAGAGTTCTCTGATCATACAGCTAGAAGACTGTAGGCCTTGAAATCCATTCCCCCAGACAGCAGAGCCTCCTCTTCAAGTGCTTCTCATTCAGGTTATGGTTGAACCTCTTACTCGCAAGTCCTGCCTTTGGGCAGACTTCACAGTTCTAGCTTCTTGTGAGCCAACTAAATATCTGTTACTACTGTAGCGTGCAGTAAAATAGGTTGCCAGCTGCTCCAGCATGTCACTCCTAATGCTTTTTACAACCACTCTTTTTTGTTTGTTTGTTTTTCAGCAACTCCATTCAAGTGTGAGAACAGGGAACCTTGAGACCTGTCTGAGACTGCTATCTCTAGGAGCCCAAGCCAACTTCTTCCATCCCGTATGCAACTGTCAATTGCTTCAGATAGTAGATTGAAACTGAGTCCTATTAGATAGGCTGAGCCTACTTAGCTTGCCTTTTTAATCTACTTTTTATTAATAATTCGTAGGAAAAAGGAAGCACTCCACTCCATGTTGCCTCCAAAGCGGGACAGATTTTACAGGCCGAATTGTTGGCAGTATACGGAGCTGATCCAGGCACACAAGATTCTAGCGGGAAGACTCCTGTTGATTATGCAAGGTGAGCTGCTGAGGTTCTTACTGTGCCTGTGTGCTCACTATGATCCCTTGCTAAGCCACTAAATTGTGTATAACTTGTCTCTAGCCCCTTTAAAGATCTATAATCTTCTATTTTGTAGATAAAGATGTTTCAGATATATATCTGCTGAGACAAGCAACATCAGTAGAATCATAAACTGGTTGCTTAACATCCAGTCTTTTTAACAAGCTGTAGTGTACAAATCAGGTATCAAGAACTGGGAGGGGGCGGGCCTGGAGAGATGGCTTAGTAGTTAAGATAACCTGCTGCTCTTGCAGAGAACTGGGGCTCAGTTTCCAGCACCACAGGGTGTCTCCTCTGTAACTCCAGTTCATGGGATCCGACGCCCTCTCCTGGTCTCCAAGGGCACCAGGTACACACACACACACAAGTTTTATTCCTGGCATGAGGAAGAAATACAGAACCCACTCTTCAAGGTTTTAATGGGTCTTTAAATTTTTCCTGCTGTAGTTTTGTTTTGTTTTAAGACAGGTAGATCTTAGACTTCTGAATTTAGACAAACTTATTGTGTGTGCCTGAATAACTGGGCTACATGCCCTGAAATGCTGGAGCATGAAGGAACTTCACAGGCTTAAATAAATCCATTAAAGCCTGCAGGTCTAAGTGACGGAAGATGGGTATCTTTCCTTCTTTTTCCTGTTATTTTATTAACTACGAAGCAGCATGTTCTGCTTCACAAAGAATGAACTGGGAAATGACAAAAGACTATTCTAGAATCATTGTATTTACTTCTCTGGAAGAGATAATTAATTAATGCTTGAAAGAATTGAGGCAAGATTATGTATGAGTTGTTGACAAAATGGACAATTAGTTTTGTTTTGTTTTATTTCCTTTGTTAGACAAGGTCTGACTCTATAACCCAGACAGTCTTTCTGCCTTTGCTGCCCTCCCTCCTCCATGCTGATTTCAGCTGTGAACTACCATGCATCACTGACACGTGTGGTTCAGTTGGTAAAAGCCTTCCTGCGTAGCCCTGACAACCTGAGTGTGGTCCCCAGAACCCACAAGAAAGGCCAGGTGCAGTATACAGTGTACATACATCTGTAAACCCAGCACCCACAGCAAGATGAGAGGCAGAGAGTTAGCTATCCTGTATGTACAACACTGCAGAAACCAGAGACCCTGCCTCAACTCCCAGAAGTTGTCCCCTAAGCCATACCCATGCCATGATACATACTCATTCTCACATACATAATACATTTAAAAAGCATATATAGGGCTGGAGAGATGGCTCGGCAGTTAAGAGCATTATCTGCTCTTCCAGAGGTCATGAGTTCAATTCCCAGCAACCACATGGTGGCTCACAACCATCTATATGGGGATCTGATGCCCTTTTCTGGCATGCAGGTGTACATGCAGATAGAGCATTCAAATACATAAACAAGTAAATAAAATCTTTTTAAAGAAAGCATATATAAGGGCCTGGGAGATTGACACTGATTAATGCATGTGCTGTGCAGAGTTCAGATGCTCAGAACCTACATAATGCTGTGTATGTGTGGAGCCCTACTGTATTCTAGCCATAGAAGGCAGACATGGAGGATCCCTGGAGCTAGCTGACTAGCAAGACTACCTGTACCATCAAGTTATGGTTCAGGAAGATTCTGCTTCATGGTAGAGAGCATTCAAGGAAAATTGCTGATATGAGCTTTGAGCCTCCATAGACATGTGCATCTACAGACATGCAAACGTGTTTCATATGCAGAAAATTGTCTTATTAATAATATTGAACCATATATAATTATTGTGTCAGTTATTATTACCCCACAGCATAATCAATAAATGATACAGACACCTGATAGACTTAACAAACTTTATTTCACCTGCTACTGGGCAGATATTAACCCCTTAAACTACCTCATTACCTCACAGACCCACATCCAATGCTAATTGCTCTAATCATTCCTATCCTGACTATTTCCTTTCTAAAATAATACAAATACTTGGACATGCTTTCCAATTGGGTGGTCTCTGCTTCCTCCTTCTCCTCTTCCTCCTCTCTTTGCTCTTTCCCTTCTTCTCCTCTTCTCCCTCTCTGTTTTCCTTCCCCCACCCACACCTCTCCCCTTTCCATGATCTTTCTGTCCTTCAAGCCCGAAAACCTTAGCTCTGCCCACCTCACTTCTGCCCTGCCCATGTGTAGGCATTTGGTCAGACAGGGATTACTTGGAGGCAAGATCACACAGCAACATTTGGGGTACATGATAGTCTGCTCATAAAACAGAATCTGGGTTGGGGGTGGCAAGCAGTTAACATCTAAATACGTGGTGGCTCTAGATCAACCCCCATATATATATATGGGGGGTTATATAAACCTTATATATATATAAGGTTTCTTCAGATGGTCTTTGAGAAGTGGGTTGGATATGGACCTGTGAAGGAGGAACTAAAGTATCCTCCAGGGAGGAAAGGCAGAGTCAGGATGGAAGGGGGGGAGGGGCAGAGTGTGCTCATCACTGTGGAGATGGGACTGGAGACAGTGAAGGTGGGGAGAGGTGAGGGGAGTACATTATTTGGTCAGCTCTGAGATTGGACCATGCTGCCTTATCTCATCCAGCATGGAGAGAAAGTTTTGCCAGATGCACAGCCACAGGCCAGAAACTGCAGGGCAGCTCACAGTCTCACAGAAGCTACCCCTAAGAAAACGGGGAGTCTGCTAGATTCAAATGTGGGTAATAGGACAAGAAGTACTGTGTGGAAAGAAAAACTGGCTAAGGCTAGATTTGATCTTTGAAGATAACCAGAATCTACAGTGAACACTTTATCATCATTGGAATCTCCAGTGTGCTTTGCATGTAATAGTCTCTCAATGTCACAGTTGGCTTATGTGCTGAAAGGATCCAAGCAGCTTAAATATTGTATGAAAAAGATAGGCAAACTGATTCCTGGTGACAAAGAGGCAAAAGTAGCTGCAGGGATGAGGCCTGCATTAGCTTAGTCTGCCTTGACGTTTCTCATTTCTAGATTCTCCTCCAAGGCCAATTGACTCCATGCCTCAGGAGCATGTGGAAGAAGGGCCTTCTTTGGAATGTTGACGCCTGAAGCCAGACTGTCTTCACTGATCCAGAATTTCCAAAGCTGTGTTTTTCCGGGAACAGTCTAGTTAGCATTTGAGAACCTTTTCTGTTTATTAATTTTATCTTCTCACCTTGTTAAATGAAGTTAATCTTTATTCCTCTCGTAAGTCTTTAAGTACATAAAATGCCATATTTTACACATTCATAAAGAGAAGAGGATATTTTGGGTGGGAGTATTGGCTTAGGGAGGAGGGACTGAGAGTGATCATGGCAGGCAGCAGTGCACAGGATTGCAGACAGCCATGCTTGATAAGCTACTCAGGTGTCTGAGGACAGCTTTGTGCTTTCTGACTCAGAGCCAGTGAACTGTGTGCTGTGTCAATGGTGCTTTGTTCTCTTGATAGGCAAGGAGGGCACCATGAGCTGGCAGAACGCCTCATAGAAATACAGTATGAGCTGACTGACAGACTGGCCTTCTACCTCTGCGGCCGGAAACCAGGTGAGTGAGAGAATGGCAGCCTTGCTACCTCTAATCTGGAAAAACAAGTCAGGACAACATTTTTATGACTTCCTCTGCTTGTACATATCCTCAGGAAGATTGTCAGTGAGGATGTGTATTGGAAGGATAACGTAACTGCAAAATTTTTATTTTTCTTCTTGGTTTACATTTTAGATCAAGCCTCACAGTGTATCCAGCTTGGCTTGAGCAAAGATAGAACTTTTAGTTACTAGCAGAACCTCTTGCTTTGGCCATTTACTCATTTTATTTTCAATTCACTAAATGAAATTTATCTTTATTCCTCTCATAAGTCTTTAGATCCTTAAGTATCCCACAGTAATAAAGGAGAGAGGGCTACTCAGATGTGGCACCACTTAAAAACAGACCAAAAGTAGACCCTGCAGTCCATCTCACACAATATTCCAAAGCAGTCGGTTTTAGAAGCTTTCTCAGAACAGTTTGTCCGAGTGAACTCCACCTTTTAGTGGCCTTGTCTGTGATCTGGAACAGGAGTTGGTAAAATGGTTTGAGCCCAGCCTGTGACCAGTTTTATTAAATAACATTGCACTGCAAGGTACCATGCCAACTGATGCTCTGTGTATGACAACTGTCAGAGAGCCAGCAGAACTAAGTAATTTACATGGCTGCAACAGATAAACATAAAGCCTAAAGCACTGTCTCTTCAGCCCTGTATGTAAGACATTGCCAATGCCATTAAAGAAACATGTTTGTGGGGGAGCACATACCATGGTGTGGATGTGTGTGTGTGTGTTTAAGTCAGGCCAACGTGCTGAAGTTTTTCTGTCCTACCACGTGGTTTCTGGGGAGCACACTTAGATTGTCAGAAATGGCAGCAAGTGCTTTTATTGCTGAGCCATCTCGTAGGCTCAGGGTTTGCCGACTATTGATGCGCAGTGTCCACTGTACGCATACAGTAGCCCCCTACCCTGGTTGTGTGATAGAATTATGAGCCATTTTGAGGCAAGGTGGCACAGGCATGCTCTGCCCCATCTCTTCTGCTGAACAGAGCCTATGGATAAAATGCTCAGCTCTGAAAAGCAAGTCCTAGCTAAGAATAGCAAGATCTGAAGTCCCCTCAAACTGGTGACATCTTACTTCTGTGATCTGGAGCTGCAGAGCAGGTACAAAGAAGCCTTCTCTTTCTGATTTGAAAAGAAATAAGACTTAAAGCAGACAGATGGTAAGCAGGTTCCCTGTATTCCTGTTCTCTCTAAGCCCAGAATATGGGCAGGCAGCAGCAGTAAAGGTAGTATACAACATAGGTGCCTCAATGTTTGGCCACCAGCATCAAGGAATATGGATTGCTTTTCTTTTGCTGCTTTCTCTTGTTGCCTGCTCAGCAGGCAGAGCCCAACCTGTCTGTTGCCTGCCAAAACCAGAAATAACCCTTTCCATAGATCTTGAAGAAGGCCCAGAGTCTCACAATACAATGTTTAGAATATCCCGGATTCCATCCATAGTGACTCAGTGTATTAAGAGACAGAAAACCTCAAGGGCTGCATGGAGAAAGTAGTGAACAGATGCTGGCCTGGGGCCAGCTGGTGGCCAGCAGGTAAAGAGGATGAGCCACTCAATGACCTGAGTGATCCTGTGACCCACATGATAGGGCAAGATCTCATGAGTGGTTCTGTTGGAATTGTCAGAAACATTTTAACCAGATAGTAAGATCATGGTCTGAAAAGCAATGAGCAGTCTTAAAACAAGAGACACATAGAACAAAGAACCCAGTAGGCAAATTAGAATTGAAAATTACAGCTGGGCGATGGTGGTGCAAACCTTTAATTCCCACACTCGAGAGTCAGAACCAGGAGAGCTCTGAGTTCGAGGCCAACCTGGTCTACAGAGTGATTCCAGGACAGCTAGGGCTATACAGAGAAATCCTGTCTCAAAATGCTTCCCCTTTCCCATACCGCCCCCCCAAAAAAGAAAAGAAAATTACAGTAGCTAAAAATTTTAAATCCAAAGTAATAAAACTAGAAATACTTAAAAAGTAAGTTGAAAGTAGACAGCTAGGTAGTGACATAGCTCAATGGTAGAGTAGTTACCCAGCATGTGGAAGGCTCTGGGCTCAGTCCCCAGCATAAGAGCCAACAGCAGCATGCCTCCGGGACCTGTGGGGAAGTAACAGCAGGGTGGGGGTGGGGCATTACATTGATAAAAGTACTTGCCTTGCAAGCGTAAGACCTGGGCTTGGTCCTGGCTCTCATGTAAGAATCCAGGTGTGTGGCACATGCCTCTATGTCCCACCATGGGGAAGCAGAGGAACTAGGAGCACTAGGGCTTGTTGACCAGCTAGTCTAACCAGTCAGGAAGTCCCAGGTTTCAATAAGAGACCCTATCTCAAAAAATAAGGATGGTATATACATATACATAAACGCATATAACAACTTTTAATAGCGGCCATGAATTTGAAAGAGCAAGAAGGGATGTATGAAAGGGCTTTGGGGGGAAGAAAGAGACAGCGGAAATGATGTAATTATAATCTCAAAAATGAACTTTGTTTTGTGTTGTTTTTTAAAAAGGGGGTGGAGGTTCAGCTCACCTTTAACCCTAGCGCTTGGAGACAGAGGCAGGAAGGTCTGAGCTCCAGGCCAGCCTGGAGGGGCTGGAGAGATGACTCAGAACTGGATGCTCTTGCGGAGGATCTGACTTTAGTTCTCAGCACCCATGAGATGGCTCACAGCCATCTGTAACTCGGGGATTTGAAGTCTTCCTCTGTCCTCTGCAGGCAGAAGAGACAAATTAGTGCATGTATATATATACATGCAAACAAAACACACGGGCATAAAATGAAATAAATATTAAAAAATAAAAATAGGGAATAAACTGTAATTAATAAAAATAAAATAAGAATAGGGAGAATATTAAAAATAAGAATATTAAAAAATAATAGGGAGGAAAAGTGATTCAGGAAGACACACTATGTCAGCTTTTGGTCTCTACATGCACATACAAGAAATATTCCCAAAAGTCTAAGTTTGTCAGAAGACATAAATATTTGTGAAGATGAGTCTCCAAAGAGGATGAATGCAAAAGACAGATACACTTGAGACACATCAAAATCAAACTACTAAAGATTAACATTGAAAAACACATTTTTAAAAGCATCTAGGATGGCATATCACACACCAGGCTTGAATACCCTTTTATCTGAAATGCCCAGGACCAAAAATGTTGCAGGTTTCAGATTTTCACAAAAAAATATTTTGGAATATTTGCCATAGATTTCTGATGCAGAACCGAACTTTCTGAGCATTCCACCATTTCCCTGGTGCTCCTCAGAAGTCACTGAGAGGAGAGGAAATAAAACTTTACCATTCACATGGCAAAAGAAAAGATTGCCGCCCTAGGGCCCCTATCTCATAAAGCATGAGGGCAAGTTAAACACAGATGAGTAAAAACAACAGGAGTCCTCTAACAGCAGGACTAGAGAAGGATCTTCAGGTCAACATGGGCCTAAGGACGTTGAAGAATGTTGGGCTGAAGAGCAGTCAGTGAAGAAGTGCATGGAAGCAGAGCAGTTTGAGCTGCAGATGTTCATAGCAGTTAATAGCAAAGGCTCTGTCATGCAGGTGTACTGTGTGTGTACAGCCACATCAGGAATGAGAAAGGGTGAATGAAACATCTTAGCATTCCTACATTCTGCTTGAAGTGAGATGGTAACGTTTCTAAAAAGATTGAAAAATATGGGTGTCGGCTTTGATTTTTTTTTTTTAATCTACCTTATTTGGGATTCCTTAAGCCTCTATCTCCCTTCCAATCCCCCAATCCTAAGGAGAGAAAGAAGGTTAGTAGGGACAAGGATGTAGACCTCTGTAGGCATAGTTCCTTGGGGCAGTTCCACTCTTTGTCATCAGGATGTCCAGCAGACCAGCAAACACACAAATCAGCAGCAGATCACCTCAGCAAACCAGCAGCAGCAGCAGATTCGAAGCAGAGGGAATCGGCAAGCCAGCAATCAAGCAATAACAAAAGAGCAGCAAGGGCCAGCGGCAGTGGCAGTGGCGGCAGCATCAGGGACAGCAGCAACCTCCTTGAAGTGTTCTCCAAAGCGTTTCTCTAGATGCTCTCTAAGTGAGATGACCCCCCTCTCTCTCTTTCTGAGCTCCTATTTACACCTTCTCAGAGTCCGAAACGGGATGTTTTTCAGCTGGCAAAAACCATGCCCCCTGTACAAGGCAGTTTCCAGCTAACAAAGATCATGCGCCTTCTCAGGAGGCTGTTTATTAGCTGACAAAGATCAGCACCTTTCATGAGGCCGTTACCAGGTGGATTCCTGCATCCCACGCTTGGGAGTACAACAAAAACACTTACATAACATAACTAAAACTTCTACTACATATGGGTAGTATAGCCCTTAGCTCAACCACTTAGAAGAAAAAGACAAAGATACGTGATCAAAAAGCCTAGAGATAAATTAAGGGGAAAAAAAAGTGTTAAGCACTGAAATAATTGAAAGATTTTTAAAGAGAGAAAAAAAAAAAAAAGAAAAAGGAAAAACCTGAAGCTCAAAAAGAAAATAAGTAATAAAATGACATAAATCCAAACGCAACCATACTTGCCAGAAAAAGGGTTACAGAACAAAAGTTGAATGTACACTTTACAAGAAACCAGCTTCAATGCTATGACTAGAAGAGCATGAAAAGGTGTAAAATAGTTTGTTTATGAAAGCATTGAGGTTAGCATAGCTGTACTGACATCAGGCTGTATCTGGCCCACCACCCTGAATGAACCCCATGTCATCTGCATGGGTCATAGACCTCAGAGCACAGAAGAAGCAAAGAGAGGGGCAAATGAGACAATGACAAGGTATCTGGCTTACAGCAAGAAGATGTAAGCCTACATGTGTGCCTAGCCAGCAGCAGCACTCCAGGTCACATAAAGCCAAGGGTTCATACCAGAGAGCTGTCAGGGTGGCTCAGGAGGTAGAGGCATCTGACAGCCTGAGTTCCAGCCCTAGGACCTACCTGAGAACTGACTCCTGGAGGTAATTCCCTGACTTGCACATGCACGCCTTGGACACGTGCGCCCACATATGCACATGAACAAAGTAAATGAATCCAGTGGAACTAAAGGGAAGGTCAGAGCCAAAGTTCTTACTGCACACTCCACACACAGCCTTTTTGAGTTCACCTTTAGTAAGGTAAGCCATATTCTGGGTGAGCAACCCTAAATAAGTTAAACTTCTACAAAGTTTATTCTCTGACCATAATGGAATTAAGCTAGAAACTTATAAGAATGAAAATATTCAAGCACTTGGAAGTTGAGCAACACATTTTTAAGTCATCGCAAAGAAAATCTCAAGGGAAATTAGTGTGTACATATTATCTATATGGGGTTGGATAGTTGTTTTGATACAATAGCATGCTATAGCCCAGGATAATGTCAAACTCAACATTCCTTCCTTGGCTTCCCAAGTGCTGGAATGACAGGTATATACTACCATGCCTGGTTCAAAAGCATTTTTATCAAAATGAAAATGAGAATACAGTATCAAAATTTGTAGGATTAGCTGGGCCTGGCAGTACACACCATCAAAAAGATCAGCACTTGGGATGCCTGTGAATTCAAAGCCAGTCTAGTCTGTCTCAAAAGCAGAAGAGTTGGAGGAAGAAAGAGACTGTGGAGTATGCCAAGCACAAAGTTTACAGAAAGTTTTATAGCATTAAATACTTGGTTATCAAAAGAAAGTAGCTCTCAAATCAGTCTTCCCTACAAAGGATCTAGCAGTGAGGATGAACAAGCCAGTCAACACAGGGACAGTTAAACTGAAAAAACTGGGAGAAATAATATTATTGTGGCTGATTCTTCATGGAGATCAAGAAAATGGGGAGATCAAGAGGGCTATTCATGCTGGTGAGAGAAGGACTACACAAAGAGGATCTTAATGCTGAGAAGTAGGGCCGGCAGCTGTGACTCAGTGGCCCAGTTCTAGCATGTGCGTACAAGGCTCTGGGCTTGACCACTAAGCACTAGAAACAACAGGAACATAATGCAACTATGCACATAGATATGACAGCTTAGATAAAATATACTAATCCTCTAAAAGGCACGAACTACCAAAACCCACCCAAGAAAAAGGAAAGTATAAATATAGATCTTATGTGTATGTTCATACACATACTTACACACATTTCATTTCCAGCCTCTTTTTGCAGTACTGGGAATCAAACCCAGAGCATCAGGCTTCATACATGCTAGGCAAAACCCTACTACTGGGCTGAGTTCCTAGGATTACAAAACTGTATTTTTCAAGATTTTGTATCTCAACACATCTCATTAAAGAAAATGTCAGGTTCAAAAATAGGAAGAGAGGCTGGAGAAATGGCTCAACACTTAAGAGCACTGGCTGCTCTTCCAGAAGACCCCAGTTCAATTTCCAGTGCTCACATTGGCAGATTACAGTTGTCTGTAACTCCAGTTCTAGGGGATCTGACACCCTCATACAGACAGACATGCCAGCAAAACATCAGTGCACGTGAAATAAATTTGAAAAACAATAGGATGAGGGGACTGGAGAGATGGCTGACGCACTGGCTGCTCTTCCAGAGGACCTGGGTTCTTTGCCAGTACCCACTTGGCAGCTCACAGTCACATATAACTCAGAGAAGTCTACCCCTTCTGACTTCCATGGGCACCAGGCACATAAGTGGTGCACAGATGTGTGCAAGCAAAAGACTGACACACAAAATAAAAATCTCTTGAGGAAAGTAAATAAGAGATAGAATATGTCTCGCTCCATGTTAAGTGGGTTAGTTGGATACCAAACCTAGCAAAAAGAAAAAAGAAAGGAGGGTCTAGGGGCGTCCCGCTGAGCAGAAACAAAAATTCTCAGCAAATAATAAATCCAGCAGTGTATGTTAAAAATTTCTTAACATAACCAATGGTACATAACTGGAAGTCAGGTAGTGTTATTGGACAGATGGCTCAGTGTTAAGAGCACCTGCTGCTCTTTCAGAGAACTCAGGTTCAGTTCCCAGCACCCACAGTTTGGTTCACAACCATCTGTAATCCCAGTTTCAGGTGATCTGGCACCTGAAACTGGGATTCTGACCTTGGGCACCCAGTACACACATGGTATCCATACATACTCACAGGTAAAAATATTCATATGTATAAAATTTTAAATTTTTTAAAAAAGAAAGAAAATATCAGTTAATGTAGTTCAGGGCATTAATAAACTAAAAGGCAAAAATTATACAGTTATCATTTGGCATTTGACCAAATTCAACATCCATTTATAATTGAGAAAAAAAAAAGCAAACTCAAAACAGATGGGGCTTGCTTAGCTTGATGCCGGCTGCCCCAGAAAACCAAGAGCGTCCTCCTTAATGACAAGAACAGGTGCTGCTCTCCTGAGGCCAGTGTGTGTTCTCACCACTCCAATTCAGCGCCATCCCAGAAACCCTACTCCCCACCAAGAGGCAGGAGGAAGAAAGAAAGATTGAAAAAGGGAAGAAATAAAGACTTTCCTCACACGGATGAGATAATTTCTGTATGGAAAGTCCCAAGGAATCTGAAAAAATTCCTAAGAGTATAGGAAGATTCAGAACAAAATGGACAGCCCGGATTGTATTTCCTTTATGTATTTAGTGCGAATGAATGTGGACTGTAAGAACAACTGCATTCCACATGCAGGAAAATGAATGTCCTCCAAAACTTTATACCAAGATAATCTAGGTTGTAGATGAACTTAGAAAACTGAAAGCTGTAACTAAGGATGGGTTCTGTGATCTTGGGTGAAAGCTGTCACATGCTGTCTCTCATTTGCTCTTTCACTTTGTTTGTTTGAGCTGCTCTCACTCTATCCTATCCTCACCTGACATCAAACTCATACAATCCTCTTTGCTCAGCCCCTTCAGTCCAGGGCTGGAGGTGTGCAGCATCATGCCCAGCTTCAAAACCCAAAGCTCCTGCTCTAAAGAACTAACAAGAGTGAAAAGAGAAGCTAGAACTGAGAGAAAGTATTTGGAAATCACATTTTCAATGTAGCATGCTCATTGAGAACATTTTAAAACTCAACCTGGGCAGTGCTGGGTACAAAAGACCCACAACAGTGGGAGGCTGAGGAAGGGCCATTTTTTTTTTTCATATTTTTGAAAACAGGTTCTCAACAGTGTGGTGGTGCACACCTTTAATCTCAGCACTCAAGAGGCAGAGGCAGGAGGCTGAGTTCCAGTACAGCCAGGGATATGCAGAGAAACCCTGTCTGAAACAGGGCATGGGTGGTCTGGAGGGATGGCTCAGCAAGTCTAGAGCATTTGCTGCTCCTTCAGAGGACATAGATTTTGTTCCCAGCACCCACATGTTGGCTCATGACTGTCTACAACTCCAGTTCAAGAGATACGTTGCTGTTTTGTCTTGTGGGCACAAGGCTCACATGTGCTGTGCAAGCATACATGCAGGGAAAGCATGCAAACACATACAATTTTTTTAAGAAGAAATGAAACAGGATCTCATGTAACCTAGGCTAGTCTCTAATTTGCTGTGTTTAAGGATGACCTTGAACTTTGATCATCCTCCTAAGGGCTGGGATAGGCATGCAATACGGTGCCATTGTGTGTGTATGCAAGTGTATGTGGGCTTGTGTGTGTGCCTGTGGGCTGATGCTCTGATGTCAGTTTTCTCTTTCCACTGTGTTGCACTTGAGCCTTTCTTGTCTGTACCCTGTACACCAGCGTAGCTGGCCAGTGCAGGCAGCTCTCCTGTCTCCACCTCCCGTCTCCCTGCAGGAGTGCTGGGATACAGGCGTTTGTCACCTCAGCAGCTAGAGGTTCTACCTACTGAGTCATCTCCCCAGGCTGCGGGCCATTTCCTATGCCCTGGAGTTCAAGACCATCTCAAAAAAATGAAAAAGAAAAATCAAAGCTTGAAGACGCTATATAAATGGCAAAAAAAAAAAAAAAAAAAACACACACACACACAAAAAAACACCAAAAACAAACAACAGCAACAGAAACCAAGCACATTTCATTCAGCATCATTAGCCATTACAGAGATGCAATGAAAACCAGTGTGAAGCTGGCCCACAACCAGGAGTATAGTCTAGGGAAGACAAGAGTAACTGAGCGTCACACACTGCTGTGCAGTAACAGTCGGGGCTGGGGAGCATCTGGCATTCTAGTGTGTGTGTGTTTGGGGAGGCTCTTGCTGTGTAGCTCGGTCCCTCTGCCTCAGTTTCCCTTGTGCTATGGTTGCTGGCATGTGCCACCACACTCCGCTTGTTCAGCATGTATAACAGCAGAGCTAGTAAAGAAATAGCAGCTTCCTACCAGCAAGACATACATTTAAGTGTGCTCCCACTCTGAGGCATTGCCTAGGAGGGTAAACTGAGTGTACATAAAAACCTGCAGAAATGCTTATGCTGGTATTGTTCATTGGAACATAAATCCGTGTTCTAGAAGCTAGGTGAGGACAGAATCACTCAGCAGATGGCAAGGTGGAGTCTCTCCAAAGCTACATGCAAAGCACACCTGCTCTAGCCCTGGCTGTTTTCTGCTAAGTGTGGACTTGACCCTCTCCCAGGTCTAGTGCAGCTCTGCCATCTGCGCTTTCACTTTGTTTGTGTGCGGTGGCTGACCCAGCTCTCTCAGCATTCTTCTCTCAGTTATTCTGGGATGAGCAATAGGTTTTCTACTCATGTCTGGAACTGGACAGGTTTCAGGGAACTTAGAGCCAGTCTCAAAACTTTTCTGTTTCCCCAGGTGCTACGGGGGTAAAATGGCTAAATGGAAAACTTAAGCAAACAAACAAAAAATGGTGGTACTCCTTTATATATATCTCAATATTGATATGAGCAAAACTTTGGTTTCTTTTTCAGATCACAAAAATGGACAGCACTTTATAATTCCTCAGATGGCAGACAGGTAAGGACCAGTCTAGTTTATCGGCCCAGCATTGCCTTGGTTTACAGCATTTAAGTGTATTCTATTTTGTGTTTAACAGAGCCCATACATTTTTCTCTTTTATGGCTATACGCTTTGGAAATAAGGCGGCTGTAAGTAAACCACCATGTGAAACTTAACTTGGAATGAGCACAGATAACAAATACACAGATAAGGACTTGTAGCCAGTGAGGCTGCCACTGTTTGGCCAGCTGACCTGGCATCTTGGGCCTGTAGGTTGTATTCACAGCTATTTCTGTGTCAGAAGAGATTGTATTTTTTGCCTATAATAGGGGTTGGCAAGCTTTGTTGTCACAGGCTGGATAGGAAATACATTAAGCTTTGTGAGCTGTGAGCCAGTCACAGCTGCTCAGAGTGTCAGTGGGTTCTTAAGATAACGGGCTGGATGCTGGAACTTGAACCTTTAGATCTTGAGAAATGGATGTTCATTTTCCTTTTCTATATCCAAAGTGTTTAAAAACATAAAAGCCATCTTTAGTTCATGAGCTGAGCAGAAAAGCCCTAACTTGCTGCCCCAGCCTATTGGGTGAGGTGGTTATTGCGTGAAGCCCTGTTGATCCAGTGCTGCCAGAGTCCACAAAATGTCTCACTGCCATTCCAGCTGTGAGCTTGTCTTTCTGCTTTTTCAGTTTCCCGTGTCATTTTTTTCTTTTTGTCTTGCTCTTTTTTCTTTTGTGCTGTAGATGGAACTCAGCGGCTCACACATTACACAAACACTTTACCCCTGAGCCACACCCCACAGCCTAGAGATGAACAGTATCTTTTCTTAGTTGCAGGGCAATGTTTTCTCTTTAGCACATTCCCTGACTACTGGGTTTTTAGGAATCACTGGCAAAATTGTTTCAGTCTCTTCCGTGACTTTTTTGGCTACAGAATGCTTGGCTCAAATGTTTCCATAAACCGTACTATTTCATGCCTCGGGTGTCTTATCTTAATCCTTTTTAATCTTCCAGAGAGTTCACAGCATGCTTCTATTTACTTGCTTAATCATTTTTGTGCATTTTCTTAGCAGCCTGGATTTGTCTGAGTTGGCAAAAGCTGCCAAGAAGAAACTTCAATCTGTGAGTATCTCTTTCTGGTGAACCCCGGTATGGAAACCCTGATGGCCCCTGTTGTCAGTCTGAGTTACCTGTTACATCAGATGACTTTTGTACAGCCGCTGATTGTTCAGACAACCCGTGTTCTTCTCTGTTGTGTTAAAAATGCAGCCCTTGCTTGTAATAGTAGAGAATTGTTTTCAGCCAAAGTTCTGGGTATCTCTCAGGGTACTGGAGTGAATATGGGGCTCCTTCCTTGGGATTTCTTATATTAGTCATGGGATACTAAGGAATAATAATATCTGATGCTGGCAGGCCAGTGAGTCTACGTTCATCCGCTGGAGTGGTGTAACTCTCTTGCCCATCATAAGTCATCCTCAGAGAGCTTTTTAAATTTATGCTGCTGAAAGCTGGTAGTCTGGACCCTTGTGTTTTCAGTGTTTGCCCAGACCTGTGGGTCAAAATCTTACACTAATCTTTGTCTGCATTTTTAAGAGGCCCTGGGAGAGTGACTTCTGAATTCTTTCATCTTTCCCAGGAAGCCCCACAGGTGCTTCTGGGTTACCTTGTGAGATTTCCCTCCTTACCTGTTCTCAATGCTCCCAGATCAGAGCCAAGAGCCTTTGCTTCTTTTTTTCACCTTTAAGGACCCTTCAGCACCGTCTCACTTCCCATCTGGTTAGAGTACATGCATTGTTGGGGTGGCTCTGTGAGTTAGCTAGATCTCTGAAGCCAGAAGTAACTGCTTTCCAGCCTTTCTCCAGGACTCTCTCTCCTCCATGTTTGTCTTGCCTGGCTCCCATTTCTTGAGCTCCTCCGTAGTATAGGTAAGCCCAACTTACGTGCTTGGTGATTTTCTGCCTTCCCCTCTTCACAGAGACCCTTTTAGGACCTCATACATCATATAGCATCACAAAGTACCACATACACTAAATTTATCCTCACTAGTATTTAATTGTACTGTGAAATAAATGTGTTTTATGCAATTTGTCTGGTGTCTCTGTGTTCTGTATACAGTTTGTGTGTTTGTGTGTTACTGCTCTTAGTTAAGGAGACCATGAAGTAAGATAAATAAGATGTCAAGCTTTCAAGGCAGCATGAGAGTGTGCTTTCCTTGTAGTTACTGGTGGTCTGTGAGCAAACTTTTGTTATACATGACAGACAGACAGACAGACAGACTCCACCTTACTCTGTGTGTTGGCTAGGCTAGATGCCACAAGAAACCTGGGGTTATATCTGTAATACCTAATAGAGTGTGGGCATTAAATAAATAACTTGGGCAGAGTTTAATATGCTCTCAAGACCTTAGGCTATGTGAACGGCTTGCCCAACTTACCCTCATACCCTGCAAGCACAGAGCCTTCCCTCCAACAAGAGTGCTCCAGAAAAGGCACTGTCTCTGCTCTGTTGGGCATCCCAGGGTCTCCTTCTCAGGGGTGGCTGCTCTTACCAGTGCCAAGGAAGCCTTCATCCTTCACTACCTTCCTCCTTCCTTCTCTATCTCTTCACTTCTTTCATTCCTCCCCTTCCACCCTCCCTCCCTAATTGTCTGTCTCATACTCTCTCCTCCTCCCTAGTGAAAAACTGAGGAAAATATAACAAAACCAGCATTTTTGTTATGTTTAATATTTTATTATATTTGTATGTTTAAATAATACATTTAATAATTATCAAATTATTAACTTAATATTTTGACACTTCTATTCCTCAAATTTCTTGTCTATGAGACAATAGTAAATTCTGTCCTTGTTGCTGGAATTGAACTGTACTGTTAGCACCATGTCTAAGATGTAAGCCCTCAGCAGTGTGGGCCATGTGGCCATTAGTGGTAACAAAAAAGTTTGCCATCCAAACCCTTGCGGGTAGAAACTGGATGATTCTCAAGCATGTTTGAGCTCTGAGACTTCCTCATCTTCTCTGGCAATATTCTTGTGGGGTTTGTTTTGAACAATAAGTGTAATGTGAGTGTTCTAGAAAAACTGAAAAGACATGGAATTGTCCTCAGTCACCTCACTTTTTGTGAGTTCAAGCTCAGCAGTTTGGCATATGTCCTTCCGTTTTTATTTCCTTTTTTTTTCCTTTCTGGAAATTGTAGTAACAGAATTTCATACCCTGCTTTTTTTTACCCAGCAGGTATCATAGACATTTCCTGTGTTCATCTGAGGGCTCTGTAGGCAGTGTTTTAAATTGTTGTGTAAAGAGCTCCAGGTTCATCTAAGTGGATGTCCCTCCCAATGCCAGGTATTATATGTGGACATCAGAACAGAATGGCCAGTGTGACAAATTCAGTGTCTGTCCTTACAGGACACAAGGCAGTCAGTAAAGAAGTCACAGCTCTAAAGTTTCAGGATAAGTCTCATGAGACAGGAGAGCCAAGCTGGGGCTTCAGCTTGTCTCTCAGTGGGGAGACCTTAATAGTCCCCCCCCCAAGTTTTTGGCTACTGTGAGGGCCTGGTCTGTGTGATTGTGATGTGAGCTGTACCCCAAGTGCACTGGGGAGCCACATTGTGCTTTGCTTGGTAGGAAGCCAGCAAAGAAGCCTTGCTGAGAAGTGTTTTCATCCACCCCTAATAGCATCCAATCCAGGGCCTTGCACAGCACGGGCAGACATTTCTGCCACTGAGTGTCATTGCCATCCCTACCCAAGGGTTTTCATTTCTTCATCCTGTGAGGGATTTGGGATCCCTTCCTTCTGTAGAGCAAACAAAAGTTCTCTGGACAGCAGAGACCTATAGATGCTGGCTCACAGTACAGCAGAGTGAAAGCCTGTCTTTGAGAGGGCTCTGGTTAGTGTCTCCTCTGAGGCAGTAGCCTGTCTGTTGTAGAGCAGGGCCTGCACCATCTGGAAATGGTTGCATTGTCTGTAGTGAGTGCCTAGTGGTGGACGCTCATTAGGTACTGGCTTTAAGTAAGACATTGGAGCTGAAGGGTGAATATGTGACAGGTGTCCTCCTGGTGTTAATTGTTGTCCTTGTGTCCCTGATATTTTTGCTTTCAGCTAAATAATCATTTGTTTGAAGAACTTGCCATGGATGTGTATGATGAAGTTGACAGGCGAGAGACTGATGCAGGTGACGTAACGTGCAGCCTATCTACTAAGCTTCTGCTCTCAGTGGGCAGTGCCCAGCTGCTGGCCTCTGTTTTTCTTGCCCCGTTGCTACTGTCCTCATAACCTGTGTGTTGACATGTACTTTTGCAAGTGTTGGCTTCTGAGTGTGCTTCCCCAATTCTCCCTTGAAGTGCGTGAACCATGCCTCCCAGTGGAGCCATGGCACTGCAGTTGTGATGAGATTCTATCTCTGGCTCTTTTCCTCTGGCTAGTCTGGCTTGCCACACAAAACCACAGCACGCTGGTAACCGAGACAACCGTCGTCCCCTTTCTACCGGTCAACCCTGAGTACTCCTCAACACGAAACCAGGCAAGTGGCTTGGGGTGAAAAGTTACTAATGTTAGTATTGGGGGAATGACTAATGTCATGGTATTTAGTATCGTGTATACATGTAAACAGATAACTTGAGAGTTGATAAGGAGCATATATGAACAACAACAACAACAACAAAAACGGAACAGTATACAAATGTGAAAGGAAATGGCAAAAGATAGGAAAGGATACTCCAGGCTGGCAGTGGAGTAGGGTGCACGCTCATGCAGCTGACAAGACTGTCAGTGGGTTGCTGGCTTCTTGTGTGAGCCCAGTGCTCAGGAAGCTGGGGCAGGAGGACCTCAAGTTGGATGCCAGCCTGGGCTACGTAGCAAGACTATGACAGAGATGGGGAGAGGGAAGTGGGGAGGAAGGGAGGGAAATTGTTTTCTAGTTGATCAGAACCCACAAATTTAAGTAAATCCTCATTTAAGAATATTTCCAAGCCGGGTGTGATGGTTCACACCTTTAATCCCAGCATTCGGGAGGCAGAGGCAGGCCTATCTATACACATGATCTTGGTCAGTAAAGGAGCCTCAGCCTGACCCGAGTGAGGGGATGTGGAGAGGGTTTAGTCTTACTGATGGCAGTCCCTAAGAATGGAGCTACATCTACTCTGTAACCTCATCTTTAAGTTCAGACATTTCCCTCCAGATTAACTCTCACTTACTTCAGAATTAAGTTGTTGATAATAAAACTACGTTTTTATATTCTGGGGATTCTGAGGATTGAACCCTGGGTCTCGAACATGCTTGTCAAGTGTTCTACCAGTGAGCTACATATCCAGCCAGTTAATGTCCGTTCATAACAGCAAATACGTGTTGTGAAAACGTAACTCTTAAGTTCTCTGAAGTGGCTTGAAGCTGCTGCCACAGGAAATATTAGTGTTAATTAGAGAATAATGGCGAGTGAGTTAATGTGTTTGAGATGGGAGACCTTGCATAAGTCTGACAGTCTTGGATGTTTGTTGTCACTATTCATGCTTATATGTTTACATTGGAAAATATTTCCCATTTTTTCCTCACCCTAGGGTAGACAGAAATTAGCTCGGTTTAATGCCCATGAATTTGCTACGCTGGTCATCGATATCCTCAGTGACGCCAAGAGGAGACAACAGGGCAGTTCTCTCTCCAGGTCAAAAGGCAAGTGTCCAGCTCTGCGAGTATGCCTGGGGCCTTCAAAGTCATGGTGTTCAGTCCAGAGCTTGAGGTGATGGGGCAGTCGTAAAAATACCATGCTGAGAGTTTCTTTGCTGATATATCCTGACAGAGAGGTACCTATTGGAGCCCTGATGAATAAGGAGTACTTCAGAAATATTAAGTACTATTCAGATTTATCTTATATGTGATTTTCTCCCATAAAGTTGGCACCTTAAAATTAACCTAGAAGCCTAACTTAAATCTGACAAAGGACATAAATAAGGAAATGAAGGCTCCGGATTACAGTTGTGTTTCCCCTGCTGTCACTCACTTCCAGAACCCCTCTGCCTCTAACAATCAGAATTTACTGTGAGAACGTCAAATGTCTATAGCAAGAAGCACTATGGTGAGAAATATAAAGCATGCTGAGTATTCATTTCAGAGTGGCTTGGACAGTCCAGACATAGGAACCCACTTCCTCTATAGCCAGCCTGTAACTTTGTTCTTGTTTTGTTTTGTTTGTTTTTTTTAATAGGTACAGGAACTATGCCTTTTTATTTTGAGGCACTTGAACAAGATATTTGTGCCATAAAAATTAAGGTTCTAGTCATTATCATACTTTAAAGGCAGGAAATGATAATAATTTGTGTTTCCTCTTCCTAGTTAAGAAATTTGATTTTATTAATTCAACCAACATGGTCTGGAAAGGTCTATTAAATTGGTGAAAGTGCAGTCTGGAAAATCTTTACATAAATTTGAAACCTCAGAATATGTTTACATTTAAAGAGAAATGACCAGATGTGCCATGTTGTGTATGATACAAAAAACATTAGACCCAAATCATAACTTCCAGAGAAACAGTCACATGAGTAGTACAGAGACATCTTCCAGAAATAGTGGTGTGAAGTAGAATAATCCAGCTTTTAAAGGTTTGGTACAGTCTCCATTTTGAAATGGAAGTGTATTGATATGGATAACTGTACAGGAGTGTATAGCTGGCACGTCTGATGCCTGCATGGAAGTGCTCCTTGCCAGCAGATTTGGCATTGCCCAGAATACATTCTGGCTGAGGTTGAGGCTAGTACCTTCCTGCACCTGTGCTTCAGTTTTCATACTATGTATGTAACTTTCATAGACTACTTAATACCACATTTGCCCATTTGTATATTTTGTGATTGCACTGCCTTTAAAAAAACAAAAACAAAACAAAACAAAAAACCAAAAAAAACAACCCTCCTAGCTCAGTTGGGAAGGTGTTGAAGGTCCCTGAGTTCAAGGGAGCTGAGAGGAGGCTTATGGGGGTATGTGTGTTTGATGAGCTTCTTCCTGGCATGACTAGGAATGCTGTTGGCCTCAAATTGTGGTCATGAATCCCCGGCGTTATTACACAGGGTGTCCTTAACCAGAAGCATGGAAAACAAGGCTGTGTGTTGAGTGGCTCAGGGGGATGCTGTGACCAGTGGCTCTCAGGAACTGTCATCCTCTGTCTCCTCTAAGAACCTCAGTGGCAAGTTTTTGGAACGTATTCACTGAGACTAACTAGACTGTATATGTGCATATATGCTTAGAATGACTAGAGAAAAATAGGCCAGCAAGTCACAGAGACTGAAGGTGGTCTCCACCATTCCTCATTAGTGTCCAAGACACTGTAGGCTGTCTTTTTATGTCTGTACTGGAATGATGGTGTATTTTAAAGATTTGTTTTAAAAGTTAAAATAGAGCCTGGCACTGTGGCACACACCTGTAATACCAGCACTCGGTGAGGCAGAGGCAGGTGAATCTCTGAGTTCGAGGCCAGCCCGGCCTACAAAATAAGGCCAAGACTACACAGAGAAACCCTGTCTTGGGAGGGAAAGGGGGCTAAAATAGGACCAGTACATTTCTTAAGAAACTAGAAGTCACTGTCCAGATGAAGCTATTTGTGAAACAGCATTGGGAATTGGAAATAACTTGAGTTGCCCCAAATAAACCAAGAGTCTTTGGAGGTTTGTAAATGCTCACTACTCCCCATCTATGGAATGGAGGCTACTGATAATGTACAGTGTGTGTCCAGTAAACTTGTCTCTTCTTGTCTGTCTTCTAATCTGGATTCAAGTGACTGGCTGCTGCTATTCATACTCTTTGTTTGTACCTGGTTTCTAGGCTATGTGCTTTCTGGGGTTTTGTTTGTTTTTGAGGCATGGTCTCTCTCTATGTAGCCTGGGCTGTCCTGGAACTCTGTATGTAGATGAGGCTGACCTCAAAACTATAGAGATGGCCTTCCTCTTCTTCCCTTATGCTGGGATTAAAGACAAGTATCACCATGCCCGGCTGCTTTCTGTTTACCTTGCCAGTCTCCGGTAAAGCATGTCACTTCACTTTGTGTGTTTATGGTGTGAAGCAGTGCCCCATGTGTACAGACCTGGGACTTAGTCACCGCCTCAGTCTGCAGCTCAGGGAGCTTCTCCAGGCTTGGCAGCTGAATGAAGAACACTAAGCTTCTCTGTGGAGCTGTCCATTATGCTCCCATTTTCTCTTAGCCTTCTGTGGGTGTGAATATGCTATTACTATTTCTGCCATTTTCTTTCAGCCAGCTTCTAAATAGCTAAACCAGAAATTCATCCTAATAGTTTTTCAGAAAGAAAGCCTGTATTTCAAGTATGAAATAGTTCTTTTTCTGTGAACAGACAATGTGGAACTCCTATTGAGAACAGTCAGTAGCCAGCACAGCACTGAGAGCCAGGACAACGACCAGCCAGACTATGACAGCGTGGCCTCAGACGAGGACACAGATGTGGAAACCAAAGCAAGCAAGGCAAGCCGGCAGAAGGTGAGAGGACACACCTCACACAGGACAGACATGTTTTGTTTAAAACTTGTTCTCACGCTGGGGCTGTAGCTGAATGGCGGAGTGTTTGCTGAACGTGTACAGCCCCTGAGTTCAGATCCCAGCACCATTTGAAAAGCACACATAATCATGCGATAAAATGAAACATCAAGGGTTAGCCCTTTGCAGGTGTTGGGAAGTGGGTGAAGTTGGGTTCCTACTACCTCAGGCCAAGCAAAGATTTAAAAAAATAATAATAAGTGCTCTTAAGATAAGGCCCTTTGTCCCGAGCAAGTGAGGGTCAGCCATGCTGGCGTCAGGACTCAGTGTGTGAGCCATGACCAGAAGCACTCTGGCGTCTCTGTGTGCATCTTCCCAGTGAGGCTAAACTCTTTTTCCCTGAAGACATCACTGATGAGAAAGAGGGACAGTGAGAGTAAAACGTACGCTGTATATGCGGTGTGCGTCATAAAGTACAGATGAGCTAGGAGGTGGGAAGAGAGAGCGTCACACTCTAGAGCATTAAGGGAGGGAGGAGGCTGTTAGACAAGGTATGTCTAACAGGGTATGTGGGCCTGAAGCCTGGGCAGATGGTGGAGCAGGAAAGTCTGGGCAAAGAGAAGGAATCACCAGGGTCTCAGGAGAAGACTGCTGATAAGTAGGAACAGCCTGAAAGAGCCACACATGCCATGAGGTTCATGATACTACAATGACGAACTGAAGCCTAGAGGGCAGTGCAGAGCTGCCTCAGGGCTTGAGCCAGAGGGGCCCAGTGACAGAAACTGTGAACAGGTGACAGGGCCAAAGGGTCTGGAAGGCTCCATTCCACTGAAGGCTGAATTCCCAGGACTGACCCAGAGAGGCACTCCACAGACACTAAGTAATAAACAAGAAGCTGTGCTAGAAAGGTCTGGAGCCTTGAAGCAGGGGGATGGACTTAGAGATATGGCCAGCATTTGCTGTTTACGTTGGCAGAAGGAACACCACTGCCTGGGCTGCCCAGGTGGAGTCCACTCAGTGAATGCCAAGCATTACCAGGCCATCAGGAACAGACCTTGCACTGACTAGGTTCCCACCTTCCCCTCAGTCGCTAGCTGAGCTCTCCCACTGGTCAGAACCTTCTCCCGACACATTCTTACTGATTGCCTCAGCTCCTCAGGTACTACTCAGAGCTCACCCCAGCTCCACACATGCAGCCAGTCCAGGTTTTGCAGCCCACCCTGCGCCAGTGTATGTGTTTCCCATCACCAGTCACGGTCCTACTGTGGGCTACATGTCAGTTACTCCCTCTCTCACGCTGCTGGGATGTAAACACCATGGAAGCAGCAGTCTTTGTTCTCTCCTCAGATATATCCTGCTGGAAATTGCCTGTTGCTCAATAAGTAGTGTGGAATGAATGAACTCATGAAAGAAGAAGTTTTTTGAATTAGCAAGGAAAATGTATGCAAATCAGAACAGGCAGACAGTGTCCATATAGGTCTGCAGCCCCCTATCTGCTCCTGTAGGAACTTCTGGCTTCAGATATGCAGAAGTACAGTAGTGCCCTGCTTTTCATTTGGTTTAATTTTGTAATTCAGCTGGCATGGCCAGAGGTGGAAACTCTTTAGCTGTTAGTCTTTAACATCATCATCTCGGATTGTGAACATTTTCCCGATTTATTTTTAGAGCCTAGATTCAGATTTGTCAGATGGACCAGTCACTGTGCAGGAATTTATGGAGGTCAAAAGCGCCCTAGTGGCTTCTGAGGCCAAGATACAGCAGCTAATGAAGGTGAATAACAACTTGAGTGACGAGCTGAGAATTATGCAGAAAAAGGTAACATGTTAATAAATGCCAGGATGGCTGACTCATTGATCCCATAGTAGAAGGGAGAATCCCAGTCACCATGCTTGTGGTCAGAGGGAAGAAAACATCTACTGTAACAGACCTAGAAATACTGGGGCCAAGCTATCCTCCTGAAAGCAGGATGTGTGTGGGTGTTTGAAATGACGTACTTTGATTAGAAATGCGTCTGGAGTAGGACTAGGGACTGTAGCTCAGTGGTAGTGCATCTGCCTAGCACGCATAAGGTCCTGGGCTGTTTTTCTGTTTTGCTGGGGATATAGTTCAGTGTATGTTATATGAGCACAAGGCCTTGGGTTTGCATCTAAAAATGTATTCAGAGTAAATTCTCAGCTAGGAGAGCCCTGACCTGACAGCCTAGTGTTTGTGTGAAACAGCATTGCTTTCCCCCATCCTGGGCTTCCTGGGAATCTGGAAGCCACTACTTGGATGTGATCCCTGCACCCCCTCCCCCGTTACTGATTCTAAGATGAATCACACCATGAAGACAGAGCAGGCAAAAGAACATGCTTATCAGGCTGTAGGTTCTAGCACTTGTTCTGACTGCTACCTGGCAGCATCTGCCACCCTCTCAGCATCTCAACTTACTGTCACTAGGACTCGTCACTCAGAGCAGGGCTGGACACACAGCAGACTTCCCACATATTGTGCCTGGACCAACAAGGAGACGCAACCCATATGTTCAGCACATTCGTAGCCATTCCCCTAGACCATTGGAAAACACAGACATTTACATCATGACTCGTTAACAGGGGCAAAACTACAGTTATGAAGTAACAATGAAATAATGTTATGGTTCAGGATCATCATGACATGAGGAACTATATTAAAGGGGTGCAGAATTAGAAAAGTTAAGGACCACTGCTCCAGAGACTCAGAACTGCATGAGTGAACTCACTTGCAGGAGTGGGCAGTAGTAGGAAGGTGTGTGCTTGGAGGATGATGATGGATGAGAGCAGGAAATTAAAAAGCAACAAGTAGTGTCCCTATATTGTGGACACTGCATTCTCACTGATCTCTTGAGAGACATGCTTTTTATGTGCCCCAGGAGGAACAAAACAGAGACTGGTTTGTGTTTTTATGCTGTTGTTGAGGAATGCTGTTTCAGACTCAAACATTATAAGTCCTGGTCACAAGGTGCATCTCCTAAAGGAAGACCAAAAAAATCACCCCTGCTCATCAGAGAATAACGTTGTAAGAGCCTTTGAAGTCAGCGGCTCCCACGCTGTACTGCAGAGGATGACAGTAAGCGCCTGCAGATCATTCAGCACTTCGAGTCAGAGCTCAGTCCTGCCTTGTGGCCCTGTCTGGGCTAGTTCACAGCTGCAACCACAAGGCCAAGAGCCCGTTGCTGTAGCAGAGAACTTTGTTTCCTCTGCTTTCTCTGAGGAAGGTTACATACACAGTGTAACCATACTACACTGGTAGTCAGTGCAGTCACCAGCCTTATCAGTTTTTTGGGTGATTTTTTTTTTTCTAAAACTTAGGTTTTTAAGTTGGTCTGCCAGGTATCGCCTTTTTTGTGCATAGTTCTCCTTTTAGTGTTTATAGAGGCCATCTATGTGACACAAGATGAGGAATGAAGTTCAGACCCCCAGAGCCTGTGTAAAAAACCAGAGTAGGCGCAGTGGTCCACCTGTAGTGTCCAAGCACCAGAAACAGACCGGGAGTCTCCAGAGCAAGCTGCTAGCCAGACTAGCCAAAGTAGTGAGCCCAGGCTCAGTGAGACATCTTGCCTCCATACATAAGAGAGAGAATGAATGATTGCAGAAGATGCCCACTGTCTCCCCACTCACACACATGCACACACATTTGCAAAAGAGTAATAAAGAAAACTAAAAATTGGCTGGTAAGATGGCTTAGCAGGTAAAGGAACCTGCTATAGAAGCCAGGCAGCCTGAGTTCAAATCCTGACACCCACATAAAGGTGGGAGAAGACTCTAAGCACCAATTTCAGACACCATCTATATGCATACACAGTAATTTTCTGTTTTTATTTTAATTGCTAGCGACAACCCAGATCTCTAAAAGCAGGTGATTTGAGATCCTAAGAAATGTAGAGCAAGAACTGGGGGATGGTTTAGTAAGTAAGACACGTGCCACCAAGCCTGATGACCTGAGATCAGTTCCCCAAAACCTGATGGTGGAAGGGGAGAACCAACTTCCCAACATCTATACATGTGCTATGGGGTGCACTCACTTGGGCACACTCATACACACAAATAAGCGTTGAACGGCACCATTGTTCATTGATTATCTCTTTGATTCTTACAAGTGCTTTTGATTTCTGAAGATACTGAGTTATCTGTACCTTTTTATTTCCTGCCATACTTTTTCCAAAGAGTGTAGCCTGGTTCTTTTGAACATCATTGAAATTTATCTTAAGGCATTTGTTTTGTAAATGCAAAGTAATTAATTCTTTTAATTTGACACAGTCCCGTAATCCCAGCCACTATGGAGATGGAGATAGAACAATCATAAGTTAAACGCTTCTTGAATTAAGAACTGGTTTGAAGCAGCCTGAGTAACTTGTACTCTGTCTTAGTTCCAGGGCATGGTGTGCCAGGGGCAAAGCTCTGATAGATCACATACCTCTGTGCTTGAGGCCCCAGATTAAATTCCCTGTGTGAGGGGCTGGGGCATTTGAATCAAGGAACTTTTGCCCAAGGACAGTTGGGCAAAATCCTGACTGGACGTTTCTGAGGCGGCAGGAGTGTTCGGGGAGTGTCTGCTTTCCCAGCATACTCCAAGTACCCACAGCGGGCTTTCAGCATAGGCAGGCACATGAGCCCTGCACTTAGGGATGTTACTGCTTACACGCCTCACTCTTTGGACCATGGCCATTCCACTGAGGCCACCCAATCCCCAATCATAATCCTGACAGGCCATTCACACTTGTCTGTATCCCGAAACGCAGGAATTTCTAGAGGTTCTGTCTTTGAAGAGGTTGCACATATAGGCAAGGAAGCCATGTTTCTGCAGAAGTGGGCACTACTGATATAGAGACTTGGGGTCTGTTTACATAGCAAAGGGAGTATTGACTTCATTTCAAAGCTAAAGTTTTCAATAGAGTTGGCAAAGTAGTGTGATTTATATCTGATCTTTCACATTTAACAGTTACTTGGAAACGATGCTAATTAATGAAGAGGACCGGCCACTGTTGGTGTATTTTCTACAGATCGGTGCTTTCTAAATAGAAATTGAAAGTTAACTCCCAGCACCGCATGAGCTTGCTATTGGAAAGTAAGGACGCGGTTGCTCACAGACTTACACCTTGGTGCTGGAGGGCAGTGTGGTCAGAGTGAACACTCTGTCAGAGCAGGCAGTTGAACTCATACTGCCACCCACCCACCCCGCTTATACAGTGTCATGGAAGGTGCCATCAGAGGTGAATATCCAATGCAGCATGGGTGCAGTTTAAGTTGCCAGCCCCACAATTCCTTGCTGAACTCTCAGCCTTGAAGGAGCTCACATGTGAAAATTGGAACAAGTGTTCAGGACCTTCGGGTGACAGTGTCTGACCAGAGTGAGGTGGCACCAGGCAGCCTAGCCCATCCAAAGCCAACATCACCAACTGCATGGTTTTTGGGTGTCAAAGCCAAATGAGAGAAAGGCCAGATACACCAGCCCTGTCAGAAAAGGACTGATCAGCAGAGAGAAGCAAGTGTACCTCATGGAGCACCCCCTCCTGTGAAGATGCTAACATAGTCCAATAGCTTGCCCTTTTTGTGTGTGATACATTAAGTTAGCAAACTTACCCTGGTTTGGATCCCTTATACTTTTTTAAAGACATGCTTGAGTTGTTTGGAATATCAAAAGTGCTATGCAATAAAATTTTTTTTGATCCAAATTTTTCTTGTTGGCTTTTTGGAAGGCAGCAGGCACTGAACTTTTTCCAGGGCTGAACCTCACCCTTTCTTGCTTTGCACAGCAACTCTAGTTATCTTTGTGCTGCTTCCATGGTGTCTCCTGTCACTTTTCCCATTTGCAAACTGCTAAGGGCCCATGTGAAAAGAATCATGGTTAATGCTCTGAACCTCTTCCTTGAAATGGCCTTAGGGTAATCCAGAGTGTAGCTTGTCTGCAAATGTTTTCTGGTCCTACCTGACAAGTTCTTAGGTGGTTAGACTTGAGTTTCTAAGGAGCCTGTATGATGGAAAAAGTGAGTTATTGCACAAGGAGTTGTCGCCGCTTTCACTCGCAGCTCAGCTAGCCTCATGCTCTCATCAGGTCATGGTGCGTTGGTGTCTTTGACTTTGCTTTGTCTGCCTAGTGTGCAAAAACACAGGCCCACTGCCAAACATTTCTTTCAGCTTCAAACTCTACAGACTGAGAATTCAAGCCTCAGGAAACAGGCCACAACCAATGCCTATCAGGTACAGACTGGTTCTGACTACCCAGACACTTCCAGCCACTCTTCCTTAAAGCGCCGGCCATCTGCCCGGGGCAGTAGGCCCATGTCCATGTATGAGACTGGATCAGGTCAGAAACCATACCTACCAATGGGAGAAGCCAGCCATCCCGAAGAAAGCAGGACAAGACTCCAACCCTTCCCTGCTCACGTAAGTAGCACCTCTGTTCATCCTGTCCCCACTGTGCAGTCTGACTATGTGACCCTTCTTCTAACTCTGTCGATCTCTGGGCTACTTCTCTGCTGCGTAACTGGGCTCTGAGAGGTCTCCTGTGTTTGCTGAGTGAACACATCTGCAAATGTTTCCAGTGTGACCAGGAACACACAGGCTTGTGGACTGGAAGGTTTTGGCTAATAGGGCATTCTGGCTCTTGTTCAGCTCCCGCCCTTCAGTTCCTCTCTTTCCATGGTGCATTTCCCAGGCAGCCTCTGTTGGCGTTTTTCTGGTAAAGCTTCTTTCTTCCCAAGTTCCACAAAGAAAAGCCAGTTGTAAAACTCACTAACAGAAATGTCTTTGTCTTCAAAATAGGCAAAGATTGAGGCTGGAGACATGACTCAGTGGTTAAGCACACTGGCTGCTTTTGCAGAGTACGTGGGTTCAATTCCTAGCACCTACATGGCACATAACCCACTCCCAACCAGCCGTAACTCCAGTTTTAGAGGATTTGACACTCTTCTGGCCTCCCAGGGCGCACTGCATGCACATGGCACACATACATGCAGAAAAAACTTACACATAAAATAATGTTTTTAAAAAACACAACAAAGTAGGCAGAGACATGCCCCCTTTATGAACTGGAGCCCTTAGGACCCAAGCTGTTCTTTTTGGACCCCTTGCTACATGGAGTTGAGAACTCTAAACTTAAGCATCTTCTTACTGACCCCAGCATAGGCTGTTAGCATGGCTTGGTTGCCTCATAAAGAAGCATAAGCAGCAGTTATAGTAGCACACTGGAAGCTGAAGCAGGAGGATTGCCTGGACTATATAAGAGCTTATCTCAAAAAAAAAATTTTTTTTAAAAGAAGGAAAGAGGTACATAACAGAAACTGTATGTCCACCTAAAGTGTCAGTTCCCAAGACTGCTCTGCCGCAGGTCCTCACTGACTGCATTGGTGTGCGCATTGGGATTCCAAGCTTTCAAACACCAAAACATTCCGTCTTCAGGATTGATTTATATTATGAGTATGTCTATGTTCACAGACCACAACAGGCTTAAACTGTCTTATGCAGGTCATTCTTTAGAGTGTAATATTTATCCTTCTGAACATCAAAATTTATTTCTTCTAGGTACATAGAGAATGTCAATAAAATTCTTAGTCATGTGAAGTTATGATAAGATCTAATAGCTGATTTTAATTTTATCAGACTTGAGGATGATAAAACTGTTGTCTCATCTTCCCTTTATTTGGTTTTAATGCTTGAAGACCGTTGACCTGATAGCTTTGCCATTGAACTAAGTGAAAGAGTCTTACTCTTTTTTATAACTGAAAGAAAACTTAGGCAGTTTAGGTAGCTTCCGCAGTGTACTTGATTTTAGAGGGAGTTAGTGTGTGAGGCTGCTGTGCTGCGTAGGCCAGTACTGAGACTGGGGCGGCGGTGCGCACCAGCTCACAGTCAGTCACAGTGTTTGTGTGGCACTGCCCCTCTCAGCTGGAGAGCAAGCATCGTCACTGGCTGTGCAGGAATTGCTGCCGGTTTTGACAGCCATGCCAAGCACAGCTATGACAGCTATGGTATCTTTTCCCTTATGGAGAAGAGGATTCTTAAGTGCAGAGTGGTTTCCAGTAGTTTCATCAGGGATTAGCTGCTCAGGAGCTGTGTCACAGCTGTCACTGAGCCCATGGGACTATTGTGTGACAAGCTGTAGGGTGGGAGCCTGGGATTCATTTGTTTTGTGTTTTCCCAAGCTTGTTTCTCTCTCCACTTCCAGATTGGGAGGAGTGCACTTGTGACCTCCTCTTCGTCTCTGCCTTCCTTCCCCTCCACACTTTCCTGGTCCAGGGATGAAAGCACCCGAAGGGTTAAGTACACTCTAAATGGTCTGCCCTGGAGGAGGGGCAGTGCTCCTGGACTCTGCTTGGGCGCTGGCCCTTCTGACCCTGCCCTTGCTAACTGCCCTCTGTCCTGCATGAAGCAGCGCTTTGCTCCTGGGTTCTCACAGCAGCAGCACATGCGCTCATGCACATCTGTACCTGAAGAGACTCAGCCTCCCTTCTGTGTAACTCCACACTGCTACTCCTCACCTGTTTAACCAAGCTCACAAATCAGCCTATCACAGTCATTCCAAGCACACTGTCTTGTTAAAAAAAAAAAAAAACAAAAAACAAAACAGAAAACTTAGCTGGCTGCTGGTTAAATATAACAGGGCACATCCATCCAGGGTTTCATTTTGTTTTGTTTTTTTAAGGCTACAGTTATTAAGTTAAAAAGTATTCTATTTGGGTTAGCATATCACATCTCACAGACCCTGCCCTCGATCGGTACTGTCATACTTGCTAGCACTGCAGAAGCAAGGTGGCCACAGGCTTAAAACTGTCCCCTTGTAATGGTTGGCCAAGCCCTTCTGCTGCTGTGTGACTCACATTCTGAAAAGCAAAGCATGATCAGACAAGTCCTCCAGAGGGGCTGGAGGCCTCCACACCCACCTTTGAGAAAGGCAGCTAAAGAGTGCAAAGGATTTAAATGGCATGGTCCCTGTTCCCAAAGGAACCATCATGTAAAAAGAAAAATGCTTTCATGTGCACACAGAGCATGATGATTTCCTCCTGAGGAAGGCTGTGGGCAGAGCCTGGAGACCTGCCCTTCAGATTCCAGCTCAGCTTGTCTGTCGCAAGAGTGACAAGAGGGAAGGGAACCATAGGCAAGAGTGGTCTTCCTTAACAAGTGTGATAAGGACCCCTGTCTACTGCCAGGGTCATGTGGCTAGCCAGCTCTCTTTGAGTTTCCTCTCTGCCTTTTTGAAGCAGTGAAGTCAAAAGAATTGTTGCTGTTGGGTGTTTCTGAGCAGTCCTGAGAGTGACACAGAGCTCTGTCCCAGAGCTCCAGTCAGAGAGCCACAAAACTTCTCACAGTGTTAATAATCTTATTAATGAGAGCCAAGAAAGGCCCTTCTTAAACACCATAAGATTCTGTTGTTTTTTAAATTGCAGTGTTTTGGTAGCTTGACAAGTTGCTGAAATGACACATGGTTTTGTGCCCAGTGAACAGAGGTCATCCAGGATCTACAGAGCTCTGGTAGCTTAGTCCTGGGTTTAGGGTTCCATGGTTTGTCTGTGCAGAGAAGTGGCAAGTTGTTACATAACTGAACCAACACCAGCTATAAGGTAACTTTTCTATTAACAGCTTTGAGAGAGCAGCACTTTAACAATCCTGGCTCTGCATGCTCACAGTAATTCTCATAAGCTTAAATGCTGGCTACATTGAAATCCCGTATGCTTTTTTGACGACGGAGGAGGACTTAGTACGTAAGTAATTGTCCCTGGGTGGTTGTCCTCTGCACTTGAAGAGAATTTCCTGAGCACTGTTAGCGGGTGTGTGGCTCATTCTTCTGAGATTTTTAAACAGATATTGGCACTTTTGATCACTGTGGGTAATGTATACATTTTCTAACTGTCATCTTGGCATCAGGGAAAGCAAAAATCATCTATAGAGATACTGGATTCCAAGAGACAGAAGGATTGAAAATGTAAGGCAGGCCTGGGCTACGTAGCAAGATTCTGTCTCAAAATACAAATCGTGGAGGGTATAAATACTTTTTTCTAGCTTCTTTCACCCGTTGGAACAGCTGAATGAACTAACATAATTAAAATGTGGTTTGTGTGTGTGCAGATGTGTTTGAAATTTTTTTAAAGTAAAGCTTGGTCAAACATTCCCTGTAAAAGGCAAGAAAGGTCTTAGGGGGATAGGAGTTCTGAGAGCAGAAGCCTGCTTTTGCTGACCTTGAACTGAATATGGTACCCCCTCCATCTGCTGCAAGGGCCTCCATAGTTATACTCATTCTCTGTTTTCAGAGGTAAATATTTTGGAAAACAAGTAAAGTGGTTTGGAACTATGAGTCATATTGGACTAATCCATTTGGTTTATAGACAGTGCATGGCTTTCGTGAGGGCTCATAAAAACCATTCCTGAAAGCAGTTCTTAGCAGCAGACAATCCAAGCTTCCCAAGCATGCAATAATGGAGGGATCTGCAGATGGCTTGAGATCAGACTCTCATCCTCTGCTTCTATAATCTGCCTGAGGGTAGGCAGCTAGCTTGTTTTGGTCTTTTTTTTTCACCTGGTGTTAAACGGAATAATTTGAGTTAGCTTCCAGCTCTGAAGGTCTGTGTTCAGATAAGTGCTGATGTGTTTGTTACCAGCTGCATCTCATTCCATTGTAAACCCGTGTTCCTTTCAGAACGGCAAGAGATGAGTGTATGTGTGTGCGTGCGTGACTGTGTCGGACTTAGCTGGCACCAGGGTCTGTTTAGGGCTTACTGTTGAACTAAGAAGAAATGGTGCACAAGTGAAAAAACCATTTTTGGACCCACTATTCACTCATCTTTTACTAGATTTCCAGTAAAAGGCTGGCTCCTGTCCCAAATGAGCTCTGGGTATGAAGATAACATAGCTTGGCAGGAACGATTCTCTGGGAAGACTGAGGAAGGCCACAATGCTCAAAACTAATGGGGTCCCCTCTCTTTTTTCAGGCCTCCAGGCTGGAGAAGCAGAACAGCACACCGGAGAGCGATTATGACAACACTGCCTATGACACTGAGCCAGATGACATGGTGTATGTGCACAGGAGAGTGCAGGGAGTTGGCTGTTAGTACAGACAGGACAGGCTGTCCACCTTCACCCTGTGTCCAAAGACCATTCAGGGCTTGAGCTGGCCTAGCTCTCTGGCATCACACACTGTGTGTCTTCTGCACTCACATGGCTCCTCAGCGCTGTTGGCTGCATAGCACCTGCTGGGCTGCAGCAGTGCCGTGCCCCTCTCGAGCCTGTAGGGGATGGCTGTAGGTAGCTGCATCCTCCGTCTGTTACTTCCTCCATCTCCTTTTCTCAGCCTGTCTACAGCAGCCCTCACCTCCAGCCCAGGACAGAATGAAAAGGTCTTGGTGTGGCTGTAGGTGCTGGTTGATAAGCAGAGCTCTTGAGTCCTCCTGCTAAACAGGATAAAGGAGACCACAGGAACAGCCTGCTTGAGTGCCAGAGATGTGAGATGTAGGAGCAGCAACAGCTCATGAGTGCTGGCCATGCTTAGCCATTCATAACTATCCACAGGTCAAACCGGAAGGGACGGCAAAGGAGTATGCTGTGGCAAGGTGATGGTTCATTGCCAGACACAGCAGAGCCCCGCGTGATCACCAGCACCACCCTCCCCAGCACAGAAGACGTCATCCGGAAGACCGAACAGATCACCAAAAACATCCAGGAGCTCCTGAGAGCAGCCCAGGAGAGCAAGCATGACAGGTGCGGGCTGCTGTGCTCTGGGAGTGGATGCCCATGCCGGCAGGGCCCGCTTGAGTTCCACTATGACTTCAGGGTGGTCAGAAACTTAGGCACCACCTGTATGTCCTGAGTTTGGGGGTGTGGTGTTTTTATTGCTTTCATCATGTTACAAAGTAATCTGAAAATAAATACATCTAGAAATGAAAGTACAGTGTACTGGGCCAGCAGCTTCCCTAGGGTAAGGGGAAGAAGCTGTCTCACAACTGCTGGTGAATCTTCTGGCCACTGCTGCTCCCAAGAGTCTTTAGGACAAGGCTTCCAGACAAGGTGACCTTAGGGGAGGCCACTCTAGAGCTGTCCGGCTTCTCTGTGCACACACAGCTACACATGTTAACTTGACATAGAGCAGTACGTCCCTCCCCACCCCCCAACCTCCACACTCTCACTGTGTGAGAGTGATAAGGGAGGCTTAAACAAGAACCACTCCCTGAGTGCTCCCAGGCTATTGGGTGCTCTATGCTCAATTCCTTACACAGTTAAACACTGCTGGTGCTTCCCACTGACTTAGATCCCTCTCTGATGGTGGTAGATATGTGCCTGCAGCCATTTCAGGCCTCCAAGCTTGCAATGTGGATTTTCTTCAATGTGGGAAGATTACGATCTTTCTTTTGAAGACCAGGAGAAAATGAGATTTTAAAATCATTGACTTATGCTTCTGATTTGAAAGTAGATTTGGCCTTTTTATTAACTATTTGGGGTTCTGTATTTTGCCTTGGGATATGGGGCTGTGCTGTGGGAGTCTCACCCCTTCTGCTTCCTTATCATCAGTATCTGTCACTTAAGTTTACCTAGGTGTGCCTGAACCTCCATCTTGATTCTAGTTCCCTGAGTCCAGCAAGTCCCCGCTGTCCCCAGCCCTCCTACAGCCTCACTTGCTCATGGCCATGTCTCTGTCATCTCTCTCCTCTCTATCACTCACACACACAAACACACAGACACTAAGTAATATAAAATTAGAAATAGAGATGGCTTTTGATAGACTTTTTTCAGAAGTAAATTGTATGATTTAAAAAAAAAAAAAACGGAAAGAATGTTCCTTGAGGCTTTGAGTCTGTGATGTTTAGAAAGAGCTTTGTCAAGCCAAACCTACAGCAGTGTTTCCTTGCAGAAAGTGCCTCCAAACGTGCTTTTCTGTGCCCATGTCCCTCCCAGGAGTGGGGCAGTCCTGCACACAACTAAGGCGTGGTAGCAACGTTTCTCTTTGTCCCTCTACACCTTGTGCACATCGTCCTCAGGCTGCAGACCTTGGCACAGTGTGCCGAGTGAGTCCCCCTTCTGCTTTGTCAGGGTGCTAAAGAATCTTGCATACAGCCAGGGTCTTGGCTCTTCCCTTTCTCATCACAAGTCAGCCACCATGCCTGTGTGGCAGAGGCCATTTCTAGACACAGCTCTGAAGCAGTTCCACCATTGCTGCTGGGAGCATCTGAACGATGGCGTGTGCGCGTTCCAGTCCTTCACTTTTCACCTCTGTAGACCTTGGCATGGGGCCCTTGCTCTTCTTTCTAGCCATCAGGAAGGTAGACATGAGATGTGAATGAGCTGTGGCTGCCCTCACCTCAGTCGCCCAGATCATACACTGCAGATCTTGGGCCTGGGACTCTCAGGGTGCAGGAGTATTCATGAAAGGATGGGGAGCCTGTTTTGTAGCTATGTGCCTGCTCTCATGTGGGCACACAGGGCAGGCCACATTGATTAACAGGAAATGAATGGAATCTGACCGGCCCCTGAGGATTCTCCCGGAGTCATCTGAGCTGTTTTTAATGACCTCTCCAATGTCTCACAGCTATATCCCCTGCTCAGAGAGGACACACGCTGCCGTGACCGAGATGGCTGCCTTGTTTCCCAAAGTAAGTCCAAATTCCCACTCTCTTCAAGTGAGTTTCTCAGCATTGCTTTCTGACCTTTATGTTATCTTGGGTGAGGAGCAGGGCGCTGGGATGAAGCCAGGGCCCTGTGTGTGCTCGGCAGACCTCCATCATAGAGTTCTACAGACAGCCCGTAACCTGTTCCTTATGGTTTTGTAGTACACTGTTTTTTAAAATGTCATCTTATAGGTCTTTGAGATGTTTTCACTGTGCATGAATATGAGTTTTAATAAAACGTAGACAGTTATCTCAGGTGCTGCAAGGCAAAGCAATAAAGTTCAGGCTACATCACCTACATGATTATTTTTTTAAATACCTAGAAACAGTGTATACTATTAAAATCCCTCAAATGCATAGCATTTCCTTTTCTTTAGGCCATAGGTTGTAGAGCTGGTAATGTTTAAAATACCCAATTGCCCAGGCAGTGGTGGCGCACGCCTTTATTCCCAGCATTCAGGAGGCAGAGACAGGTGGATCTCTGTGAGTTCGAGGACAGCCTGGTCTATAGACTGAGTTCCAGCATAGCCAGGGCTACACAGAGAAACTCTGTCTGGAAACACCAAAAATAAATAAAATAATACCCAACTGAAAACAGTTGGACTTTATGGAACACCACTCTCAGGAGCAGGCTTCCTCCTTGGTGCTGGATTTCCCCCTGCAGCCTACAGTAAACAGCTGTACTTTTCATTTTAGAAACCCAAGTCTGACACGGTGAGGACTTCCCTCCGGTTACTGACGTCCAGTGCCTACCGACTCCAGTCGGAGTGCAGAAAGGCCCTTCCAGGAGACTCGAGCTTGCCCACGGATGTGCAGCTGGTCACACAGCAGGTCATCCAGTGTGCCTATGATATTGCCAAGGCCGCCAAACAGCTGGTTACGATCACCACCAAAGAGAACAACAACTGAACTGCAGGGCACTGCCCTTCTGTTTTCTAGGCTTCTGGAAGTCCAGCTTCAGTTTAGATGTGAACTCTTCAGAGTTTTACAGACATGTCTAATGATGACTTAGAACTTTTTAAAAAGAAAACTCAGTATTATTTTTGCATGTTTTCTAACAAATTTTCGACTGTAATTTAACCATTGCCTTATCTGTGCCTGTTTGCCGCTTAGCTCTGTTCCGTTGTGTTGTCTCCAAGTGCTTAGGTCATTATTGGATATGTTTAAAAGTAATTGTTCAGTTTGTTAAAACTTTTCCATCCTTTAAAACTCTCTACCCATGGCTAAAACTATAATTGATATTTTTAGTAAAACATTTTCTTAAGAGATAAGAGAGTTGGGTTTAAAAAAAAATTCAGCAGTGTTTGCTCCTTCTGAGCGTGGACTCTCGGAGTGTGCATGGAGAGTGCATCCTGGCCGCTCCCTAAAGAGAGTTCACCTCTCGGGAGGGACAAGGAAGTGACCCACTTCTAACTTTTGTACCATGTTATGTTATTTAATATTTTTATCTTGATTTTCTACCTATAAAGATTTTACCACCATACTGAAGTCTCCATAATGTCCAAAAAAGCAGTTATGAATCCACCCTCTACATCCTGTTCAGGGCAGGAGTGCCACGCCTTGTCAAGGGCCGCTTGCCCCAGCCAGACAGTCACCCAGAACCACAACTCTCGCAGGCTGTTGCTGACGCCCCTGCCATGGTGGACAGCACAGTGTACCCTCCATCTTTTCACCCTTTACAGCTTCGAGTGTGTCCTCTGGAAGGACACACATTCTTCCCAGGTAAGAAGCAGCCGTCCATTTTCCCCACACCTCCCTGGTGCTTTGAACTCCCAGGGCACGGTAGCTGGCTGCAGCCACCCTAAACTCTGCAGGGGCAGAGGTTGATATCCAGACCATGGCAGCACTGGTGTTAGTACTTAGCTCTCTCTGGCCCATTCCTGTCCCAGCATTCCATGTCTGTCCTGTTCTGGGTAGAGCTCAGGCCCTGACCCGAGAGAGCTGGCAGTGTGGCTCTGAAGCCAGCCATTTGCACAGCAGAGCCCAGCATCTGGAGAACATGCGCCTCCGGCAAGGATGGCAGTTCTCTCGGTTGCTCCTCTCACATTGCTGTGGGAAGTAGACCTGTGGTTGCCAGTCCTTTGGTTTTTCAAGATAACAGGAATTTGGGTTATTTTACGCCATGTGGACAGTCAACCCAGACATGCCCACCAAACAGTCGGAAGTGAGCTGTGGCCTCTAGGCTGCCTCTCATGGCCTCTGCTAGGGTCTGTAAACTGCAACACGAGGGCTGTCATTGCTGGCCACCAAAAGCAGCCTTGGAGCCAGCCATGGAAGGCAGCGATCAGCTGCTATGAAGTCACCATCAGTCTCTTCCCCATATGTTCTGTGGGAATGATCAAAGTGGAGGTCACCTCACTGTGTGCTGAGCCTGACTCATCACCATTACTGCTTGGCCGAATTCTGTCCTGGAAACAGCACCACTACAGAGTCAGGTGCACCAGTCAGTTTGCCTCAGTGTGCGGCTCAGGAAAGGAGCAGCTCTCCAGAAGCACTCATCTAGCCAGACACACAACCTGTGGGGTACCCAGGACCACATTTAGAAAGGGGCCTGCTAGTTTGAGCTCAGGTATTGTTTTTTACAAACTTTCTGCCTGCTTCAAGGACTGTACTGCCCTTCTGGTTCTAACCCATGGTTCCCATGATCACCAGGAAGTATGGGCCTCTATTAGAAGCTTCTAGGAAGATGGAACAGTGCCTGTCTGTGAAAAGCAAAGGACATGCCACAGAGGACACTGTCTATAGAAACAAGAAGCGTTTCCAGATGCCCTCAAGAACACCAGAGTTCGCAGTCAGTCCTGTGTCCTCCTCAGGCTGAAGCTCCTGGGTGGAGGCTGAGGAAACAGCAGAAGGTGCCACACGGAGTCCCTTGGAAGACCTGGGGTCAGAATATACCGCAAATGCACCTTGTCTCACTGCTTGTCCTGGCCACTCTTACATGTGGGCCCTGTTGCCTGCACAAGTCAGCTCTGCCTCCCCTCAGGCTGCTGTCCCTTCTTCCCTGGCATTCTGCCTTCGTGCCTGTGTACCCCACTTCCGGAGACTGAGAAGATGAAGGTGCAATTGATGAGCAGACCCTGCCCAAAGCTCCATTTGCAGAAGGCCCCGTGGCCTCAGCATGATGGTTCTTACTTGCCAAAGACTAAGTCCAGTGTTGCACGCCATTGGGACTATAATCGCACAATGTCAGGGTTCTACCCTGACTCCAGTGACCCTCATTGCAGAACACAGATTGAAAGTAGCACATTTTGGTCCTCCACAGCTCCCATGAGCCTCGTGTAGTCCAGTTTCCTTTCCTTCCTTGTCCTAGTTGGATATAGCCCATGCTTTTACAAAACAAATGCTGCATTTCATACCAGGTGTTAACCCGAGCCACTTATTCTCCTGTACTTGTTTCTCATTGTCATTAAACATTCTGTTCCTGGAGTTACTGTCCCCTGTGTAAAACTGTTCTGGAATTTGTGCCTGCCAGTTATGCAATAAACAGTCTCTTTAAGTGTCTGTGGCCATGTGCCTCCCTCCAGCTGGTGGACCTCTCCAGACATGGGGTGGGCTGGGGCAAGTCCCACATCACTGTGTCTTTAAGGGGAGGTGCTGTTTTCAGTCTCTCGGGACACCCACCTTAGTCTTCCTTCCCATGTTTAGTGTACGACCTGTTTGTTTTGTATTTCTGCAGTCTCATGCAGCTCAGGTGTACCTTAAACTGTCATCCCCTGCCTCTGCTTCCTGAGCAGGAATTTCAGGCATGTGCCGTCATGCCCATCTGTTAGCCCCGTGTTTCTCCTGGTGCATTTACCCCTTTCATTTTTAGGTCAACCCAATGCATATGCTCTCACCTCTTCCAAACAGGCAGTGGGGTAATAGAGTTAGCTCATGCTGGAGGCCAGCAGTCTGCTTTTCTTTAGAAATAGACCCATTGTGCAGGGGTGCATGGGGGCTGTGTGCCTGGGTTTCTCAGGGTCACCTACAGTCCCACCAGCATGTCCTGAGAGGTGACGTGGTACTTTCAGATGGAAGGAGGAGACAGAAACGACCAATTCTAGACCTCTCCAAATGAAGTCTGAGGAAGGTGGAATGCCCCGCCCTGTGTGGCCCTGCTTGCCAGGGAAGCCCTACAACCCCCAGGTCAGACAGAACTGCTCACACCCAGAATCTTTCTGGGCCAGGTTCCCAAGAAGCCCTGCAGAGCTGCTGAGCCTGTCACAGACCCATCACGGTCCCTGACTTGGCTGTGTGGTTGTTTGAGGCTGTTGCTGCAGGTCTGGACTACACTGGAAAGCACCCTCAGGTCCATGCCCCACACAGCATGTGTCCAGCTCTTGAGCATGACATTATACTTCCATCTGACTGTCGGGCACCTCGTAGTTCTTCACATGCATCCCCTCTTCAGAGTGCTGGTTGAGATGGCTTAGCCAGTAAAGACACTTGCCTCCAAGCCTGACAACCTGAGTTTGATGCCAGAATCCACATGGTGGAGAAAATCAGCTTCTGTGAGCTCCCTTCTAACTCCACAAATGCACCGTGGCGTGTCTAACCCACAGACATACGTATAATAAATGACCTCGTTCATCTTCACTGTAACCCATGAAGGAAGGATGGCTTCCATTTGACAGAAGAAAGCAGCACACACAAGGAGGCTTGACTCACCCAGCCTGAGGAAGGTGAGGAGTCGGGCAGTTCCTACAAATGAGGCTAGCATTATAGAATGCCATTTAGAATATCCCACACAGTCCGTCCTGGTGTTCAGAGGCAGAGCCTGGCCCTGACAGTAGACTCCCACACTCCCACAGGCCCGTCATGACTTTTCCCTGCTAGGAGCATGCCATCAAGAGTAGGGTTTGCTTCACACTTACCTTGTAACTTTATCTCTAGCATTTGCCTTTTACAGTATCTTTTAAATTTATTACATTTTTATTTACTGTCTATACATGGAGGGGCCATGTGGAAAGCAGAGGACAGCTTGCAGGAGTCAGTTCTCAGTGGGTCCCAGAGGCTGAACTTGGCACCCGGGCTCGGCAGCAAGCGCCACCAAATGCTGCACCACCTCATCAGCCCTGTTTATAAATTAACATTTCCTTTCATTTCAAAGGCTACTGCTGTTCTTTCTCTGTGAGAAAGTATAGACAAATACCCAAGATAAGGAAAGCTGCATGGGGGTGGAGCTCAATTGGGAGTGCCTGCCAAGCATTACAAAGCCCTGGCTGGATTCCATCCCCAGTGCCATGTAAACCAGGCTGGGTGGCACATGCCAGAGTGAAAAATGCCATTTATCCTGTTAGAAATCACCGTACTGCAGATTGTTTCCCTAACACTGGAATTCCATAATTACTGCTTTTGAGCAACTCTTTTTTTTTTTTTTAAGATTTATTTCTTTATTATTTATATAGTACTCTGCATGCATTCTCATCAGAAGAGGGCCCTAGACTTCGTGATAGATGGCAGTGAGCCACCATGTGGGTGCTGGGAATTGAACTCAGGACCTTTGGAAGAGCAGACAGTGCTCTTAACCCCTGAGCCATCTCTCCAGCCCTTGAGCAACTCTTTAACCTACCCAGGCAGGACTGTTTCTTTAGAGCTTGGTTTGGAAGCTTGATGCTGTTTGAGTATGGAACACCCCAGATTCCAACAGCCTCCGTAGTGAGTGAGCTCTCACAGGACCGGCACTGGGAGCCATGTGTGTCCCAGGCTGTTTCCTGGGCCAGCATGCAGGGTGGTGTGTTCCAGGAGGGCTTCCAGGAGACAGCTGCAGGCCAGTGACTTCCACTGCAAGCGTGAGTCTGTAAAAGGGCACTACAGCTCGAGGGAAAGACTGGTCAAAGGGTAGCCCCGTCACCTAGATCAGCAGTGATGGGAGAGACTCGGGGTGCATCAACTCCGTACGGAGCTGAGACCGCAGAGAGCAGATGGGTTTCTGGGTTGTCATGGAATCTGGACTCCGATGACTGCATGGGACCCAGGCACCATGGCAGGGGTGTTGGGGTGTGGGAGTAGGGGCCAGGCTGTAGTCCCCTTACAGTCCCAATGTAGAGACCAGAGGCCTGCCGCATGTCACCTTGAAAGACCTGGTTGGTGTCAGGGCCTGAACCTCAGGGTCGCCCTCTTGAGATGGCAACTGGAAGAAGCCAGTATTACTGCAGGTATCCTTAGAGATTGTTTGTGTGTGTGTGTGTGTGTGTGTGTGTGTGTGTGGTCTCAGGAACTGAATTCATCAGACTTGGTGACAAATGCCTCTAACCACTAAGCCACCCTACTGGCCCCTGAGAAACTAATTTCTATCCTCAGCCCAGAAAGGTTGAGAAACAGCTATGAGAGCTGGAAGCCACTTGTATGGCCAGTTAGGTCTAAGTGCTCCGTGCTGTCTTGGGAGTCAAACACAAGTCAAGTGGATCTATGATAGTTTGGCCCAGCGTGGGGACTCACTGATGTCTTCCTGCAGTGACATGAAAACGGGACTGGGTGTGTAGGGGAAAGAAGCACAAGGGAGCTGCATGCAGACTTGGTATGCAAAGAGCACTGTGGGCAGACATACAGGCGGCCGTGTGTCCTCCCAGACTCTGAAGGCTGCAGAGTTACACAAGGAGCTTTAGAAAGCCAATTTCAGTAGAAAAAGGTGGAGCCAAAGAAAAATGAGTAAAGAAAACAGTATACCATCAGCTACGTCGAATGAAAATCAAGGCACTGCAGAGTGGTCAAAGAAGCATGTGAGTGTGTCCTGGGTGATCATAAAAGTCCCCTTCCTCAAAGATGAGATGCCAAACTTCACATGGCTGAACCCAGGCCAGGTCACGAAGAACTGCAAGGCCTGTGTTTCTTAGAAGCATCAGAGCAGTCCTGAGAGAGATGCTTTAGTTCACGAACACGAGGCTCCCTATAACTCAGATGGCACAGGGCTGTGTTCACCTCCTGCTGCACCATAGCCTGTCTCATGCGATGCATGTGTCCGAGGCTGAGCCCAGCGTTTGACTCCTACCCTGTACCCACCTGCCTACCCACGCCTACCTACCCACCCAGCACCCATCAGCACACCCGGCGTCCACTGACAGCAGTAGAAAGCAGCAGTGACAGCCTTGGGTGACACTGAAATAGAGCTTTATTTCATAGTCAATAAGCGTTTGAAAAGGGCGGGTAATTGCAAGTGCATAATGAAAACAGAATTCAGGGGCCACATCTGAGAACCACGGTGTGAAATGAACAGACTGAGGACGGCCTCCATGCTGGAAGGGAAGTGATGCATCCCTCAAACCCAGGCTTTCTGTGTAGCTCTGGTTCCCATAACCAGAGAAAATGCCCTATAATTAGCTAGAGTTTACTGAGGTACGGACTCTTGAATACAATGATGAAAACAAACCCCAAAGGAGGAATGTGGAAAAATACAAGTCATAAAAATACAACTGTTGCTACAAGGACCCATAGCTGCTTGCAGAGGTGAACTGGGGGCAGGTCACATGAGTTGATGGGGAGACATGGGCTCATCTGAGGTTCTGAGTCTCATCCCATTTCTCCAGGGCCACATGTTCCTCTAGGCACTTAATTCCGGCAGGACTGCACTAAGGCCTTCCCCAAATTCAGGAGGCCCCTAGTCCCACCCCTGGCCCCTGCCTTTATCAGGCCAGCCAGCCATGTGCTCTCTGCAGGGGTGGCAGGGGCTGTGCTCACATGAGGTATGGGTTCTTTTCTTCCTGGTGGTGTTGGGCTGGAACGAGGACCACACAGAAAGCACCTACACTGTGCCCCGGCCCAACTCCTGTGGGGTCTCACACTTCTAGAACAAGGAGCTCCTCTGTGACAAGCTTTTCCAGAAGCCAGGCTCTTTCAGAACACTCCACGTGTCCTTGGGGCTATGCAGCTAATGACTTGAAATAGCTACACCCAGACCTACAAGTTGCCACTAACAGAATAACTGATTTATTTATTTATTTATTTATTATGTAAACGGTGTTCTGACTGCATGTTGCCAGTGCACCAGATCTCACTATAGATGGTCGTGAGCCACCATGTGGATGCTGGTAACTGAACTCAGGACCTCAGGAAGAGCAACCAGTGCTCTCAACCTCCGAGCCACCTCTCCAGCCCCACAGAGTAACTTCTAAACAACAACTTTAGAGCCTGAAAGGCTCCCTCCTCTCTGTCTGGTCCTCCCTAGAGCTGACAACTAGACAGATGACAGGAACCTACACGTCATAGAACAAGTCATAGAACATGACTTGTTCCATAGAACAAGTCATAGAACATGACTTGTTCTTGTGTGGCTCTAAAAGCTACTTATGAGGCATTGTGCGGCCTCTGGGCAAGGCCGTAAACACGAGTCTGTAAGATCTGTGGGTAAGGAACGCAGGGAAGGGCTCTCACCAGGACCTGGGTACCCGTGACATCCTGACATCTGGCTGGACCACGAGGAGCCTCACAGGCATGGTGGCAGAACCACCCAGCAGTACCCTGAGCCTGGGCCAGAACCAAGCAATGTACAATTGTCTGGAGTTGAATCAAGTCAGCATGCTTCTCTGTGCTCAATGTCAGTCCCAAGCAATTTTGGGGTGTCCATAGGGCTGAGAAAAGAAAGCATACACCATTTATCAGGTTAGCAGTCAGGAACACTAAGAACTAACCCCCTGCTTATGAGGAGCATGCAAGTGCATTTTCTCTTGCAGCTGAGAAAGCCTTGAGCCTGAGCCACAAATGAGGCCCTTTATGACCTGCCCTGAGACACTCGCATGTGCTCTGTGAAGCCCTGATCTTGACACACTGAGGCATGCTCCGGTGACTTTGGAAATGTTGTTCCTTGTGCTCAGGGCCCTCTGCCTTGTAGGGCTTTGAGGGTCTACAGCAGATGGAAGACCTGTGCTAGTCTTATCCCACCCTTTCCCCTACAATGAAGAAATCGCTTCCCTGACAGTAAAGCAATCAACTCTCTCTGCAGCACACACCCTCAGAGTGCCAGGGCCCAGGTGGCCCTAGCTCCAGACAGCCTAGCCAGCAGGTCCCTCCCAACAGGCGGGACAGCCTTTGCTCCTACGTGCTCCATACGATGCACAGAAAGAGTTGAGCAGAGGGGAAGGAGGAGACAGGTAAGCAGGTCTCTCGGTCACCTGACTTCCCTATCACCTCACCAGCTACAGTCATGGCTCTTCTAGATTGCACTTTGTCCCCCAATAGGTTGGACAGGTACAAGATCAGCAGTCAGGCTCTTAGGTCCCTGCAAAGGCTGAAGAAGCAGGAACCAGAGCAAAACTGCCTCAGATCATCTGAGGTCGTCCACAGGGAGGAAACAAGAGAGAGCTCAGGACAGGGCTGTGGTGGGCTGTCACCTGACAGGTGCCTACCTTGGGCCGGTAGCCCTCCTCAGCCATGGTCTCTGCCTCTTGCTGCAGCAGATCATCAGAGAGCTGTTCCGCCTGCTTGGCTGCCTCCTCTTCCTCCTCCGCCTGCCGGGCTGCTTCCCAGGCCTGGAGCTGGCGCTCTGAAACCTGTACACCAAGGACAGAGTCACCAGAGACAAGGCCCATCAGGCACAACCCTGCCTCCAAGAAAGGATGCCAATGGCAAGGGCTAGCAGCCAGCATGGAACTAAGTATGGAAAAAAGCCATAAAGATGGCGATTAAACCCTCATGAACACTCTGAGTGCAGCCATGTGCGTGGAGAACAATGGGATAGAAAGAAAATAAGTGACATAGCCTGGTCCCCACAGAGACTAAGGAACCAGAATGGAGCCTGCGCCAGAGGTGTGGCTCGATGGTTAGGACAAGCTGCTCTCTGCAGGGGAGCTGCTCTCAACCTGCCTGTGACTTAGTTCCAGATCCAGTGCCTCCTACTGGCCTCCTTGGGTATTGCATACAAGTGCACAAATCCACATTCAGACACACATGCATGTACACCATTCTGTTAAAATGGTCAGGGCTCTACAGAAGCCAAAAGGGACGTGAGTGAGAAATGAAATGTAACCAAGGGACTCCAAGCTCTGCCTCCTGCATCCTGAGAGCCCTGCAGAGCCCACTGCCTCCAGGGTCCTGTCCTGCAGAGGGCGCCCTTGCCCTTGGCCCCTACCTGGGCTTCTAGCTCCTGCCTCCTGGCTGACTTCAGCTCTTCACTCTCCTCCTTTGCACGCTGAGCTAACTGCCTCGCCTCCTCCAGACTCTGGATGAGTTTTTCCCTGTGTTTTAGGGTCTCCTCTTGCGCCCGGCGGTTCTGTTCAATCTTCTCTTGTATCTGCTGCTGCCTTCCTATCAGAACCTGGCGAAGAGGAAAAAGAAGGTTTGCATTTCAACACTTGCTCCAAGCCTCATAGCGGCTGCAGCTGCGACTGTACAACCCAGCCTAATCCACCCTAATCCACAGGTAGCAGGCCTAAACTACCAGTCCAGCTCCTCCCGCCCATCCCCACTGTCTTGGTTACTTTTGTTTTGTTTCATTTTGTTTTGTTTGTTTCTTCTAACTCTGCACACATTAGTGCCACTGGGGAAGAGGACTCTCAGTTGAGAAAATGCCTCCATGAGGTTGGCCCTGTTGGCAGGCAAGTCAGTATTGAGTTCTCTTATTTGATGGTTGATATGCAAGGGGCCAGCCTACTGTGAGTGGTACTACCCATTGACAGATGGCCTGAAGTTGTCTAAGGAAGCAAGCGAAGCCAGTCACAAGGATCAAGCCAGTAAGCAGCATTTCTCCATGGCTTCTGCTTCCGTTCCTGCTCTGACTTCCCTCAGTAACGGACTGTGGCCTGAGAGTTGTAAGGCGAGATAAACCCCTTCCTCTAAGTTGCTTTAGGTCATGTGTATTATCACAGTAATGGAAGTCCTACCTAAGACTCCAACCTACATGATACAGCCGTGCTTTAGGGGGACAGCAAAATGCTGGGGAGCCCTCCACATAGGACAGAGGAGCGCCAGAAAAATGCAGCAAGGCTCAGCCCAGCAGTGGCAAGCCACACAGGTACCCAGAACACAGCCATGCATCCTCCTCTACTACTCCAGGTAGCAGGCACCTGCTGCTGTTTGGAATTTGGACCTTGAGCCAGAGCCATGTGATGTCCCAACCCAGGCCAGGAAACAAGACGCCAGCAGACACGCCAACACCTGCACTGTCCAGGGGCGGGAGGTGGGGGAAGGACACACATAATGTGGCCACAAACGGGGAAAACTGAAGTGAGAAGCCAGAGGGTATGTTACATAAAAGTGAGCACCAACCAACTATCCAACCAACCAACCAACCAACCGTAGCCTGATTTCTAAACACAGAACTGATCATTCCAGCCCCTTCAGTGAAGCTTTCAGTCAGGGCTCGCCAGCTGGGTTCCCTGCACGCCTCACACACTCTGCTCCACTGCTAGCTGCTGGCCCCAGGGAACCCACTGGAGGGTGGAAGAGCAAGCTGCAGCTGCAGCCATGCGGTGTGGCCACTGGTGAGGTGCTGAGAGAATGCTCTAACCAAACAGCACACTGAGAAAAAACGATGTGGCAGAGAAGTCACGAACTGAGCCCAGGAGACAGAAGAGGCTGTGGACGAGAGGGCTCTGGAGACGTCCTACTTGTTCTTTCTGTCCGTCTGCAGTCTGTCCGTCCTTCCTAATAAGCTTGTGTTACTTACACGGTGACTTAAATGCTACCTAAGACAACCAGCAGACTCACTCTCAGAGCATGGGACCGGCGGCTGGAATTACCTCACTCATCAGTCTGTCCCGCGCACTTTGCTCTCGAGCCCACTCTGCTTCTCTCTTTTCCCACATCTCCTTGGCCTCCTCCCTGGACAAACACAAAAGGGACAGCAGAAGCTCTAGGCCACCAAAAGCAGGGAATGGAAGCAGGGCACACACAGCTGCCAAGCTTTTGGCATGCTCATCCACTCCAGCTCTCCAAAGACAACAGTTACGGACAACACTTCCGTGGTATTTTAGGTCATCGTTCAATACTTCATCCCCTTAAAAAAAATAAAAGCACCACATCAATTGAGCATGAGGTAATAAAGCCATCAGGATCAGAGAAGGGAGGGCAGTGCCTGCGGCCAAGCCAGATCACCACACTCCTCGTACTAGCTCACCTGGAGGCAGCCAGCAACCTCCTCGGTTTCAATGAGCCATGTACCCACCACTTGGCTGACTGTCAGGATCCAGGAACAGTGTCTGGACACCAATGCATACTGCCTGTTATTTGGCTATTTCCATCTATGGGCTGGACTTTTAGACCCCAAAGCTGGACACATAAGTCACCAGTCCCAAGGGCGATAAGGAGATCACTGAGCAGGTAGAGATCCCCCAGGTCAACATGGCAGCATGTTAAGATCCAGACCAAGTTACACAGAGCTAAGCAGCTTTGAACATTTCCACACCAGAAGCAATCTCCTCCCATGGTTTTAAGACTTTACATAAACAATCATCACTCTTAACCATAATGATTTCCACCTTGAATCTAAGGTCACAACCCCAAGCCACTAACAAAGATGTGTTCCCTGAGGATGATGAGCGAGCTCTGAGGACTGATGATTCCCCTGTGACCTGAGGGCATCTCACAGACCCAGAGGAGAGGTCAAAGCCTTTTGCCCAACTGCTGTGCCCTCACCTCAGCAGTAGCTGCAGCTCAGCCTCCCGAGCTTTCTCCAGCCTCAGCTGCTCCTCGATGACCTGCTTCATCCAGGCTGCGTCAGCCAGGGCTTGCTCCCGCCTGGCAAGCTGGGCACGCTGCAGCTGGTCTTCCTTCTCCAGAAGTGCCTGCAGGATCCGCCCGTCTGCCTCCTACAGGAAGGGGTGCAGCCTGTGGGTGGGCTGGCCAGCACCCTGGTGCAGCCAGGTGAGCTTCCTGCCCGGGTGTAATGGGAGCCAGCTTCCTGCACAGCCTCCTCAGCCTGTGCCACAGACCCAGTCGTGCAGAGCCTGATACCTTCTCAGTACACAAGGGAAGGGGCTGAACTGATCTGAATGACCACATCACCCGCTTCAGGCCCTGCACGGGCCCAGAAGCTTCCCGTTAGAGGGAGGGACCCTCCCGCCGCCTGTGCCACCACAGGCACATGGCCCTGGACGCGTCAGCAATGCTGGAACACTATTTGGCAGCAGTTCGTCAAGACGTTGCAGCAGTGCACTAGAACAGATATGTGCACAACTGTTCACTGCAGCTTCACTGTAAACGGGGAATGAGAATTCACCAGATGCCTACTAGCAAGGAGGGAGCTATTACCCAACTCCACACAACTCAACACTACAACGAAAGGGTGAGGAGAACCCAGAGACAGGGCAGAACAGTGACACCAGGGGCAACAATCTGACCAAAAGAGGTGGACAGGCAGGAAACATGAGTGTGCCCACCCACAGGCTACTCAAGGACGTGACAGGAACACCAAGCAGCTACCAGTGAAAAGCCCATCCAGTGTACACGCGTCTTCCACACTGAAAGCAAATGTGCCAAGCAACACCACTGAAACAGCACTGGGAAATGAACACAGGAGTTTATTACAGACTCTATGGCTGTAATAAACACGAGGACAAGAATCTGCACCAAAGCAGGCATCTCTGAAGATGGGGGAGGACATATAGCAGGGCCAGGAGAACCTCACTTTACAGAATCGGGCACTCTGCTGCTTGCGCCCACGCTGTGAAATGATTGCTAGTTAAGGCAATTAACATCTGCATCACCGCCATCACTTTCCCCCTTTATACCTACGGGCTGGGCTGGCGAGATGGCTTGGCGGGCACAAGTACTTGCTACCCAGCCCTGAGAGCCTGGCTTCAGCCCCCAGCACTCATGGTAAAAGTTAGGAACTTCCTCCTAAAAGTTGTCCTCTGACTCCACGTGCACACCTGCATGCCCTCCGTCACACAGTAAGAACATTCTATGTGTCTGAGTGTTCTGCCTGTTCATGTGCACCATGTATGTGCCTGCTGCCTGCAGAGGCCAGGAGTGTCAGGGCCTTAGAACTAGACTTTTGGAGGGTTACTAGCCTTATAGTGCCATGTGGGTGCTAGGAACCAAACCCAGATTCTCTGCCAGAGCAACAAATGATCTTTTCCACTGAGCCACCTCTCCATTCCCCAAAATTTATTTAGTTTTTAATGAATACCTAAGAACCAGGTGTGGTGACATACACTTTTAATCCCAGCACCTGGGAGGCAGAGGCAGGTGCATTTCTCTGAGTTTGAGGCCAACCTGGTCTACACAGTGTGTTCCTAGCCAGCCAAGGGTACACAGTGAGACTCTGTCTGCAAAAACAAAAGCAATGCGGTTTACCACGGGACTGCAACCCAAGCCCTCACAGTTCAGGTACAGAACAGCTTTGCCAGCATTGTCAGGTGTAACCCCATGCTTGCACACTTCTTCAATTCTTTGTGCCACCCACCAGCATTTCTCTATGTGTTTTAATGCTAGGAATGTGCTCATGTCCTGAGCAGTGGAAATACTGTTTCCAAAGGGTGGTGAAAAGCCTGCCAAGACGTGAGCTCACTCACCAGCTCCTCCTGGATCTGCTGGGTCCTCCTGTTGAGCTGTGCATTGTACTGATGTCTCAGGAAGCGCCTGAAGATGGGAACCAAGCAGCTTCAATCAATCAGCTGCTCAATACAAGCCAGGCCCCTCTGGTTCTCGGGAGACCCCGTGGAACTCTGAGGAGGCACGAGGCTCCTGGGAAGAGCCCAGGCTGCCCTTACACACCCGAGCTCTGCCTTGCGCCGGAGGGCCGCCATCTGCCTCCTCTCTTCCTCCAGCCTTTCCAGCTCCCAGCGCTGTTTCAGCAGGTTCTCCTGCTCCTTCTTCAGTTTGCTCGCCTGTGGTTACAGCAGTAAACCGAAAAACATGGAGTGAAGACTGTCCTCCATCTCTGCCAGGTGCGACGTAAGCTCAGCCTGGGCCCTGCTACTCAGGGCCCCTCTGTGCGACTCTCATCTCAACTAAGCTCTTCCTCCACGCCTGGCCCAGCCTTACTTTCTGTGCAGAGACATCCTGTGCTGGCCTACATCCACTCTAACTTAACTTCTGTTTCCTTGACCAACACAGCAGCCATGGTGAGGCCAGAGATGAGTAAGTGCTTGCTCAGGCCCTATCTCTAGCATCCAGACTTAGTGGTGGGCATTACATTTCTAGTTATTAAAGCAATGACGCCAAAAGAAGAGACATGGACAGGAGACCAAAGAGGTGAGGCCTCCATCCATCTGAACAGAAGGCTTGGCTCTCTCAGGAAACCCAGTGTTTCTCTGAACCAAAATCCCTCATGGCTCATGTCCTGAGACCCCGAACCTGCGGCTGGTGGATGCTGGCTACCTTGTGCTAGAGCATGTTCCATTGGGCAGCCCTGATCTCAAAAGGCCCCCGACAATGAACACATGGAGTGGACAAGTGTCTCTAGACCATTAATTTTCTCAAGTGTGAGTGCAAAGCAGAGCACCTCAGCAGAACCATACAGGGGCACACGCGTGGGAAGACAGCACCCAGTCTGGATCCGGGGCGTGGAACTCCCACCCCTGCTGTGATCGTGGAATGGCTGCCTTGTGCCAGGAAGTTCGCCCTCACCTCCATCTCCTTCTGCTTCAGCTCCTCCATCTGCTGGCGCAGAGCTTCGGCCTGCTGCCTGTCCTCCAGCTGCCTCCTCTCCTCCTCTGCTCTCATCCTTTCCACTGCCTCCCTGCGGGCCGCTTCGTACTCGTTTTCAAACTGCCTGTTCTCCTGCTCCTCTGTGGCTTCTTGCTACAAGAGAACAACGCTATCAACATGCAGCCATGAGAGACACAGCTCCCTGCTGCCATTCAGCTCAGCCTGGATCCCCACCTCTCAGGTTTCTCCCCTCCACAAGACAACACAATAAACCCAGAAGCAAAGTACATGCTGTGGGCTCATACCCAGAGGTGCTGTGTGCAACAAGCCAGGGGTTAGTGTTTCTGATGTAGGCCGATGGCGCTGGGGCCAGAGAGACAGCTCAGCAGCTAAGGGCTCACACTGCTCTCCCAGAGGATGGCCTGAGGTCAGCTCTGGCACCCTCAATGAGGCAGACACAGTCACTGTAACTCAACCTCCAATCCATCTGATGCCCTCACCTACCCCTTCAGACACCAGCACACATGAAATACACACATACTCACCCACATAAGATAAAAACTTGGGACTGGAGAGAAAGCTCATGGTTAAGAGCACTGACTGTGGCTCTTCTTTCTGAGGACCCTGGTTCAATTCCCAGAACCTATGTAGTGGCTCATGGCCATCCATAACTCCAGTTCCAGAGGAACTGGATTCAACACCTGATTTTGGCTTCCACAGGTACCAGGCATGCTTAAAGTACACAGACATATATGCAAACAAAACACCCATACACAGAAAAATTAATTAAAAATTTTTTAATTTAAAAAAGCTGGCCAAAGTGGCACATGCTTGTAGTCTCTGTCCTGGGAACGTTGAAACTATGGGTCCTTGGACATCTACTTGGGAAAGCTGTAGACCACTGAGAGACCCTATCTCAAAATCACATGGCTAGTCCTAAGAAGCATCACCCAAAGTTGTCCTCTGACTGCCACACACATCTACATATACACCCACACATGTGCATGCACACACCTATACACACACATCTGTATACACACACACACACACACACACGAATGAGTATGCACATGAGCATGCACAAAGCAAACATTCAGACTGCACATGCAGCAAGCAGCTGGGCAGACACCTGCTGCTCATCACAGAAACAGAGGACAAAGTCAGAGGTGGGGAAGGAGCCGCAGCAGAGCGTGAGGGGCACACATCACACACCTGCTTTTTTTCTTCTTTCTGTGTTGCCCAAGAATTTATCACGTGCTTCCTGTGAAGGTCCATCTCAACCTGAGGATGAGAAAAAGGCCTTGTATCAAGCTTACTGAGGTGGCTTACCGCGGCCGGTGCCACCTGCCGGAACCCAACTGCAAGGCGACCCAGTGAAAACGGTGAGGGAGGGCCAGCTGGCAAACCTAAGCTCAGTGCCTGGAACCAGCAGGTTGTGGCAACATTCATGTGGGATCCGAGCACCTCTGTGGTAAGATGGGAGGCCCAGACCAGAGAATTCTCAAGGGCCAGCCAGCTGGCCTGGCGTGTTCTGCTAAGCAGCAGGAAAAGATGAACGCTGCCTCGGCAAGCAGGGAGGGTGGACAGGATTCCCACATAAGCACCACGGCACACTTGTGCCCCTCACACACACAGGGAAACCAAAAGATCACATGCTATAGGACAGGTTACACCTGGAACAAAAGGGCCAAAGTTCTCTCCTGGAGCCCCTACCTCCAGGTGAGCAGGAAGCACATCGCAGAAGACACAGAACTGCAATTTGAAAGGAGCGCCCAGGAGGCAGCTGGGTAAGGAGCAGAGGAGGCCCTGTGCTCGGCTCCCGTGCTTACAGAGCAGTAACTTTAGACCAGGCTGGCCTGTATGCAGAGCCTCCCGCCTCTGCCGCCCCACTGCCTTGACTTAAGGAGTGAGCCACAGCCGGGAATGGCAGTACACACCATTAATCCCAACACTCAGAAGGCAGAGGCAGGTGGATTTCTGTGAGTTCAAGGCCAGCCCAATCCAAAGCTACAGCTCTACATAGTGAGTTCCAGTACAGGCATGGCTACATAGTGAGACCCTGTCTCAAAAAAAAAAAAAAAAAGTAAAGCACCCCACCCAGATTTCTTATTTTTTAATATTTTTTACCTTTTATTTTATTTCATTTTAGTGTGTGTGTGTGTGGAGGCCAGAGGACAATTTACGGGAGTTAGGTCTCTCCTTCCACCATGTCCGTCCTGGGATGAAATTTAGGTCACCAAACATGGCAAGCAAGCACTTTTACCTGCTAAGCCATCTCACTTGGCAACTTCTAGACATAACAAACTGCATAAAGTGGCAATACCAAACTTGTGCAAACACTCCTGAGATGAATACATGTTATCATTCACAGGCTAATATGCCCTCCAGCCAATCTCTGTTCAGAGATGGATGCAAACCAAGACATGATTCCCTCTGCCCCAGGTCTGCAGACGGCTCCTGTCTCCTTCACATTAGGAGCCCAACAAGGCCGCACCAACTCAGACCCAATGACTCTGACAATGCTGCCAAGAGGAACACCCCAGTGAGCAGCTGTGAGGGAGCAGCTGCGAGGGAGCGTGCAGCTGTGAGGGTGCAGCTGTGATCCTACACATTGCTAACATGGTCCTGTGCCTCTGGAGGAAGGTAGGCAGTGCTGTTCAAGGTCTGGCCCCATCTCCTCACCAGCTTCATCTCTTCAGGACTCTCTACCATTGGGCATCAGTCTCATCTGGCCCTTTACAGCTTCCTGGACTCTATCCTTCCAGTAACTTCCATCCTCACTCAATACTACTGAACTGAATTAAACCCAGCATCCTGAAAGCTCCTCTCCTCTAGAGCCATTCTTAGAGACGTACTGAGCCCATTGCCCAGGTCTGTACATGGCAGTCTGCACAGTTCACTGCTCAGTCCTGTCCGAACGGATCTTCTGCCTGGTGCTCTTTCCTGTTTCAACCCAGCATAAATCCAGACTCAGAAACAAACAGGCAGAATCTGAAAACATGATGTCACCCTTGCAAGCAAAGCAGCAGAAGGCTTTGTTCTTACCTCTCGAAGTTTGGGGTGGGTCTTTCTCCAGTGCTCATATAAAAGTCGCTCAGCGATCTATAAAGAAAGCACGGGACACCTGATGTCACTGTTCAAGTCCATTCACTAGATGAAGGACAGTAGAAGTCAGCACAGCTTCTCTGTTCAGTGATGTTGCCACATCTGCCAGTCAACCCTGCCTTCCTAACACACAGCTCTGGGCACAGGACTGCAGGGCAGAATGGATGGCACCGACAAATGACTCTCGCAGTGGGCCAAGAGCTGGCCGAGATCTGACACTATGGCTGGGTCCCTCTAGGAGTTTCCAAATGCACAGCAGGCTAAAACACACAGACTGAGGCTAGCTAGCACAGCCACCTGAAGGCAAATACAGCCTTCCCAGGCCTTGTGGAACCACAGAACTGAAAAGATGAAGGGGAATCACTTGCAGTGATTTGTAAGCCAGAGAAGGGGGCTGCCACATTCCAAACACTCTCTGGAGAGGCACAGAAGAGTGGGTGCTGGCTTTTTGTCTGCTTGCCCTCTCTCGCTGGTAAGCTCATCTATCCGTTGCTGTACTAACTGCAACTTCTTCAGGATTCCAACACAGACTGAACCCCAGAAATTCTCCATAAATCCTCCCAGACTCCAGCAACAGGCTGGCACTGTAGAGACAGCCATGCCTCGTGGGCTCACCAACTACTGGATTCTTGGTCTGTCTGCTGTGAGACAGCCCTGTTGGACTACCTGGGCTACCCACTGGAAGTACCAACAAACATGGTTATATTCCTACCCCTGCTGCAAACATTTTACCACATTTGGCACAGATCACTGTTATGGGACGAGTCTGAACTATCCCCAAGGCTCACACTTTAAATGCTTACTCTTGGCCATGTAGGTTATTCACCTTTAATCCCAGCATCTGGAAGGCACAGGCAGGCGGATCTCTGTGACTCTGAGGCCAGGCTGGGCTACTGAGAAAGTTCCAGGCTAACACAGTGAGACCGGTTTGAAAACAATAAAACCAACAACAAAGATAATTGCTCTGCCTTTAGGGGGTGAGGAATTAGCTAGAGGTAGCAGCCCACTGGGGTGGGTCTTTGAACTTCTATTGTGCTGTCTGCTTCCTAAGCCAACACGCTGTAAGTGCAAGTGGGATGGACTCCATGCCTTCCTCAGTATGAGCGCTTCACACCCTCTAAAACCATAAGCTAAAATAATCTCCTCCCGCCCCCCCTCCAAAAAGGGTTTTTCCCATGAACTCTAGAGTCACTTCACCATCTCACCAGACCAGGAACCCAAGAATAACCCCGGAGATGCTGCGTTCTTTGCGTGTGGGGAAGGTACCAGTTTCCTTTGTTCTTCTCGGGCTGACTTCAGATCCCTGTGCTGTTCCCGGATTCTTTGTTCCCGCAGGCTCATGCTCAGCCTCAGACCCTCCAGCTCCTTGGCCAGCAGGTCCTGCTCCTCCAGCATGAGCTGCCTGAGTCGCTCGCGTCGCGTGTCCAGACTCCTCCTCTTTTCCTCCTTCATCTTCTCACGCTGGTAGGCGTGCATGCTAGGTAAGAAGGCCACTGTGCCTCAGTCACACCAAGGCCAGTTTCATATGCACTTCTATATAAATTGGGGGGCAGGGGGAAGGGGAGGACTCAGTGGTGCACGCCTGTATTCCCAGCTTTCAAGGAGGCCAAGGCAGGCAGATCTCTGTGAGTTTGAGGCCAACCTGGTCTACAAAGTGAGTCCAGGATAGCCAGGGCTACACAGAGAAACCCTGTCTTAAAAAATCAAACCAAAACAAAATTTGGTGGTAGGGTGTTTAAACACTTACAGAGAACACAACTGCTCTGCATGCATTCATCTCTTAAAATGAACCTTACTTCTTCCCCACGCATCCCAGTTCCCAGCTAGAAGAACACCACCATGCAGATAACTCATGCTGTGACAAGCCACAGTCCCTAGCCCTGAGGCCACATCCCCTGACCAGCTAGTGGTAGGAACCAGCCGTCTGGTCACACTGACACTTGCCTCCGCTGGTAGGAAGTCTTGGAGCTCCATTGGGCCTGTTTGGAGCTGTGGATGTCCGAAGTCCTGAAATAGTGGCTGTTCTGTTCCCACTGCTGTCGAAGCTGGGCCTCCTGTTCTCGATGGCGCTGGCGGGCAACCTGCTGATCTGCGGGCCTCCCTCGGGACCAATAAGAAGGCAACGTGGGAAGAGCCATCTGGAAGAACACAGACAGCAGCAGGCAGAAACTGAGACTGCCTCAATGCCAGGAACCCTCACTTACTTGGAGGCCTCCTCTAATGAGCAGCACTCACCCCTTGGATGCACCTTTATTACAGTCTTAAGACCTACATTTCTCATCCTAGAACAACTGAATGACCACAGCTTGAGAATGAGGCCCATGCCAGCGTGCTTTAAATGATTGGCACTGAGGCTGCACACCACCAATTTAAATAAACCTGGACTGTGCCCAGCAGTGACCAGCCATTATCAGCGACATTACAGACACGGAAATTGTCCTGACAAGGCTGGGATAGGCAACTGAAGGTTTTTTGTTTTGCTTTGTTTTGTTTACACTGTGTATAAAACTAGAGGGGGAAGCAGGTCTCAGTGGCATGCCCCTGCGGCCCCAGAAACTTTGGAGGCCGAGACAGAAGAGATCACTTGAGTCCAGGAATTCAAGGCCAACCCGGGCAAAACAAGAAGCCCCTGTCTCAAAAACAAAAGAAATAAACAGAGACAATGATTTAAAGATTATCAGTAAGTGCCAAGCTCTTGATAAACAACTTTTTACAGGTCCTGTGCGACGGAGGCCCCCGACCCAAGCTAACTTCTGACTGGTTACCTCTGGGCGCCCGAAGTCTCCGGCCTCAGCTCGCGCTGGCGCTCACAGGCTCCGTGCCCCACTCCCGCCGCACAGACGCCAGCCGTTTCTTCGCCGGTTGCCGGGGCAGCCCGCGGGACGGAAGGCCGCGAGGGCCAAACTACCTTCCGTGCGACACCCGCCACTCGCCGGGAGAAGTGATGGGGTTTTCTCTGGCGCCCCCTCGCGGTAGGAGGGAAACCAACAGTAGGTGTTGCTGGTCCCTGAAGTGGAGGAAAAGGAAGGAAAAGAATCCTTGACGTCCCAGAGTCAGGGTGGCGGTTACCGGGCGTGAGGGGTGGGGGCGGGGGGTGGAAGTGAAGGGAAGAGGGCGGAAACCAAAGGAATAGGATAGAGGAGAAATGAGTCTGTGTTTCCCAAGCGAGAAACATGAGAATCATCTACTGGCCAGAGGGAACAAATAAATGATTTTCAGAGCTCCCCGGGAGTGTCCCACCGGCAACGGAAACACGAATCCCCTGTCTGCGTAATAACAAGTCATCGGTAAGCTTCTACTGAAGTCTTAGACTGATGGTGGGTATTCCCTCTCAGTCCTCTATTCCTTTCTCTATTTCTCGTGGGGGCACGCACAGTGTTGTTTGGCCTCTACTATCAGACTCAAACCTGCAGCATGCCAGATATGGCAATCCTGGGTGGGTCACTTCACCTTCTGACCCTAAGGACCCCAAGACCAACTTTCTGAGAGACTGAAGGGAAGTTACCCGGAGGCTTCTGGGGTCAGAAGTCTTGGTGCAACCCACCCAACACAAAGTGAGCTTTCTTCTGCCTTGTTCAGCCGGGAGATGGTTAATCATGGAATGCCTGCTCCGTACTTTAAGATCCCCACGGATACCCCACACCCCTGCCTCTCCCATGCTGCATCTCCAATGAAGAGGAGGTGGCACCCCCATCTGGCTGTGACCAACCAGAAAGGGCCATCCACTGAAGGAGCCCAGTACATATCTGTTGACAGAACTCCATGAGTGTGCTGGGAGGTCCTGATTTGTCTTGGGCAAGCCTGCTTCTCTGAAGGCCTCGGTCTCTTCAACAGTACAATTGCCATATAAACTCAACCAGAGGGGTCTTTAGAGTTTGACTGACCTACTTTCTCTGGTCTTGAAGGTCCTGTGACTTCTGGACCTCCTTCTTCCTCCTCCTCCTTTGAAACAGGGGATTTGCTGGGGCGTGGTGGCATACGCCTTTAAATCCCAGCCCTCAGGGAGGCAGAGGCAGGCAGGTCTCTGTGAGTTTGAGGCCAGCCTGGTCTACAATGTGAGTCCAGGACAGCCAAGGCTACACAGAGAAACCCTATCTAGGAAAAAAAAAAAAGAAAGAAAGAAAGAAAAAATCTTGTTGTGTAACCCAAGCTAGAACCTATCGTGTAGCTCATACTGGCCTTATACTGGGGATCCTCCTGCCTCACCTTTCCAAGTTCTGGGGCTACAGGCATATGCCTGACACCCAGCTTTTCTGGGCTTCTTACACAGTTTCACTAGCCAACCCGGTGCCTGTTTCAACTGCAGGGCTGTGTGGCTGATTGCTTTGTTTCCAGTCTGAGATCTTGCTCCTGTCCTCTCTTCTCTCAGACAACCCTCCCTTTTGCCTCACCTCACAAACTACTGGGACCCCGGAGCCACCACCACACCCAGCTCGCCTATTTATTTATTTATTTATTTATATTGGGGCTGGATAGGGTCTCACTATGTAACTCTGGCTGTCCTGGAGCTCACTGTGTAGACCAGGCTGACCTTGAACTCACAGAGATCTGCCTGCCTGCCTCTCTCTGACTCTGCCTCCCAAGTACTGGGATCATGCACATTAAAGGTGTGCCTGGCTTGGTTTTTATTTTAAATAATGTTTAAGGGCTAGAGAGATGGGTCCGCAGTTAGAGCATACTAGTCCTGTAGAGGACTGGAATTTGGTTTCTAGTACCATCAGGTGACTGAAAACGGCCTAACTCCAGCTCCAGGGATGCAACGCCCTCTTCTGGTTTCCAAAGCCACTGCACCTGTGTGCACAAGCACTCACACATGCAAATACACATAATTAGAAATTTAAATAACCTTTTCAGAATAGCTTCAAATTTTCAGGAAAATTGTAGCTATAATACGTCATTTCTGTGCCCTGCAGCCTCTCCCCCCATTACTAACATGTTCTGTGCATCGTGTGCTCTGTGAGACGGAAGTCCACCATGGATGACACCGGGTTAGGGGCAAGGACTGAGCTGTGATCCTTGCCAGAAGCCAGGCAGAAGCAAGACAGGTCCCTTTATCTTAAGGGCAGGACGGGCTGCAGCTCTGCCTCAGTGGTCATGCTTCCTCTGACCACAGCTCTAGAGACTTCTCGGCTTTGTTCGTATGCCCGCTGAGGTAAAGTGGACCACCTTCAAGTTCTTACCCTCGTCACATCTGCTAAGTTCCTTTGGCCACATATAGTCACATGGCCACCTGTTCTGGGCATCAGGAAGGAGGTACCTCTGGAGGCCTCTATCCTGATATCATGGAGCTTTGCTCTTAGTGACTGTCCCCAGTATGTGTGGTGACTTTCACCTATCCATGCTGCTCTCTCTCCTTCCAAGCACCTGTGGAAACTGGCAGGAAGGACAGCCTCACTCTAACACAGGGGCTTGTGTGTGTCACAGTCCTGTTACTCACGACACGGACACACATACACACACCCTCCTCCCCAGTCCTGTCACTCACGACACGGACACACACACACACGCACTCCTCCCCATGTAGGGGGCACCCTGCAAACAGAAGCCCCGACAGAGAAGCCTACCATCAGCAGCCTTCTTCAGATATGTGGTCAGGATGCCGCAGCATCAGGCAAACTCATCAAAACTTGTGCTAATCAGCCTGCTCTGTGTGTACAACAAGAGGCTGTGTATGGAATGCCATTCCAGAAGCTCCTGTTCATTCTGGAACCTCCAGGCAGCCCTCCCTGCTCCCATCTGCAGGAATAGTTTTGTCTGCTGGAATGACGTTAGCAGTTTTTGCTGCCTGTATTGTCTTCAGAGGCCAGCGTGTTGGGGGAAAGGATCCGCTCTGGGCTCCCATGACTGTCTTAGGGCTGAGCTGCAGTTTGCCGTGCATAAGCTGGATAAAGCGGTACCCATTTTCTAATTGCTCTCTATACGCATATGTGTGTATGCTATAGGCATGTATGTGGCCTATGTATATTTGGTACATGCATCTGTGTGTGATATCTGCATCTGTGTGTTGTGATAAGTACCTGTGTATAACATCTGTATAGTGCTGTGTGTGCTGTATAGGTGTGATATATGCAAATGTGTGCACATGTATGTGCAGGGACTCTCCCCAGTGCATGTCCACATGGATGTCAGAAGACATATATGTGTGTCTTCCACTCTCCACTTTATGTTGTCTGAGATAAGATCTCCTGAACCTAGAGCTCACCATTCTGAAGAGAATTGTGGGCTAGAGAGCCCCAAGGATCCAGCTGTTCCTCCCCTGGCCACCACAGCTGGCTTTTATGAAGGCCTTGGGGATCTGAACTCAGGTCCTCATCCTGGGAAGTGAGCACTTTACTACTGAGCCACCCTCAACGCTCTCCCCTCCCCTTTCGAGGTAAGGTCTTTCTCTAGCTCAGGATGGCCTGGAATTGGATATTGCAGTCTGGTCTTACTCATGACAGTGCTCCTGCCTCAGCTTCTGGGATGTTGAGTGTAAGTCATACCTGGCTTTGAGATCCTTTTCTATAAGATTAAAAAATACATTTCCTGCTTAAGTCATTTTTCAGCCACCAGGAAGTGTTCTCATGGAGAACATCATTATGCAAGGTGTGATTATTTCATTTTTTAATGATTTGGGGGAATAGTCAAATGTGTCTGTGTAGTTTCACATTTTCTAAGCCTGCATCTCAGTGGCATTCACATAGACTGACACCATTCTCTCTTCTGGGGAGCAGAGTGAGTGCTCACTTGTAGTCTCGGCATTGTCGTGAGTGTAAGCACACTCCCCATGCCAGGCTCAGGGTTCAGTCACCCCAAGATGGGTTTCAGCTCTCCAGTGTGGTCCATCACATCAGCTTTCTGCCTTACACAGTTGCCTGGCCTCTTCCCAGTGGGACATGGAGACCCAGTCTAATCGGCTCCTCTGCTGACCTGTGTCCTGCCTCGACTACACAGATGTGCTACGATGGCTACTCTCAGTCACAGCATAATCCCCTGATAGCTGCGTCTGTTGCTCTACACTGCCACTTAGAAATCCCTTGAGAATCCTGGTCTAGTGCTACCCTAGCCCACAGTGAGGGTGCTCACTCCCAGGCCACTCTTCCTGTCACTATCGCCCTTCCCCCACTCACTGGTCCAGAATGGCATCATTGCCCTGGCGTCACAACTCCCCATCCCCACTTTTCTCTGGCCTAGCCTTGAACTTGTGGCCATCCTGCTGTCTCTGATTCCCAAGTGCTGAGATTACGGACATGTGCCACCATGCCTGGCTTCTGGGATCTTTAATGAGAGCTACTTCCATTTTTCTCCCAAGTCTTGTTACACTGTATTTCTGCCCCACCAGACCTACTGAGCAGAGCCACACCCCACCTCAGTGGGGCTCTGAGCACCAGAGTCTCTTGGTCAGAATAAACAGAACACAGATCACATGAGAGTCACGGAGCATCTGCCATTGTCTACAAGTTCCTCTTGAAAGCAACAAAGGTTATTGGGAGGGAGCTTGGATCTTAAGCTGTCCACCAGAAGGGCACCCCATAATTGTGTACATGACCCTGGTGGTGCTGCCATGGTAACCAGACTAGGCACACACACACACACACACACGAACACATATATGCATTCCACACTGCTGTTTAAATGACCAAAATACTATTTTCTTCCAGGAGCTGAAAAAACTTCCAAATATTTGGCTTTCATGTGCCGTCTCGCTTCCCAGGATGGCAGCAAGCAGGACTGTTGGCTCGTGTCATCTTGGCATTTGTTGGAGAGGTGGCAGAGAGCCCTATGGAACAGAAAGGCAGTTGGCACGGTGGCTCTTAACACTAGGGGAGCTGGCTCAGCAAAGCCCATTTGGTATACTTAATCCTGCTGAGAACCTGGCAATGGCAGAGGCAGAGGGCCGGGATCAACTCCCCCACAGCAGCTAGTCTGGGTAGAAATAACCCAAGAAATCAGCTTATAAGAACTCCACCATTCATGGCAGCCTGTCTGCTGGTGTGCCAACTGCCAGATTCTCAGGAACCCATCAAACCTCACCTCAGCCCTGCGTTAAGGGCACCCCTGTGACTCCTCAGTGTGACAGGTGAGAACTGAGGCTGTGGAGGCAAGTGTGGTAGACAGACTGTCGGTTCCTAGCCCCCAAGACCGCTAAATGCTGCCTCACTTCTAAGGAAGAGATCTGTTTTGCCTTTCTCCTCAGTGTGACAGGGCAGCTGACAGAAACAACTTGAGGAAGGGCATATTTTGGTCATAGTTTGGGTATAGTCCATTAGAGCAGGGACTGTATGGCATGAGGAGCCCACAGGCAGAGAGATGAATGCTGTGCTTGGCTTCTCCTATTTATCCAGCCTAGGACCCTAATCCAGGGAATGATGCTACCCACTGTAGTAAGAATTTTGTAATTTTGGTTTAAAAACAAACACAGAAGTGTTATGGGAATGTGTTTTTGTTTTGACCCCAGGTGTGGGATAAGAGACCCTTTCACAGCAGCTGACTACGATTTGCCTCGTGCTCTAGCAGGGGTGTGGTTTTGCCGGCTGCAGATAGTTTCTGTGAGTGTGTGATGTTTGGAATGCTGGAACTTCTCAGAGGCTGTATAAACGCTAGGGCCCTGAGAGGCAGGATTGTTATTGTTGGCTGGTTGGAGCTTGGGTGCTGTTTGGTAGCCTTTTGTCATTTAGTCATTCACAAAGAAACAAGAAGAAATTAGATATCCTGATGTCAAAGATCAAACTTGCCCTTCAAGGAACTCAACGCCTCTAATCAGCAGGAAGTAGTCTAACTATAGCTTTGACCCCTTTTCCCTCTATCCTTTTTTCTCTCCTATCTAGGGGGCAAATAAGGGTGGAGAAGGGTAGAAGAGAGAAAAGGGAACCCACAAAGTAGCAAACGCCAGCTACAACCCACAGTTAGGAGGGGTCAGTTAATCCAATCTAGAAGGGTCAGAAATCCAATCCGCACTGACAGGCCCAGAGGTTTGTTTCCATGGTGATCCTAAATCCCATCAGCTTGACATTGAGCACCACAAGGTTCTCCAGGATCCTGAGGCAGTAGATTACCTGGCATACCTAGGTGGGCCAGCTGCTACAGTTTGGATGTGACCTTTCCCCCACAGTCCCATGTATTACAGGTTTGGAGTCAGGCATGGTGACACATGCTCTATGCTCCCAGCATTCAGAACACTGAGGCAGGAGGATTGCATATTCCAGACCAACCTGGGTTAGAACTGATGTCTCATATCCAGATCATATCTCCAAGAAAATTTGAGTCTACAACCAAAGACGCTATTGACAACTGACAAGACCTTTAAGTGTGGACCCTAGGGAGAGCCTAAGCTGGTCTTCTTGTCACTGGAGGGGGTGGAGGCGAGACACTGAAAAGGATCTTGGGCTCTTAGGTCCTTTCTGTCTCTCGTACTTCAGAGCCATGTAGTGAACCATTTGTTCTGCCTTGCAATTCCTGCCAAGGGGTCCAATTGTTATCTCTACTGCTGTTATAAAACACTTTGATAAAAAAGCAACTTGGAGGAGAAAGGATTTATTTTAGTTCACAGTTGTGGTTATAGTGCATCACAACAGAGACATCAAAAGTGGCAGGAACTTACAACAGCTACATGGCTTCCACAGCCAAGAGCAGAGAGATGATCACATGCTTACTGCTCAGTTCACTTGCCTCACTCATATACAGTCCAGGACCCAGGGAATGGTGCCACCCACGGTGGACATGGCTTCCCATGTCAATTAATGTAATCAAGACGATCCCTACAGATACTCCTGCAGGCCAACCTGATCTAAACAGCCCCTTGTTGAGACTCTCATCCTAGTGATTCTAGAGTGTGTGGAGTTTAGATTAAAACTAGGGGCTAGGGGGATGGCTTGGCTCATAAAGTAGAAACTTGTTCAATCCCCAAGACCCGCATGATGGAAAACAAGATCTGACTCCTACAAGTTGTCCTCTGATCTTCACACATGCATGGAAGCATGAGTCAAACCCTCTACAAATAAATAGGTGTACTAAAAAGGATGATTAATTTGTTTTAATTAAAACTAACCATTCTGGGAACACCGTGTGTACAGCACACACGCAAAGCAATAGAGCTAGCAGCTCATGGACAAAGACATCCAAAACTGGGCTGGAGGAAATGGACTTATTTTCTTTTAGATTTATTTTTATTTTATGTGTATGAGCGTTTTGCCTGTGTAATCCTAAGTACACTGTGTGCTTGCCTGGTGCACGTGGAGGTCAAGAGAGGGCATAAGATCCCCTGGAACTGGAGTTACAGATGGTAGTGAGCTGCCATGTGGGTGCTGGGACTTGAACCCAGGCCCTCTGCAAGAGCAGCCAGTGTTCTTAACCACTGAACTATCTCTCTAGCCCCCCACCCTTTGTCTTTATAAAGTAACTATCAGAGGCATTCTGTTGAGGTAGGAGAAAGCTGACAAATGCACCATTACAAATGTCCTTGTAAGAGAATATCACGTGCACACATCGGAGGGGACAGGTGCAGATGGACGCAAAGAGTATAGCAGTGGGAACACAAGCCACAGACCACTTGGCGCCAGCAGAAGCTGGGAGGAATGGGATGGGATTCTTCTGAGCCTTCTAACAGGGTGTGGCCTAGCACACCTTGATGGGGGTGGTATTGATCCTGGACGTCTGGCTGCCAGAACCGTGAGCCAACTTCAGTTTTTAGTCACCAAGATACTTGTTACAGCAACTGTAGAAAGCACAGAAAGGGACTCCCCCAATACCATACAGCTAGTCTGGAGTAAATATGATGTTGGGTTGTGTATATAGTAAATGTTCAATAAATGCTAGCTGTCATCATGATCATCGTCGCCATCATCATTATTGTTGCAAAGCCTATACTTGAGGAGGCTGTTTCTCAGATGAAATGTCACAATGGCTATGAACTTGGAGGCCACTGGGGTGGGGCAGGGCTGGGTGATTCAGTTTGGGAAGGTGCTGTTAACAGAGGGTGCGGCTGGCTCAGGAAAATGAAGAAACTGTGCAGGTGAGCACCCTCTCTGAGTCAATACCAGTTCCCCAAATTACCACTGCCAGGTCCAGCTGGTTTCACCAAGTATGCGGAGGACGGTGGCCCAGCAGCCCAAAATGTTGAAGGGGCCACCCTGGGAGTTTTAAAACGTGAATCTTCAGCCCCCCCCTCCTCCTCCTCCTCTTCTTCATCTTGCCAGTGTCTATGTAGACCTGGCTGTCCTGGAACTCACTATGTAAACCAGACAAGAGATCCCACAGAGATCTACCTGCCTCTGCCTCCCAAGTGCTGGGATTAAAGATGCATGCCACATCACCCTGCCCCTGCACATTATCTGGCCCCCTTTCATTCTTGAACAAGTGTCATTGGTGAGGGAGAGGGTACCTGCTCTCAGGGGTCTCAGACTAAATGGGATAGGAAAGGTGTCTGCATGGATGAAGGCAGTCCAGCATGAAAACTGAGGCTCATGGAAGGAAACGGGATCTCCTCTTGGAACTTCAGGCATGAGAGGAATCTTAGGTTTGGGGTTGAATCAACAAGAGGAACGTGCTCAAATCCACACACCAATGAGAACACTGGGGACGGGCTACGTGCCCCTTCTGGGAGGGCAGGGGCAAGAAGAAGCCCCTTGGACGAGATCGACCGGAGGCAAACCCTCGGCTTCCATCCAGACAGACACCCACAGGGCAGCAGTCACAGACACCGATGGGGTTCAAAACTCCTAGGAGAAGATCCAGCTAGAGTCACACCAAATCATGGCCCAAACCACACCCCAGTCGTGGCTTCTGAATACAGCACAGCATAGAAGGGAACCAGGGCCCTCTGGAGAAATGACTGAGTTCAGGACTGGGGTGGGATGGGAGATTAAGCCTGAAATATTTTGTGCTAGGGAGTGAGTTCTTAATCCATAGCACGGCCTTGTCAAACAGAGGCCAGCTTGGAGGGGTTCACAGACCACACCCGGGACACAGCAGTGTCATGTCTACACTCTGGCGATTGGGCACAAAGCTCCCGACTATGGGGTATTTGCTGCTACTTAGAAAGGAAAGGAACAGCATACTAGTGGAGCCAAGTGAAAGGAGCCTTGCCTTCCTCAAACGATGAGATGAAGATCTGAGCCCTTTACGGTGGCACACACCTGTTGTTCCAGAGCTCAGAGGGTTCCAGAAGCAGGCAGATCTCTGTGGGTCTGAGATCAGTCTGATCTACATAGTGGTACCGTGTCCAAAAGAAAAGAAAACAAAAAGCCAACAACTTCAATATGGGACCATTGAAATCACAGGTGTCACCTGCAGCATCCAACAAGGGGCACAGCATACTGCTACTGTGTTGTGAGACACAGAACCCATGATCTGAACGGAGGACATCAGACAAGCCCTCTTTAAAAGTATCAGTCACAGGAGTTCGGGGAAGACAGAGGAATGTTCCACACTGAAGGGACACCAAGAGACAGGACAACCATACTACATGAAACTCATGATCCTGGACTCAGGACCCCAGACACAAAAGGCAAATTGAGATTACTGAATGGCATTAGTTTCCTGCTGGTGGTGAGCCATCATTCCATGGAACACCTTTGAAGAAAATGAGCATTAAAATATGCAGGATGATTTCAATGAACTTATTTGTATGGGACTTGCAACATTTTTGAGAATTTAAGATTGTGGGGTTCTGGGGTTTTGTTTGTTTTGTTTAAACTATGTGGTACAAGATTTTCCTGGAGTTTGAAACCAGCCTGAGCTACATAGTTGATTCTAGGCCAGCTTGGCTATACAGCAATATCCATTTCAAAAAAATAAAATAAATAAAAATAAGCTGAGCTTGGTGGCCTACACTTTTTTTAATTTTTATTTTTTATTATTAAGTACATTTTATTAACTCTGTATCCCAGGTGAATCCCACTCCCTCATTCCTTCCCAATCCAACCCTCCCTCCCTTGTCTACTCCCTGCCCTTTTCCAAGTCCACTGATAGGGGAGGACTCCACTTTCATCTGGTCCTGGTTTATTAGGTCTCTTCATGACTGGCTGCAAAGTACTCTGTGGCCTAGGAGGGCTGCTCCTCCTGTGCTGGGTGGGGAGGTCAAAGAGTCCACCATTGAGTTCATGTCAGGAATATTCCCTATTTTCCTTTCTAGGGTACCCACTTGAATACTGAGCTACCATGGGCTACAGGCAAGCAGAGGTTCTAGGTTATATCCACCCATGGTCCATGGTTGGAGAAACAGTCTCATATAGGACTCCTGTGGGTGGCCTACACTTTTAACCCCAGCACTTGAGAGGCAGAGGAAAGTGGATCTCTGTGAGCTTGAGGTCAGCCTAGTCTACAGAATGAGTTTCAGAATAGCCAAGGCTATTACACAAAGAAACTGTCTAAAAAATAAATAAATGAAAATAAAAGGGAAAGAGAAAGAAAAGAAAGGAAGGGAAGATGAAAAGAAAAGACAAATTATTTTTTGTGTGGCTTCTGTAATTTTTAAAATACCATAATTTAGTAGCCAATATATAAACTGATTTTTTTAAACCTACAAAATCTAGGTTTTAGACTTCTTTTATGGGATATGAGAAATTAACAGCACAAAAACTGGACAAAAACGGTTTGGGCGAACAGCATAATAGTGTCCTTTAGATGAATTGTGTGACCCTCAACTTTTCAGTCTTGGCCCAACTCCTCAGCACACCACACACAACCCATGGCATCCCCTTGCTAGCCTTCATCATCAAGAGCTGTGGGAAGGGTCAACTCAAGGGCAAGCACTTTCAGAAGAGTTGGATGGATGAGCAGGCAGGGTGATAGGCAAGTGCACAAATGGATGGAGGAAGAGAGATGGTTGTGCAGATGGATGGATGTAGGGAGAGAAGGATGAATGGGTAAAAAACGTGAGTGGATGGAGGAACTTTCAAAACACACTACAAACCCACACAGAGGATCCATGTCAGACATTAAGTCATTATCTTGAAGATCAGCTTTCTTGTGTCACACATGGTTTCAGAATGGCTTGGCTCTGACGAGCAGGTTGAGAAACCAGGATGTCCTCTGATGCCAGAGGCCTCAGGCAGGCTGTGATCTCTGTGTGGAATTGATGGAGGTGGGTGGGCCCTGGGGGTGCTGTTGTAGCTTTAGGAAGATTGTCTCTTGGGATGCTGGAGGCGGCGAAGCTGGGTGGGGTGGGAACAAGCTGCAGTTGGCTTGGCCTCCTATCAGTACATCTCACTTGCCTGGGCCTGTCACACTTGAACAAGAGATAATGATGGTCCTGTCTTTCCCCTCCACTGACTTCCTGGTTCTGCAGGGGTTCTGCCTGTAGTTTGGATCAATCTCTCTGCCATCTGCCCCTTCAAAGGGCAAATTAAAATCATTTAACAAGGCTTAGCACATGCTTTTCTGGCACTAGTCATTTCTCACCGCCCTTATCTCGAACTACGAATTCTTCACCACTCCCCAGCCCCTGCCGGCCTTCCCGGTCTCAGAGCATCTCTTCCCCTGTCCTCGCCTCACAAGTCTCCGGCTCCTTGCACACAGCTGGGGTGCAGCCCAGGGCCAGCTGAGCTACACTCTCTCTCAACCTGCTGTATTTTCTTCACGCACAGGCCAGCGTCTGAAACTGTGCTTGCGTGTTGTGCTATGTGGAGTCCGGAGTCGCGACTAGACTGTTCAGGACAGGGACTTGGCTACACGGTCACTTTATCCTCGGTGCCCAGCACAGCAGCGCAGGGTAGGGCTCCTGACTACTCAGTGTGGGCGGAGTCCCGGGCTCTCCAGGGCGTAGAACTCGGGGTACGCTGAGCTCTGGGTTTTAGGGCACAGCAGCTAGGCTGCATCGTGGCTGAGGTGTTCCCGGGTGCAGGCTGTGGGAGGCGCGAACCTGGGGCCTTCGGAGGGCCCCGGGCTGGGGAACGAGGCCCCGCCAGGGTTTGGACTGTAAGCGGTTCGGAACCAGAACCACACCAGCGCCGACCGCAGGTTAGGGGTTGAGGCGGCCAGGGACTGACAGGCCCTTCCCTGTCCCCACCTGGGCGAGGCTCACCTGGTGGCCTCCTCCCGCGCTTCCGCTAAGTCCCGCCCCCCAAACCAATAGCGCGGCGGCGGCGGGAGAGGCGGGCTCCCATTGGTCGGAAGGGCACGGCGGTCAGAGCCTATTGGCAGAGCCGCAGATGGGCGGAGCCAAGTGTTCTATGGCCCCGGCCTGCGGGCGGCGCTCGGCGCTCGCTGCGAGGCGCGGGCGGAAGTGGCGACGCTGGCGTCCCAGGAGGCGGCGGGCGGCGACAGCCCGGGCGCGGACGCCCTCGGCGCGGGCTGGGGCATCACCAAGGGCCTCGACCCCGAAATGGCGCTGCTGGCCGAGCACCTGCTCAAGCCGCTGCCCGCAGACCGGCAGATCGAGACCGGGCCCTTCCTGGAGGCGGTGGCCCACCTGCCGCCCTTCTTCGGTGAGTCCCGGGCGCCGCCAGCCCTCCCTACCTGCCCAGATCCCTCTGCCCCCTCCTCTTCCCTCACATGCATCCCGGCCTTCACTCCCTGTCACTCACTGCACCCAAACACCGCTTGCTATTGCACTGTGAGCATGCTGCACCAGCCCTCCGGCTCTGCCGAACGCCTTCATCCCCGGCTTCGTTTTCCCTCCGTTTCAGAATGGTTCTCAATCCCCCCACCCTCTAGAACGTAAGGCCTCCCTTCCCCAGCTTCTTCCCACTCCAGATCAAAGACCACCCCCCACCTCCAGGGACTTGAAGACGGAGCTGCAAAACTCAAGAGCCCTTTTTAGAGGAAGTCATGAAAAGGCTTTCCTCCATCTCCGAAAGGGGTCGGGAGAAGGGGGCTGGATTGTGGGGTTGCTGTCAGCGGTAGTGTGTTTAGCTCGAGTCCCTCCCTCACTTTCTGTTAACAGAAAGTCCTGCCGTCCATACGTCAAGTTGAAGAAGCTCCTAAGAACACTGTAATGAGTCCCCAAGCCAGTTTCAGACCCTCTCCCTCCTCCCTTCCTCCAGCCCAGGCCTTGGAAAGTGGAAGGAAAACCAATGCCGCCTGCTCTGCCCTTTGCCTTGCAGTTCACAACGGGTGCTACCTGAGTCTTGCGCCTTGCTTTCTTCTTTGTGGGGACACTCCCAGAGCCCTACCCTGCCAGCTCACTAGGTGAACACCAGCCCCTATTTGAAACCCACGCTTGGACAGAGCCTTGAGGCCGTCTTAGCCCGAGGAGGTCTGGTACTCACACAGCTGCTGGGACAGTAGTTCCCACGGGGGGAGGGTGTGGCCATGTGGATCTAGACCAGTTTTCGTCTTGAGCCTCGGAGTCCCCATCTGTAAAACGCAGGTGCTAGTCTAGGCTGGTTCTGGGGATGCCATGTAAAGAGCAGGTGTTAGCTGTGGAGTGAAGTTATGTGTGAAGTTCTTGAATCTAATTCTGGGCCCTTTCCTCAGATGTCTAGTCGGTATTAACCCTAACCCTGAATGCACTTGTATGTATGAGGCTCCAGCCTGAGAGCAGGGTCTCAGGCTCCCTCAGCTGTTGCTGTGCCCCAGGTGTCCCATCAACCCTTGGTGTGCATAAGACCTGATTTTCATCTTCATCTCAGCTGGAGATGCCTCTCCTGAGGGAGCTGCTGGCTTTAGCTTTGAGTTTTATGACAGCATTATGTTTTTTAAAATATTTATTTGTGTTTGCATGCCAGTGGCTGGAGAACAGTTTTCAGAAGTCAGTTCTTATTTTCCACCATATAGACTCTGGGAATCAGGTCACAGGGCTTCATGGTGAGCTTCTTTACCTGCTGAGCCAACTCACCAGCCCCGACAGCACTGTGTTTTGTGTGTTTGTGTTGGTTTTCCCCTTGGCTACACTATCCTGGGTTCAAAATCTTCTGGAGCCTGTGGTTCTCAGGTGAGGGCAGTTTTGTTCCTTAGCAGTGTCTTCTGGTGTGTGGAGATGGTTTTGTTCTTTGTGGTTGAAGGTGCCAAATGCTACAGGGCGCTATCTGAGTAGTTGTAGACACCCCTCAGTACACAGGGCAGCCTCAGCACAAAGAATGCTGAAGCCCTGTTAGGGGTCCTGCAGTAGTGATGGCACGCCTTCCCTGCGCTCACCAAGGTAGCATTTCAGTTCTGCACTTGAGGGCACCCCTTGTGGCTATGAGTATCTGGCTGGTTTGTGAGGAGATGGGAGGAGGCAGCAGGAGCCAGCACAGAGGAGTTTCCCTGCCTCCCTGCTCCTGGTCAAAGGACCCTTGTCTTTGCTGCCATCCGGGGCTGTGGGGTGTCACAGCTGTGGACAGAAGCACCATTTAGACAGAAGCTTCATTGGGGTTGGCCTATGAAGGGTTAACTGGCACAGGTCACTCCAGAGCCATCTACTGTTCATCAGAGAGGGTGATTCTTGGCACTCCTATAAAAACGTTTGAATGTGCTCTTCCTGTGGGGGGGGGGGCTTTCTCCTGTGGACTCAGGTTTCAGGAGGCTTCTCCCACCCTGGCTGAGAAACCCACTGTCAGCTCTTAAGGTGGTCTAGATCTTTGAGGTGTCCCCAATCACTTGGATGAGCTGGGCACAGTGTGTGGCCCTGAACTGTAGTGACGGCCACAAGGAATCTGAAAGACATTGTGGGAACAGGTTCTTAAATCAGAGCAAAACCAAATGATGACTGCCATTTATTGAGCACTTACTAGGTACTAAGAATCTAATATAGGTCAGTTCATTTAATTATTTCATAGATATTTGTTTTGAAACCAGGGTTTTGTAGCTCAAGCTGGTCTTGAATTTACTATGTAGCATGAACTGGCCACATTCTCTGAGCTGCTGGGGTTATAGGCATGCACCACCATGCTTGGTTTCAGAAACCTATTGTTTTAGGGTTTGTTTGTTCATTTGTTTTTGCTTGCTTGTGCTTCCTTCTTTCCTTCTTTTTTCCTTTTTTCCTTCCTTCCTTCCTGCCTGCCTGCCTCACTGAGGTAAGATTTTCCTCTGGCCTGGAACTTACTGTGTAGCCCAGGCTGGTATCAAACACAGTTCTCCTGCCTCAGTTTCCAAATTGCTGGGACCACAGTTGTGAGCCACACTCTTGTCATCTCACAATCCTTTTGAAGTAGAATTTTTAGAGCGCAGCCCTCGGCTGTCACTTCAGAATATTTTTCTTCTAGACTTGCCTTTTTATATCTATTTCCATGTAACTACATGGGGGGCTGTCTTCCTATATCGATTAGCGTGTTCTTTTTTTTTTTTTTTTTTTTTTTGAGACAGGGTTTCTTTGTGTAGCCTTGGCTGTCCTGGCCTTGCTTTGTAGACCAGGCTGGCCTCAAATGCACAGAGATCCACCTGCCTCTGCCTCCCCGAGTGCTGGGATTACAGGCGTGGGCCACTGCACCCGGCTTCCCTTGTCATATTCTATGGCTTAGGATTCTACTGCTTGAATGTGGCCGTAATTTAGCACTCCCCTCCTGCTGGACACCCACATGGCTTCGTGCTCGTCACTGTGGTAGACAATACTGCTGCCAGCATCTCTGGGTCTATTTCTCTGAGTAGTTCTGTGGGTGTTTCTCAAGTTTAGAAGTCAACTTACTGGATCCAAGGAAGGCTTTGAACCTGTTGGAACAACTGCCTTCCCTAACTCCTCAGGTGTGGCCTGGGACTAGCGGCTGGGCTTGGTCAGCTCTGAGTCTTTCTGTTCCTATGGGTGTGGGCCACATGTCAGCCTGCTCCCCTGGTTTGTAGCTCCCCCCTCTGTCTCTCTAGGCTGAGTTTTCCCAGTTAGAGGCTGATCCTTTGCCCATCTTCTTTCTCTCCCCTGACCCTGTAATTGGATCCTACGGAGGGATCAGTTACAGGACTGACCTGTGGCTCCTGCGGTCTGTCTTTTAGGTCAGTTATGCAGCCACACTAGAGTCTGGGAGACTGATGTCCTGCCATGGTGACATCACTGGTCCCTGTTGCCCATTCCTGAAATCCGTGCTGCCAACTTTCTGAATGACTCCCAGCCCCCTGCTGGCATCGAGCCACTGTCCCCAGAGTGTTCCTGGTGTCGGCCCTTCTCCTCACTTGGCATATCACCTGGCCCTCCCACCCACATGCCTTGTTCCTTTCATCTGGCTGGCGTCCACATGTTCTTAAGGAATCAGCTTAGCAATGACCTCACCTAGAAAGTCTTTTCTCCTCCCTGTGGCTCCCAGAACCCATTGTATTCGGCGATTCTGAGTAACTTCAGTGTCCAGGACTCTCATCTTTTTTCTTTACTTATTATTAGTATTAGTATTAGTATTTTGAGGATTTTTCTCTGTAGTCCAGTCTGGCCTTGAACTTATGCTATCCCTGCCTCAGCCTCCAGAGTGCTGGGGTTACTGATCTATACTGCACTTGAACAATGGAATTTGGGGGGGAGGGGGAACTTACTTGCTTACTTGTTTTGGTTTTTGTTTGTTTGTTTTTGCTTTTTCTATTCTCATTCTTCTAGTTTTTTTTCTGAAAACGCTTGGGCTTTGTTTTTGTATTAAAATACACGACTAAGGCAGAAGACATAGCCCTGCCCATCCTGCACTTGTGGTAGACATTATTAATCTCTCACAATTCTGTGCTCCCCCTAACCTTACACAGCCATAACACCTTTAGTAGAACTCTTAGTCAATTAAAGTTGGTCCATGAGGTGACTCCTATTTGCTGTCATTGTCTAAGGAAAATCTAGGGATGGAGGAGCCTAAAGCAATGATTTCTACCTCTTGTTTTTTGATGTCCTAATGCTGGAGGTGTGTTTTCTTTATTTGTGACTCTTAGCACAATTAAATCAATGTCCTTACAATCTAGCCTTGCAGGTGCCTGACACTTATTAAATGTTCTTAAAATTAGCCCAAAAAGTCTCTTTTCTCTGTTTTGATTAATGCTTGCACCGTGGGAAAGGGAGACAGTGGAATTTTAGAACCATCTGCTTCATGCAACCAAAGAAACTGAGGCCAGAGAAGTTATAAAGCTTCCCAGGTTCACACACAGCTGGTGAGTCACCGGTCTAGCTCGACTAGAAATAAGGCATCTGGACTTCTCACACAGTGCCCCTGGCTTCCTCTCCAGTAGAGAAGAGCCCCTGTGGACAGCCCACTGAGCCCCCGAAGAAGTCCAGTAGCTTTGCTGGCATGATCATGACTTTACCACTTTACCAAGGACTAGGAGCTGCAGGGCAGGTGTATGGGTGTCCCTCTGTTAATTACCATCCTGGCGCTCTGAGCCTGTGATTCCTGTTCCTTACTATATGAGTTAGAGTGACTGGGGTACAGGGACTGTTGGCTTGGGGAACCCCAAGCAGGACAGTGCTTCCTCTAATTGGGATACACAGGCCAACCACATGGGAAGTACCTTCTGTACCCTGATCTCTAACTCTAAGACCCTCCCTGCCACAGCCCTGCGGTGTTTTACTTTAAAGGAATACAAGTCTGTTGGAAGATTGTTTGCATGTTGACTTCCAAAAGAGACAGGTGGGACTGTGCTCCCCTCCCCTCCAGCTGGCTGGGCTGTGACAATCCTTGTGGCAGAATGTTGAGAGCTGGACGTAGCCTGTACTGGGGTAGGGGGCACTTAAAGAGGTGCCCTGGTGGGGGGAGGGGACACGCTTTCTGTCCCAGTTTGTTCAGCTCTGAAAATCCTGCAGTGGCATGGCCTCAGAAGGAGGCATTTGCAGGTGTGTAGTGAGTGAGACACGGCCATGTTTCTTTCCACTCGTTAGGGTATTCAGGGCCCAGTGCTGGCGCTCCTGGCTGAGTACCTTGGGACTGTTGACTTACCTGCCAGGGTGCAGGATGGCTGCCTTCGAGATGCAGAGGGAGCATTGACTTTGAGTCTGACTAGTTTCCTCCCATGCCTGTTCCCTGAATCCCCCAGACAAAAAACAGCATGGACACTAAAGCTGAGCCCCTCAGGTCTGAGTTCTGTTGGGTGTCTGGGTAGAGGAACACAGTCCTTGTCTATGCATTTGCCATCTGGAGCCCCCAGGAGGTGACCTCACAAGGTGGTGATGATGCTTGATGCCTAGAGTCACCCCATCTTTGAGAGAAGTGCCAGAGTGCATAGGTACAGCCTCAGGAGATGGCTCTGCTGCAGAGAAGGCGCTCCTGAGCCAGGGCTCACGGCCAGCTGAGGGCTGATCACTCCAGTGCAGCTGAGGGCCACGTGTAGTAGGTCTGGGCTGCTGGTGTTGTCTACCTGTTCACTTTAGCCTCCTGAGATGGCTTGTCTTCTGTTCAGGATACTGGCTCTGAGGTCCCAGCCTAGAGCCTGGCCTCTGTTAGCTGAGAGAAGGAGAGAAAAGGAAATACCCAAATATGTGTCTGGGCTTATAGAAATTAGTACATCCTCATCTGGTTGGCCGAGGGATGAAGCACGGGGCTGGGAATCTGTTGAGAACAGAGTGTAATTAGCAAAGTGATGCCCAGACTTAAGATCTTCCATGAAGTGGTGGATCAGGACATGGCCCAGGATCTTGTGAAACACATGAAGCCCCCATCACAGCTGGCCTGGCCCCTTTAAGATGGCTCTCATGAGGCAGGGTGAGACTGGTGGGAACGCATTTCTAGCCCTGTGGAAGGAAGAAGGTGAGAAATAAAGGAATCCTGGCATTTCTTAAAGAGGACCTTGAGGCAGAGTCAGCCCTGGGGCAGGGAGGCCAGCCCTTCATCTTTAGAGACAGCTGTGTTCTGGAAGCTCTCTTCTGGGCAGAAGCTTCCTGGGCTGCTGTGTGGCTGGAGTGGAAGCTGGGTTTGACATGTGACAGCTCTAGAGCTTCTGGGTGGGAGAGGAGATTCTGGTCTCAGGTTTCCTTGTTTCTGTTTTTGAAATGGCTTTGTGAATCGCCCTGCTTCTGTTACATTTTTACAGTGGTTCAGTCTCCTTCCCTCTACTGTTACAATGTGTCTAAACATTCTAAACTCTTTTTCAGGGCCCATCAAACTCCTGCCTGGGCCTGCAGAGAGGCAGCCAGCCTCCCCAGGCTCCCACTGTTCTGTGTGCTGTTGCTGCAAGGCGTCCTTTGAGTCCCGCCCACACCCCTTCTAATGCTCTTAAAGTCAGGCCTGCGTGGCTTCTGCACACTCTACATCCTCAGTCCGTCAGGATCTCTCCTTCGCTCCCTTTTCTTCTCTGGTTTCTTCAGCCCTTGCTGTGCTATCCATGCTGGGCATGCACTCCACCGCGGATCTAGTCTCCTGCTTTTCCAACGACCAGGAACATTGTTTCCTGAATTCCCTCTCTAAGAACAGCCCTGCCTTTTGGGAAAGATGAGGCTGACGAGGTGCTATTTAATAAGCATGATGAATTGAGGTGCAAGGAATTGTGCTGAGTCCCTCACGTAAGCCCCACAGCCTCCCTGTGAGATGGGAGTCATCATTAAGCAGGGTAAGTGTAGCTCAGAAACATTAGCTAATTTCTCCCAGATCACACAGCAAGTCAGAGCTGGTTTTCCCAATTGTACTTACAACTAGAGACTGGCTTTTTTTGTTGTTTGTTTTGTTTGGATTTTTTGTTTGTTTTGTTTTTTTGACAGGATCTCACTATATAGCTCTGGTTAGCTCGGAACTCACTGTTGTAGACGACTAGGAATAGCCCCAAACTCACAAAGATCCTCTTGCCTCTCCCTCTGCCTCCATCTCCTGATTGTGCAGAAACTAAAGATGTGTGTTAGGACATCTGACCTCAGGCTGGCTGTTATCAAAGAGGGCAACCGTGGGCAGACCGTGTGCAGGTGCAGTGTGCTTCTTAAAGCAAGGTTCTGAATTGGGTTTTCTCCTTTGTAGGCGGATAAATGAAGAGCAGGGCCAGCTTTAGAATGTGGGTGTGCTTGGAGTTCTTATCCTTCAGGACCAGCCTGTGACCTGAGCCTGGACACCCCTCCCCAATTAATAAAAGATTCATCTCCATCACCTGTAATTTGAGAGCCTCCCATTCTGATCCTGTAACTCAAGGCCTGTAAAGTTAATCTGCTGGGAGTGTCTAACTAATTTTACTATCTGGCTATGAAAAAGGCGTATGCAGCAGAACCTCCCACATCACATAGTATGTATTGCCACATAGTGACCACTCCTTGGTAACGAGTGTTTAAGGCCTGAGGTAGGTGTGTCTCCTCAAGCAGAGAGCATCCTGGGTCTTCATGTCTTTCCTCATTCACCTGTTTAGTCATGTGGCACAGGCTGGCCTTCAACCCTCAGTCTTCCTGTCTCTGGGAACTGGGACGACATTTTGTTCTTAAATGAAAGTTATTTCTGAGAGGAAGTGAAGTGGTGGATCAGGACATGGCTAATCTCTTACTTTGTTGCCCCATGGTGGGACAGTGGGAACATCCTCTTTTGTGATAGATAAAGCCTCATTCCCATAATTCTAGCACCTAGGGGGTGGAGTCTAGAGTTCAGGGTCATCTCCAGCTATAGAGTAAGTTCAAGGCTAGCCTGGGCTACCGGAGAACTTATCTTCAAAAAAAAAAAAAAGAAAGAAAGAAAGAAAGAAAGAAAAGAGAGATGCAGAGAGGAAACAGGGCTGTGGAGGAAGGCGTGACTTTAGCTCCCAGAGTCCATGTAAAAAGTCAGGTGTGGTGGTATATGCAGGCTTTGAACTCTTTTTCCTGCCTCAGCCTTCCAAGTGCATGGGTTATGGGCACGCTGGCAATGGCCATGTTGTGATGCTGGATACTGCACTGTAATAAAATCGGGGCTGTGCGTGCTCAACAAGCCCCGTCCTCACCTCCCAGGCACACTCCAGCTGGGCTGAAGCCTTGCTGAGCACAATGGCCTGTGTCCTTCAACTGTGTTGAAGGCAGAAAAGGAGGAAATGAATGTTTATGGGTGGCATGTAGTGACAAGCTGGCTGCTGAACAGTTCTGCTTTCTCGACAATGTCAGCCATCTGGGCTATGGCAGGGACCCAGGCAGGAGGCCTCAGGTGGCCCCTGTCCAGGTACAGTTGTCCCACAAGGCACACGTGAATTCTTCTCCTGGCACCCGTTTCCTTCTGTCTTGAGGGTAGTTTTGAAAGTTGTCTGTTTGCTGTGTGTTTTCCCAGTAACTACTGGACTCAGCAGGAAAAGCAGGAAAAAAAATAGCTACCAACAACCCATATGCTTTTAAAAAAGATATCCCAAGCTGGGAGACATACAGCGTAGTGCCCCGTGGTGAAGGTTTGAATGAACCTGTGACATCATCAGGCCACCCATTTATGTTTCTTAGTATGAGCCTATTTAGAAAGTCACAAATGGCTTGCTCTATGAAAGCAAGAACATTAGTGTTCATTTGTGAGTTGTTGTTGTTTTAATGTGTGTGTGTCTGAATACACTGTATGCATAGGGGTGCCCACAGAGGGAATCAGATCCCCCGATGCTGGAGTTGCAGGCAGCTGTGAGCCACCCGGCAGGGGTGCTGTGAACTGGCCTCAGGTCCTCTAGGACAGCACTTGCTGTTAGCTGCTGACCACCTCTACCTCCTGTGCTACATTTGAATCCATGCTATCCAGAATGATTAAAGCCAAGGCTGCTGTACTCATAAGATAGCTTAGTTGGTGGGAAGATAAGTTGTATTTTCTTCTTTATCATTAAGATTAAGCATCTTTGTTTTTTCATCTGTGAATTCCTCATTCTAAAGAATGTTTTTTTCGTATTGTTCTGTAACTACTCTTTAATATTTGGGGTAATATATGGCCTTTATTTTCTCTGCTCCCTGCTCCACTTTGTTGATGGTGTCTTATAAGAAGTTCTTGGGTTTCAGAATCAATTTTATTGACCTTTTCTTATACCTTTCTGGGTTGAGGGGAAAACCTCTTAGTCGGCACAGGAGGCCCTTCACCTGTGTTCTGAGAGCCCACTACAGTGCTTTCTTGTATACCGCCTGCCTGTTGGTTGGGGCTGGTTCTGTGATGACAGGAGTTGGTGACACTGTGGGCCTTCCTGTTTTTAAGGCAGCTCCCTTCCTTCTGGGGTCACAGAACAAAGCAGAAAACCATCCAAGTGCCTGCTCTCCCTCCAGGCAGCAGTCTATTGATGACAGTTCAAGGAGGCAAAACAAGTTTGGGGGAACTGCAAAACTAGTCAAACAAGAAAGGTGGTTTGCTGCATTCTGGGGGAGCGGTGTGGCTGGTCCTGCCGTGGGAACAGGTTGTGCTCTGCCCTGGGTGGGGGCCAGCACAGGCTTAACTATTAGAAAGGCCACCATAAGCTCAGGGTTCCTGCCCCAGCACTGTTCCCTCTGAGCTCACATCAACAGAGGCATTCTAGAAAACTAAAGTGGGTTACCTCCCTCGCCTGCTACCCACGCCGGCTGTGATGTTTGTCCCTGACTGTGGTCCCATGTGAGCCATGGGAAGCAGACCCCACACCACTGCACTTGGGGTCTTCTCCCTGCACAACACCCCTGGGCTATAGGAAGTGAAGGCCCCCACACACAGGTCTTAAGTCACTTGTCAAAGTCATATCAGAGTCACAGTTCATACCCAGAGCCAGCTGGCCCTAAAGTGACAGACCCACTAACCACAGGTGCCACTGGCTGGTTTGGCTTCCAGCATGCTGCGCCAGGCCTTTCCTGCCCACCCATCTGGGTTCACACTCACCTAACACTCTCTTCTCCTCTTTTTGGAGTAGGGTCTCACTGATAGCCCAAGATCTAGAACTTAGACGCTCCTGCATCAGGTTCCAGAATGCTGGAGTGGTGGGGTGCCCCACCACACCACACCTGCTCCCCTTCTTAAAGTCCCTTATGGAGCCTGCACTCCCTGCCTCAGCATCTGCCTCCATCTACCACACCCTTCTCCCATAGCAAAGTGGGTGCCCAGGCCTGGGCAGCAACCGTCAGCCACATACACAATGGTGGCTGCTGTGGGGCCAGTGCCAGCTGCCCACAGTGGCTCTGTGACCCTCGTTGAGCACTGTCAGGGGAATGGGAAACAATGAGCCTTTCTCCTGCTGCCAGGGTGGGTGCTCAGCATCATGGCATAGCTGTTTCCAGTAAGTGGAGGGCAGAGTCCCACATTAGCCTCAGCCGCCATCCAGCCCAGCCTCCCGGCATCTGCCTTTGAAGACTATGGCTGATGATCATTCAACGCCTGCTATGTATGTAGCCTGTATGTGGACCTGCCCTGCACAGTCCTTGGAGTCTCACTTTATAGGGAGAGAAACTGAAGGCCACGTTGCTCCACAGACTCTGCCATTTTGGCTGGGTGGGTCCTTAAAACTGGCAGTCGGGGGTCATGGGAATTATGCCAGAGTGTAGACGAGGGGGAAGGGGGTGGCAGAGTGGCTGCTGTGCCATCGTGAGGCTGAGTGTGGATGCCTGGTACCAAAGGGGGCAAAACAACACCTGGGCTGTCCGATGGCGTAGAAAGTGGTGTGGAGAGAACAGGATCTGGGGCTTGATGCCTGTCCAGTAAGTGAGTGCTGGGTTCGGTGAGAGGCCAAAGGAGAGATTAGGAAAGACACCCCTGCTGGCCCTCGTGTGAGTGAAAATGTGGGAAAAGAGCCTACTGGGGAGATCACTTCCCCACAGTCCGATCACCCAGTTCACAGGTACGCAGCCAGGCGTCCCTGACAGGCTCAGTACTACCAGGGACCTGCTGGGCTCGGTGTGAGGTTAGGGCTTCCAGCCTGCCGTGCCAAGGAGTAGCAACCTGGGGTCCCTGAGGGACTTCAGTGGGCTGGACGTAGTGGCACACAACTGTCATCCCAGCATTTGGAGACTGAGGCAGGAGGACCATGTGTTACACAGCAAGAAAAAAGTGAAATGTGGGGTGTACAGTGGGATTTGCATTCCGAAGAGGTTCAGAGAGGTTTGCTGGGAGCCTGATCCTAGAAGTAGGCCATCATAGAGTGACTGAAGCCCGTTTGCCAGCATTTGCCATCACAGGGCACATTGCTAAGTACATCTGAAGTATTTTTCTTTTAAATTGATTTTTGCATTTATTTGTATGAATGTGCATGTGTGAGCTGTGGCACCTGAGTGAGGTCAAAAGGCATCTCAGGGGACTCTGTTCTCTCTTCCTACCTTGTAGGTCCCAGGGACTGAAATGGAGTCATCAGGCTTGGCACTGAGGTTGCCACTGAACCATGTCTCTGGCCCATTTTTAGTTTTTGGTGCTGAGGATCATGCCCAGGACCCCACACGGGCTAGGCAGGCGCTCTGCCTCCACTGCACTGAGCTGCGCCCCCACAATGTGTGCCCATGCCTGGTCTTATATCCCAATTTCTGAGTCCTGTGCCAACCTTACTGAGCAAGTGCTTAGCGCCCTAGCTGACACAGGAGGAAACAGCCCTGCGGTCTGGTTTCACCTGTCTGGCTCCTCCTCCACCCTCCCACTGGGGCGTGCCATCACGGGCGCCTCCAGCAGCACCTCTTCATGGCTACAGTGCAAGAATCCTCCAGATGGCCAGCCAAGTGTGCTGCTTCCCTCACTGGAGTTTACCTGCAGGAGTTCTTCCCCAGGAGCTATTTGTGAACTCCTTAAGGCCCTGGCCTGCCTCCTGGTATGGGGCATCTGTGGGCTTGGCGCCCACTTCTGGCCTGCTGTGGTATCCTGAGTCAGACTCAGCAAGCCCACTTCCCAGTGGGGAGAAGGAGAGGGTCAGAGGAGCACGACCACTTTGCTCAGGCTCCAAGGGTGAGGCCCGTACTGGAGCGTGGCCCTGAAGGCCTGCACCCCACCTCTGCAAGCACCTTTGGCTGGCGTGATATGCTGGCTGATAAGGGGATCAAAGCCGGGGGAAGAACCAGGAGCGTTGTGACTGATGTGGCCAGGTGACTGCTGGTCTCTATGTCATCTGCTCTGAGGTGTCTGCCTCACTCTACTGGGACCGGCCAAGAAGGCTCCTCCTCTACATGGGAACACTGTAGCTCCAGCCGCTCGTCACACGCCTGTGATGGGTCCTGTTGTCTCACTCAAAAGCTGGGAAACTTGAAGCTCATGTGAAGGGTGGTGCCCAAGCCCACGTGAGCCTACCCTGTCAATGTGAGGAGGCACAAGTCAAGCCCGAGGTCATGTGCTGCACAACGCAGATGAGGCATTTCCACCACTGCAGAGAGCTCTCTTGGGTGGTGCCATGATGGGGAGAGCGCCTACACAAGCCCTCAGAGGCTCTGACCAGTCCTGGATGACAATCTGTTCCAATCCAGAGCCCAGCACCCTCTGAACTCACTTGGCCACACAACTTTCCGAATAGCTATAAATAGTTCTTCCTGGCCCCTTAACATGCAGCCTATGGTGTCCTGAATGCCACTTTGGTTGGAAGTGTAATTTTTTTCTTCTTGTTCTGTTCCCAGATTGCCTTGGGTCCCCAGTGTTCACGCCCATTAAGGCAGACATCAGTGGTAACATCACGGTGAGTGGCCTGGCAGGAGGCTGAGCCTGCCTTTGCCCAGATCCCAGACTGAGGATAGGGAAGAGGGCAGGAAACATGGAGTCCGAGTCCCTCCCAGGCGGGGCCACGGTTCTCAGTGTCCCCTTGGAAGCATGAAGTCCAGAATTGGCCTGACTCCCTACCACTGACCTCCACCCAATAAGAACTCCAGCGATGGGGAAATGGTTCAGTCTTACAAAGTGCAGACCTGAGTTAGAACCCAAAACCCACGTAAAAACAGGGCAGTACAAGACTAACCCAGCACCGGAGGAGTACAGAGAGGTGGGCCCTTGATGGTCATCTGCCAGCTAGAGAGAGGCCATACCTTAAGAAGTAAACATGGGGGCTGGAGAGATGGCTCAGAGGTTAAGAGCACTGGCTATTCTTCCAAAGGATGAGAGTTCAGTTCCCAATAACCACATGATGGCTCATAACCATCTATAGTGAGATCTGGTGCCCTCTTCTGACCTCCTGGCTCACATGCAGGCAGACTACTATATAAATAATAAACAAAAACAAGATCATTCTTTAAAAATAAAAAGATGGAGGGCTGTAGAGATGGCTCCTTGGTCAAGGGTGCTTGCTGCTCTTTCAGAGGCCTGGACTTCGGTTCCCAGCACCCACACCCACCCACTCATCCCCCCTACAGATACACACACACAACTCCAGTTAGGCAGCATCATGCAGGCAATGGTGCAATCCCAGCAGCACTCAGGCTGAGGCCTGAGGATCCAGGCTAGACATCCCACCCCCAATAACAGAACAAGATGTCCTGTGCATGGCGTCAGCATGGCTCCTTCATGCCCACTGAGGGCTGCACAGGGCAGTCTCCTCTCTCTAACAGAGGACTTTGTGCCTGGTTCTGCTGTTACTCTCTGCACACACAGACAGTGAACTTCAAGCTCAGCTTGCTGGCTGACTCACTTAAGGTCACACAGCAAGGGAGTGACAGCAGTGGGGTTCAGACTCAGACTCAGCCAGTCTCGGCAGACGGACCTGGTGCCAGTTCAGGGGCTGTTGTGCCTGGATAGTTTTGAACCTTCTTGGCTGTGTCCATTCGTCTTCACTTGGGACTTCAGGTCCCTCTCCTAACCTGTGACCTTCGATACCTTACTACCCCTGTACCCCAGCCTCAGTGTACTAATCCATTGACTGGCTCTGAGAACAGTCAGGGTCCTGGGTGGCACCAGTACCCATGAGCAGTGTGTGGAAGCTGTCTGCGGGCTGTCTGTGATGTGTGAACCTCTGTGCTCCATTACAGAAGATCAAAGCCGTATATGACACTGACCCGGCCAAGTTCAAGACCCTCCAGAACATCCTGGAGGTGGAAAAGGGGATGTATGGAGCAGAGTGGCCCAAAGTGGGGGCCACACTGGCCCTGCTGTGGCTGAAAAGGTGAGACGCTTGGGGGCATGGCTGGGCCCTGTTGGGGCGGGGGTGCTAACACTGTCCCTAAACAGCTAGAAGAAACTTCCCAAACCTGAGGTCAGACTCTCAGTGGCACTTCCTTGTTCTAGCCCCAGAGAGGGCAGAAGAAGTGCGTGTCCCGGCTGCAGTCCTGTGCTCAGTTCTTTATATATGCTAAGTCAGATGTGGCATTTCCCCTTCACTGAGGGGGTCACAGGGTCATTGGAAGGTCAATCACAATCCAGGTCATCTGAGCACAGGTTGTATACTGCACAGAGGTAGCAGTATTGTACACAGGTGGATTTCTGTATGAGTCTTTTTCTTTCTCTTTTTCTTTCTCTCTCTCTTTCTCTCTCTCTCTCTCTCTCTCTCTCTCTCTCTCTCTTTTTTAGTTTCTCAGGTTTCTCTGTATAGCCTGGCTCTCTTATAACTCTAGACCAGGGTGACCTGTAACTTAAAGAGCTCTGCCTGCCTCTGCCCCCTGAGTGCTGGGATTAAAGGCGTGTGCCATCACACCTGGCTTTTATGAGTCTTTTGACAGAAATACAGGGGCGTGCTAGTAAACTTGCACAGGTGTATCCTTGTTTGAGTCTTTTCAATGGTCTACTAGCTCCAGAATTCTCTAGTTGTGTGATGCCAGGGACCCCTGCTCTGCCTTGCGCCCACAGGGCTTTCCACTGTTGACATCTTAGGGTTCTGGGCCAAGGTCCAGAAGGACAGCTTGATCCATGAAACCTACCTTGAAGAAGCCCTCAACACATGCTTCTCTGGTGAAAGGAACCTGGGGAGGCTGGCCTCCCAGACCGTGGGGCCTGGTAGTCATCAGAAGCTGTCCTAGCACACTGCTTGACCGTGTCAGCAGGGCTTTGAAGGCCTGTCCTGAGGGACACCCCCTAGTCTCTTTATCTAGCAAGAGCAAGGCAAGTGATGGCGCTCTTCATAGCTAAGTCACACGTGGGCCTGAGGTGACCAGGAAGGCTGCACTGGCTCTGGAGCCTCCCACAGATGGACTGTGACAGGCACCTGTCATGTGGAGATGCCTTCAGCTGAGACAAGCTGGGGTGGAGCCCAGATTTCAGTCCTGTGCTCCAAAGCCCTTGCCTGGGCTGCCCCAAGCTCCTGCAGGAAGGGAGCAGAGGCATTTGTTTGGGATCCAGTCGGGTTGTGAGGGGCAGAGGAGGCAGGAGGCTGGTGAGAGGCTGAAAGGGCCCTTGGCTGTGGAGGATGGTGCCCATTTGAGCCCCATGTATTTGAAGGGAGTAAGATATGGCCTTGTGTGTGTTACACTTCTGTGGCCATCGTAAAATGAGCCAGATGGAAAGGAAAGGTTCCTATTGGCCCTCGGTCTCTGAGGGCTCAGCCCTTGGTCAGCTCACTATGAGGCAAGACAGCACTGTGTGGAAGAAGCTACTCACCTTGTGGCTGATAGGAAACAGGAAGTCACTGGCTGGCAGTGAGCATCTTTTCTATTCAGGTTTCCTCCTGTACCCTGTGAAGCCCTTAGGACAGGCTCACTGTGCAGACACAGGCAGCTAGCTCCATGGACAAATTCAGAAAGATCCTGCAGTTGAGGCAAGCAGCTTGGGCAGGCCATGTGCCTGACATGTTACTGACCTTTGAACACTCTAAGGACCACACTTGCTCCATGCTTTAAGCCATGGGAGTCCAAAAGGACCTATAATAGGTTCTGCCTAGAGGCACGGTGCTGCAGAGGCAGGTTGAGCTGGGTTGTCACATTGCTCAGAAGCAGAGCCAACCTAGGTTGCCTAGGAGGGTGGTACTCCCGTGTATACATACTGCTGTGGGCCATGGTCCTAAATGGCTGTTCCTTTTAACCACAGGGGCCTACGCTTCATCCAAGTGTTCCTGCAGAGCATCTGTGACGGGGAACGGGATGAGAACCACCCCAACCTTATCCGAGTAAATGCCAACAAGGCCTATGAGATGGCCCTAAAGAAGTACCATGGCTGGCTGGTGCAGAAGATCTTCAAGGTGAGTCCATGAGACAAGAGGACTGGGTTTCCCTCCAGCTGCCCTGTGCTCACCCGTTCTTTGGGGTGGGCTGGTGCATTGAGTCTCCTCATGCAGCCATGGCCAACCCCGTTTGTGGCTGCAGGTGCGCCTTCATGCTCCTGTGGGTACCTCAGCCTGTTGGTTCCATGGCTTTGAGAAGAGACGCAACTGCAAAGCCAAGAACCACGGGGTGATGGTGGGCTAGCCTCATTGCTTCTCTTTCACCCTGGGCTCTCACAGGCACAGAGGAGGAGGGCTCTGCCCCCAAGGACATAGCTGCTGTCATGACTCTGGCCCTCGGGTTACTGTGGCCTATGTTGTGATAGTGACCACAGCTCCTGAAAAGGGCTCTAGTGCTAGCCTGGGTAGCAGAGAGGTCCTGGGTCCATCAGGCTGGAAGGCTCAAGGAAGAAATAGCAAAAGGCCTTCCAAATGTCCATGGTTACCCTGCCTGTTGAGATATCTTCATCAGACTACCACTCCTTCTCCAGGAAGGCAGGCTCTGACAGGAAAGGTCCCAAGGCAGGCTGGGTCCAGTCAGGAAGAGCAGGTAATGGGGCAGGAAGTACGACTACCTTCTGGCCTTCTCCCTGGGCATGCCTGGGGCTGGAGGTCATCTTGAGCTCCCAGCATCCCCACTGTGTCTTCCTCAGTAATGACAGTATCGTGTGTCTGTGAGTGTACCACGAGCGGGTATTGTTTCACATTCTGGCCTGTGGTGATCCCAAGGTCCCAGCAGTCAGCACTGGCCTGGGCCTAGCTAGCAGCCACTCCTCTTCCCTGGATGATCATGGAGCACAGGGTTTCTGAGCTAGCCTGGGCAACAAAGTCAGATCCCATCTCAGAAACAACATGAGCACCTGGGAACCTGCCTCACTGCTCACATGAGTGTGTGAACAGGCCCTGCCTCAGCTTCTCTGGGAAAAGGAGACAGTCTGCACACGTGCAGATGAGGCTTAGGTTCATGACCCCAGAGCAATTACTGATTACATCATGGATGACCCCTAACCCCCCACACCAGGGTCTGGATGTTTTATTTGGTTGTATCTTTTTCCCCTGCCTCTAAGGTTCTGTGAATTTCTGATTCTGAAGTATTGAAGCATCCCCCATACTCCCAAATTTAGCCAGGTGTCACCCTTAAAGACAGAGAGGTGTGCACCTGGTGCTGCACTGAGCATCAGTGTGCCGTGGGCTATGTGGAGCTCCCTAATCATTCTGTTGTGTGGTTTTGTGTTTTGGAGACAGGCTTTCACTATGTAACCCTGGCTGACCTGGAACTCACTGTGTAGACCGGGCTGGCCTTGAACTCACAGAGATCTGCCTGGCTCTGCTTCCCAAGTACTGGGACTAGAGGAGTATACCACCTTGCCTGGCTATCACCTCCCTAATCTTAACACAAGCAACCAAATTGGGTGGATGTAGCTAAGAAGCTTACTCAGGCACACGCTCAGCCTCTTTTCTTTTCCCTTCCAACCACACGAGCAGAGAGACCTTCCCAGCACAACTCTCAGGGACACCCCTGGTGCCCAGTGTGCTGGCCTGCTCCTTCGCCACTAATGCTGTGCCTGCCTTCCCTCTTGACCCTCAAGGCAGCCCTGTATGCAGCACCCTACAAGTCTGACTTTCTGAAGGCACTCTCCAAGGGGCAGAACGTGACAGAGGAAGAGTGCCTGGAGAAGATCCGCCTCTTCCTGGTCAACTACACAGCCACCATCGACGCCATCTATGACATGTACACCAAGATGAATGCGGAGCTTGACTACACAGTGTAGGCGCCGGGACACACCACCCCACGTGGGAGGAAACAACCCAGAATCACTGTGAATCAAGCTGGGGTCCTCAGCTCAGCTGCCAGGCCGGCCTAGGTCTGCAGGGGGCAGCCTCGGCTTGTTAGAGATCATTTGTTTTTTTGGTTTTTGTTTTCTTGGCCTATTCTAATGGAGCAATAAACACCTTCCACTCACTCCGGCTTCCCAGCAGCTCGGGCTGAGCACACCTTCCTTCCAGTGTGGTCAAAACCAACTAACCTTGCTAACGATCGATTCCTAGGGTTTTATCTTTTCCTCCCCCACCCAGCTCAGGAGAAACCCAGCTCAGGGGAGACATACACCTCACCCAGCCAAGAAGCCTGGTCCTTCTGGCCCAAGGATGTCTAGGTGTTCAGAGGACAATAGATCTGACTGGAAGCCAGCAGGTCCCTATTGTGGTGGCTATTTGAAAGCAAGCTGGTAGGAGTCCTCACGGCTCCCACATCTGGCATTATAGCCCTGTTCTCTCTCTCTTTCTCTCACTGTCTTTTGTCAGACAGGTTTTGCTTTTTTTTTAAAGCTGAAATGTACCAGCAAGCCTTTTCAGACATTGACTGGGCACACACACGTGACCATACGTGACTGCATTTGCATGTTCTACATAATTATTTTCTTCAGGGTTGGCTCTTCCAACCTAAGAACCTGCCTGTCATGGGGGCCTTCCAGCTCTGGAGACTGCCTTGCTGCCTTAACTGTCTTTCTGGCGCTAAAGGAGATATATTTTTTAAAGTATTGGGGTAAACACACCCTAAAAGAATTGATGTATGTTAAAGAAAAAACCCAATGAGGAACAATTGGTGATTTTTATGCAGAAACTAAATAATCCTTAATAAATAAATCTATATTTTGAAATCACACCTGTGTACTTCTGTGGCTCCCTTTTATCATTTTCTGTATCAGAGGTTACAATTGGGGGCTGGCATGGCTGGGAATATCCTCAGTTGAGGAATTGCCTCCTTCTAATAGGCCTGTGGGCACATCTGTAGTGCACTTTCTTGACTGCTAATTGATGCAGGAAGGCCCAGTCCACCCTGGGTGTTACTGTCCCCAGACAGGAGACCCTGAGCTGTTAAGAAACATAGGAATAAGCACTGTTCTTCTGTGGTCTCTGCTTCAGTTCCTGTCTCCAGGTTCCTGCCTTGACTTCACTCTGGTGGACTGACCTGTAAGCCAAATAAATTCCTTCATCTCCCAAGTTGCTTTCAGTCAGAGGTTCAGCCATAGCCATAGAAAGCAAAGTAGAACAGGGACCCCCCAAACCAAATCCTGCAAGGACCTGTCTTCTGGTCTCTGATTTAAAAACTATAACTTATGGCCACATAAGAGAAGCTAAAAGAGTTTGGTTTCACAGAAAAATCACACATGTCGCTCCTCTACAGATACAGAAGCTAACCTGGTGGCATGTAGCAGCAATCTCAGCATTCAGAAGCAGAGGTAGGATTGCGGGTTCAAGGCCAGCCTGGGCTGCAAAGCAAGACTGTTGAGCAAAAGAGGAGGCAGAAGAGAGAATCATGGTTCCTTATAAGAGCTGAAAAATGAGCATCCATTGGCTAGAAAGTTGGGGAGAGTGTGTTCTTCATTTGCCTAGGTTTCTGTCCAGCCCTCTGAGCAAAGGCTGTTGCTTTTTCTAGGGTTACATGGAGAGGGAAATACTTTCCTTGACCACTGGACAATCTTAGTGTACAAGGTGGGTCAGTGCCCAGAGGGAGATAGGGCTGCAGGTGAAATGCCACACCTGGGTATGCATTTTGAGGAGTCAATCTTGCACTGAGCATCCATGAAAGTCAGGAGGTAGTGGGGAAGGGGACATTCCAGAAAACGGACACAATGGCGTGACCTAGAGTGGACTCAGATGTATGCATCACACACTTGCTATGGTATTAGAGCTTCACCCTCAAAATTTTATGGATCCCCTCAGGAGGCTCATACACAATCCAGATCCGCAGTTTGGAAGACTTGTCTCCAAAATGGCTGAGAGATGGAAGCCTGGACCAAGCTGTTCACTGCCTCCTACTTCATGATATGTTCCAACATCACTGAAGCTCATAATGCCACCCTTCTTCCTATACTCTAATTGCTTTTGAAGGTTGGGCTTCCTAGAAACAGAACACTTTGCCAACAAATAAAAAGACTTCCGTCTTTTCCTTCTAACTCAGATGTACTACCATGAGGTCAGGAGGGCACGTTCTCAGAAGGGAAAGACTTGCCCAGGGCCAGCCTCCCTCACTCCGGGCACCTGCTAGGAGATTTTTGAGCCCAGAGACGGGTAACTAGCTCGTCCTTGTCGTGGGAGCACTAAGGTCTGGCTGGGGCAGGGAGAAAAAAAACACCCATTGAGCATAGACTGTACACCAGGCCCAGGAAACGTGCTTTAAAATATCAGTTCATAGCCACATGGGAAGTCACAAAACCCCACTTATCAGAGAAGAAAACAGCTCCCCCTAGGGGACTCTCACTTGAAACCCCCAAGCAACCCCTTAGCTTATCCCCCAAATAATTTACTGCCAAGAAACGCAAATAGTCCCGAGGATAAGCTCAATCGATTTGCTTGTTGAGTCATTCAATTAAAATGTTTGGTCTCAATCTCTTTCTCACATGTGCCTGTTACCGAAGCTCCCTCCACGCTTTAGGCCGGTTTCCTTATCTGTAACGCCGAGGTCTATAGTTTAAATATTACCACAGTGTCTGCAGCTCCAACGCAGCTTTTGGAGCTGCTGAGCCGGAGTGTTAAAACTGCGCCCCCTGTGGAGCGCGCGTGAAATGTGACCAAGTATAGAGCTCTGCCCCCACCCGGTGACGTTCCAGAACCGACAGAACCGTGCCCGCAGTTCCCGCGTGTCCCGTAGGCGGCGCTGTCCGCACGCGCTCCTGCTCCGAAGCAAGGGGCGGGGCCTGTCAGCCCCTCCCGCGACCCGCGGGTGGCCACGCCCACAGTGGGCGGGCACAGCCAGCTTCCTCGTTCTGGCTGGAGGAGACCGTCGCGTCGCTTTTACTGTTGCCCGTTCTCCACCTTGAGTACCCGACAGGTCTTGGATGTAAGTTCGGTTGCCGGGCTGTTCGCCTCTCGGAGCCCCAGGTTCCTCACAGGAGCATCCCTACTTTTCAGGATTATGTGAAATGCCGTGTGAAAACGCCTAATGCAAAAAAAAAAAAAAATTGGGGCTGGAGATATAGCTGTTCTTTTCCCAGTACCCACACCTCAGTGACAACCCTCTGTAACTCGGGTTCCATGGGACCTTAGGCCCTCTTCTGAGTTCTGCGGGCACTGTGTTGCATGTGGTGAACTTACTGGCAAAACACTCAGACAGTAAAATGATTTTTAAAAAATTATTAAAACGCCGGGCGGTGGTGGGGCACACCTTTAACCCCAACACTTGGGAGGCAGAGGCAGGAGGATCTCTGTGACCAGGCTAGACTGTCTACAAAGCAAGTCCAGGACAGCCAGGGCTACACAGAGAAACCCCGTCTCAAAACGCCAGAAAAACAAACAAAAAAATTAATAAAATGCCTGATGCAGGGGCGATGGTCAGCACCCACCTTTGCTAATATGTTTTTAATTGTTATTCTGCCGCCTGGCCAGGGCTCCTGAAGAGACAGCCTAGCTCCCCTTGCAATTAGTTAAACCTCAGCATGTTCACTTGCTCTCAACCACACAGCAGGGCCCATGCCAACACATCAATCAGGGGCATCCCAGGACTCGGTGTGGCGGTGGCACACATCTTTAATCACAGCACTTGGGAAGTAGAGGCAGGCAGATCTCTGCGAGTTCGAGGCCAGCCTGGTCTACACAGTGAGTCTAGGATAGCCAGGGCTACACAGAGAAATCCTGTCCTGAAAAACAAAAAGAAAAGAAAAAAGAAAGAGAACATCCCAGGAGCCAGGTGGTTTGGTGTATATCTGGGATCCCGGCACTTGGGGAGAAAGAGGATCTCTGAGTTTGAGGCCAGCCTGGGCTGCCTAGTTCCAGGTTAGCAAGGACTGTATAGTGAGACTGCCTCAAAATGAACAACCTAGAAAGTGTTCTGCAATCTGGCTGCTCTTTCTCGCTCTCCTCAGATATGTTGTGTGCTTTTGAGAAAGTCACTTCTGCCCTTTGGGCCATTTAAAGATGTTTCTTTAAATGGTAGGTGAGGTCTGGGAGTTAGAGGTTTCAAAACTAATCTGCTAATCTGCACTTAACACCTAAGCCCTAAAAAGCAGCCCCTTGCTTGTCTTAGCTGTGCAGGTGCGTCAGTCCTCTGCCTGTGGCCTGGGCTGGGGCCACATGAGCAAGGGGTTCCATGCAGCCCTGAGCCCTGGAGAAGGCTCACAATCATGGCTGCTTGGCGACGAACTCTAGATCTTTGGTCTGAGATGATTGCCTGGAAGGCTGAGTCCTCCCACTCCTGTTCACTGAGCACCTACTCTATGCAAGACCCTGATATAGGCTCAGAGACTCCTACAGCAAGGCACACAGGTGCCCAGCCCCCGGCACGGAGCAGAGGATGAGAGTTATGAGCTTGAGAGTGAAGGGCAGACCCTGCAATTCAATGGGGATCATTGATGGAGTCCTGATTTAAACTGGGGGTCGGGTGAGGCGATGTTAAGGTGAAATCTGAGCAGGTTACAGCAAGAGGCTGGTAATAACTAGTGCAGAGGCCCTGGAGTTGGAAAGGAGAGGGCATTCTGTTTTTCCTGGTAGTACAAGGGGCAAACATGAGGTCTAATGCTTTTACCTGCCCGGCAAGTTCTACCACTGAGCCACGCCCACAAATAGGAGTTATGTCTTAGGGACAAAGAGAGGCCCATGTAGCCAGAGCCCGATGGTCCTGGGAAGATGCTGTCTGGATGCTGACTTTATCCAGGAGGGTTTGGCTTCTGTCAAGTTCACACTGTAAGCAGCTGTTCTCCAGGTGCTCAGGGAGGCCCCTGTTATGGACTCCAGAGAAGCTGTGCCCTTCCCCATCACAACAAGCTCCTGGCTCTTCCCCGATGGCACGGACCAGGACACCTGCATCGCCTGTCTTTGTGGCCAGACCTGGTGCCTGGTGGGGTATCTTACTAGTCGAGGTCCAGCTGCCGGCTCTATAGCTCAGTCGATAGAGTGCTCTCCTGGCAGGCCAAGCCCCAGCAGCCCATAGACTGGATGTGGTGGCTGGCACACACCTATTACCCCAGACTCTGGAGGTGGAGGCAGGAGGATCAGAAGTTCAAGGTCATCTTCAGCTACATAGCAAATTCATAGCAAGCCCGGAACACCTGAGACCTCATCTCCAAAAACCACCCTAGACCTTGCTTCAGACTCATTTACACAGACCTTGGTCCACACCAGCAACCACCCAGGAACCCTGGTTAAAAAGCCCTAACGTACTCTCTCCCTCCCTGTGCCATCTCTGAAGTGTCCCCTGGCCAGCTGTGGCTAGGCCACACCCACAGGCTGCCAGGCCAGCTGCCCAGAAGAATGGCATCACACCCAGAGGCTAAGCCCTTCGAGTGGCTGTGCCCATGGTAACGGTCATTTGAGGAGACGGGCTTCCACCCCACCTGGCCTCAGGTTTCTGCCCTAGGGAGAATTCCAGAAGAGCCTGATTGAAGCTGGGTCTTTGGCAGGGCGGAGCCTCCAGTCTCTGGGAGGAAAGCCAGCTCTTTTCAGGACCAAGGTATACAAACCACCTCATTGTACCCAGCCTCCTTGTGCTCTGTGTCTCCATGGCTTTTGGAAGGACATGGGGGAGCTACTTCACGGGGAGCCCTGATCCTGGCCTAGGCTGTGTGGCCCTGGGTGGATGACTTTGCCTCTCTGGGTAGATGCTTCCTCCCCTGTATCCATGAGGCATTCACGAGGACAAAGGTCTACAAGACCCTGGCACACAGCAACTGCTACATAAATGCACATTTCTCAGATCTTATATGAGTGTGTGTGTGTATGTATGTCTCTCGGTGTGTGCACGTGTGTGCCTGTAAATATGTACACTCTATTTACATTGCTGAAAGAAAGTCATTTATAACAAGGTTTAAAGATTAAGCAAAGCTTAAATTTTTTTTAGTTTAAAAGGGAAACAGGAATGTGTGATCTGGTTGCTCCTCTTAAAGGACTTCCTGTCGTCAGCTGGGATGCCCTGAGTTCTATTCCCAATACCACATAAGGCAGGCTTGGTGGTGGGACCGTAATTCAGGAGGGTCAGAAGTTCACAAGTTTAAGAGCAGCCTCAGCTTGGTAGTGAATCTGAGGCCAGCCTAGGTTAGACACTGTCAAAAAAAAAAAAAAAGGAATTTTCTTTTGTAAATGAAAATTGTAAGATGTTGGTTTTTTCTTTTTCTTTCTTTCTTTTAGCTGTTTTTTGAGACAGGGTCTCTCTGTGTAGCCTTGGCTGTCCTGGACTCTCTTTGTAGACCAGGCTAGCCTCAAACTCACAGAGATCCTCCTGCCTCTGCCTCCCAGAGTGCTGGGATTACAGGTGTACCCCACTGCCCTGGGCTTGTAAGATGTGTTTTGATGAGGTGCACTGATTACTTAGATTTGGGGGTGACTGAGGAGCACTAATATAGTTAAGCTCAAGGTCATAGCCTTTCTGGCCCTAGGTCAGCAACAGCTTGAGGTGTCTCCGTGGAAACATCTTCTCTGCTACCAACTTTGGTTTTATCAGTTCTGCTCAAGTTTTTCAGCTCCAGTCACCAAGGAAGGCAGACTACACCCCAGATCAGTCAGGCCTTCTCTCCTTTTCACATCTCCCCAACTTATTTTCCTTTCTTTCTTCCTTCCCTCCCTCCCTTCTTCCTTCTCTGTGTGTGTGTCTTGTTGTCTGAGTAGCACATGCATGGAAGTGTGTGCAGAGGCCAGAAGAGGGCATTGGATCCCTTGGAACAGGAGTTACAGGTAGCTGTGACCTGCGTTGTGGGTGGTGGGAACTGAACCTGGGTCCTCTGTAAGAGCAGCCAGTGTTCTGAACCGCTGAGCCATCTCTCCAGCCCAATTTTTCTTTTCTATTCTACCTCAGTTCTGGCTTTGTCCATAATTCAGGGAACTTCTCTAGGCCCCCAGGGACCTTGTTGCTAGTGAGGCAGGGCTGAGGGGTTCAGGGCACAGGGTAGAGCAGCAGAGGAGAGGAGGAAGGCCAGTCAGCAGCATTTTCTGTCGTCATCTGTGAAGTGGGACACCAAAGCCAGCTCACAGGGTCACCGGGAAGCATGACACTGAGATACACAAGACCTCAGGAAACCTTGAGAGTTCATGAACGCAGTCAGGTCGGGGCGGTGTGACGTCATCCTGAGATATGCATGGAGTAATGGTATGTTGGCCAAGGACACAGCACGAGTACCGTGATGCGCTATGCTATGGCACTATACTGCCCAACTCAGTCTGTGTGGGCACACTGTGAGATACTTCCACAAAAGCAAAAATGGCTGAGGACAGCTCTCTCAGGCCATAGACACCGATGAGCGTAAGTGTTCACTGAGCAGTTATAGACCACACAGGTGCTAAGCCTTGTGAGCACTGTTGTAGTGAAGAATTCCAGGCCAGGGGAGGCAGGGTCACCTCTGCCCAGGGTCACACAGCCTAAAAGTATGGTGGAGCCACACTGGGAACCGTTTGATGCCAGAGACCAATTTTTCCTTTTAATCTCCGCTGACAGCCTAGGACACAATCGTGTCCCACGTGAGCCGGGTGACACAGCCTTCGTCAGTGTATTCATAGGAGGAACCATCACTGTCAACTCAATGGCATTTTGTCACCATAAAAAGAAGGCCCCAACCCCCCAGCCATCACCGTGACCCCATTCCTTCCCCTCCCCCCAGCTCTGCCACTACAACTGCTTCTGTCTCTATGGTGTCTGTCACTTCCAACACATTCAGCCAAACAACGGATGGCCTTTCGGGTCTGGCTTCTTCACTTAAAAAATTACATTTACTTGTTTCTGTTCTCACGCACATGCCATCACACGAGAGGAGGCCAGAAGACAACTTGCAGAAATTGATTCTCTTCTACTGTGTGGTTCTGTGGGATTGAGATCAGTTTGTCAGGCCTGGAGGCAAGATCCTTTATCCACTGTGGTGTGACGAAACTTTTCTTGGGGAAACAGAACATGCATGTCTACCACAACACACCAAAGAACACCTTGGTGAACCAATGAGTTTTATTGGGGTTCCTTATAGGAGTATGGGTGAGGGACAGTTACAGGAGCATAAACGACTCAAAGACACCTGCATCACCAAAGCCCACCCAAGCATGGCTGACAGCTCACGAACCTGGGGCCCTGGATCATACTGCACAGCCTGGAGACAGCTCAGTTCCAGGCGGTTTCTTCCCTGCAGCTGATTCCCTCTCAAACTTCTTTGCAGTTCAGTTTATCTGAGTCTTCTCTAAAGCATGGCTGCCCTTACTCGGGCAGGGAGGAGCCTAGCGAATCTGGTCAGTTTCAGGAACTTCCTGAAGTTTTTTGAGTTGCTCACCTGCCTGCTTAAGGAGCTTCCTTTCAGCATGGAATGTTTCAATCTTGGAGAAAACTATTACATGACACCCACCGAGTCATGGGGAAAGGCCAACTTAACTTTTTGAGATTCAAGTGTATTGAAGCATGAATTAGTGTTGTCCCTTTTCACTGTTGACTACTACTCCATTGAACTGATGCACCTGCCTGATTTATTCATTCAGCGTTTGGGTCACTTGTAAGCTATTTTGAATGAACATTCTGGTGTTTTTGTCAGACACAAGCTTTCGGTTCCCTCAGCTGTGTCCCTTGTAAGTCGAATTGCTGCGTCATGTGTCATTGTGTTCTTAACATTTGAGGAACTAGCTGCAGGTTTTCCACAGGAACCATGTGTCCCTCAGCCCTTTCTGTAGAGACCACGTTCCTGCCAGCTGTGCACTGCTGAAGGGTCTGCAGTCTGAGCTCAAATCCTCCCAGCGATGGCATCTTCCATAAGTGGCCTCGTGGGCTCTTTTCTACTGGGTGGTGTGAGACTCTCCCTTCTCGGCTGGCAGCAGATGTCCTGGGCTGGTGATAAGTCAGAGCTTTGCTGTAAGGACTGTCCACCGTTCTGTGCCATTACCTGGTCCTAACCCCCACAGCTCACAGATCTCTGTAGCATCTGACACTGGGCCTGGCCTACAAGAGACACCCCATAAGCGCAGGACACAGGCCCTGTGCTGCCCTCCAGGAGCCCCCGAAGGGGGAGTGAGTGGTCAGGCCCACCAGGTGCCATCCTGGAGCCCTGTGGGATTCCAGGCTGACACCTCCCGCCCGTGGCTCTCTAGGACTCGCTGCCACTAAAGGCCTCCATTCGGTTTTTCCATCCCGGCAAAAGCTGTTCCTGACTGCTGCTAACAGCCTCTTGCAGCCTCTTGTCTTTCGGGGTCAGGCAGGAAGGTCACAGGGTCTCACAGCACTCAGTAGTCCCAGCTTGTATTTGCTGCGTGCCTCACCACACTTGCTCTGTCTGCTCATCCCTTCCACCCGGGCAGAACTTCATGCTTTCAACTAAGCCGGTTCCCATGAGCTAAAGTATTCCAGGTGTTTACCAAGATCACCATTTGAGTGTGTGTGTGCCTAATCCGTGGCAGGACAGGATTTTTTATTTTTTTAAATCCAGGTGTCCACATAGCTGTCCATCCCCATCCTCCTGGCCCAAGCCTGGGAGCCTGTTTCCTAGTCTGTAAGATGGGGTTGGCTGAGCAAGGCTCTTTCCTCTGACTCTGAAGAGCAAGTCAGCCTCTTGGGCCCCCAGGCTGGTTCAGCCCCCGCTTCAGATGTGAAAGGCCTCAGCAGCAGGCTTCCTGTCAGGAAGGTAAAGGGCAGCATTCGCACCTTCATTACTGCCAGCTCACCCTGCTGGAAAGGGCCACCCCAACAGCGATGCCCTTTCCCCAGCCCTCTGAGGCAGCAGCCTACAGAGGCCCACCCTCCTCTCCCAGCCTGTAAGTGCCCAGCACTGCTCACCTCAGGCCCAGCTAAAACAAGTTTACTCGAGGATGCCACACACCCACCTCCCACCCCCAGAACTTAGAGAGTGAACTATTAAGGCTCGTCTCTTCGGTTGTTCGCCATGTTGGCTCGAGGCATTGCTTCTGTTTGGGCTCCTTCAAGCTCTTTCCCTCTGCCTTCCTCTCGCCAGTTGTTTGCCCAGCCGGGCCTCACGAGCGCTGTGCTGCGGGCACGCGGAGCAAGGACCTCCCTGGGCTCACCAGGGCAGTGCCCGCAGCTGAAGAAAAGTAATCATGATGAGAGTGGCTGATGTCAGGGGCTCCGTGAAGACCTGCTGAGCCCAGCACCTTCCTGGTGGTGGGTAGGTGGAGGAGCTTCAGAGCGGGGACTCTGAGGTCCAGACATAAGGATCTGCAGAGGGCTCGGTGGAGTGTGGGTGGCAGGGAGCCCTCTACAGTATGAGGGTGCCTCCTGGGCATTTCTACCAGCCCTGATGGATGTGAGCTGCCAGTCAAGCGGGCTCCCGGGCTGGGCAGGCGATGGCCCAGGCGCAGGAACCAGGGAAGAATGGAAGAGCGGGGCATCGAGCCAGGTCTGGCGCACAGGCCGGGGAGGACCCTGGGGTGGGCGGGGGCGGGTGGGCGGGACCCCGGGGGGCGGCGCGGCCGGAGCGCCAGGGAAGGGAACGCGGCGGGATCAGGAAGCAGCGGCGCCGCGCGCACGTCCCGAGGTGAGTGGGGTCGCTCCGGGGACGAGGTCCGAGAGGTCCCGGTGAACCCCGACACGGGGCCGACGGGGTTCAAACCTCGTCCTCCCCGCCGCGCGCGGGAAGCGGGAGGCGCCGCCACGCTGAGTGTCACCTGTGGATTGGGCCCCGACGTGGGCTGGGGGCCCGGATCTAGGTCACCTGGACCCAAATCCTGAAACTGAAAGTCAGGGGCCGCCTGCCCGGGACCAGCCCCAGTAGGGTTTGTGGCAAGGATGGGCGCGCGCGGGGCGGGGGGGGGGGGGGACTGCGAGCCGCTTCTTGGAGTTTCAGAGAGATTGCTCAGGCGGAGAGGCAGCAAATCTTGAACCTATGCTTCACCCTGGGGTGGCCTCCCGGGACAGGGAGAGAGCTCCGCGCTCCCTGCTTGGCTGAAAATCCAACTTTAGACTTCCTTGGGGGCTGTCTTCCACTCCAGAGGGGCCTCAGCCCTGTCTCCTGTGCAGATCAAGAAACCCAGGGTTGGGGGAAGGACAGAGCTGAGTGGATTGAAACCTGGGGGCTCACTGGCTCCAAAACCCTCCCCATCGGCTTGTCCCCAGCCGGCTCTGCGCGCAGCCTGAGCTGGGAAGTCGTGGTGGGGTTGATGAGGTCTGGCTCCTCAGCCTGGTCTGGGGCGGGGTGGTATGAACCTTGAACTTCTAAGCTCTGTTCAGGGAGGTAAGAAGCTCCAGCGGAGCTGAGTCCGGCTGCTTTGGCTGTGGGCCATGTTGGGGACAGCTCAGGCCTGGTGCTGCCTGAGGTGAAGGCCCTCTCAGGCCCTGACAGTCATCATCAGGTTAGGAGCACAGTCTGGGTGGGCTCTGGGCATGCTCTAAACCTCCTCTGAGGTGTGACCTTGGCCTAGAGTCGACCTTTGCCTGAGCCTTGGTTCTTCCTCTTGAACGTAGTTACTGAGAATATACTCCTGGGCTATTGGGGAACCACTGGAGGAGTTTGGCGCTCCAGTCACAGTGGTTTGAGCTGGCTGGTCCCTGTCCACACTGCCTTAGCAGAGGAGAATAGGAAATGGCCATTTTTAATGTTCTCCTCCTGCTCTGTCTGCTATGGAGAATGTGAGAACCTGAAGACCAGGAAGACCCCTCCTTCTTGACATTTTTGGAAGTGTCTGGGAAGGGGACCTTCCCACAGTTGGCAAATATCCCTCTTCCTTTGCTCTGGCTCACTTTGAAGCCGTAAGGGAGGGCATTTACATGGGATTCACCAGAGAGAAGGGTCTGATGATTCTGGGACAAAGGATTCCTGTGAGTCCTGAGGAAAGACCTGGACTTCCGGGAAATCCAGGTGCCTTATTTTTAGGAAAGAAAGGATCCCCGTTTCCTGGGCCTCGCCTGCTTCCCTGTCCCCAGGAAGCGCTCTTCAGAAGTTCAGTACCACTGAATGCTGGCTCCTCAGAGGGGTGTGAACAGGGCTCATCTGCCCCCACCCCCCACCCCATTTCATTTGCAGCTGTAGCTCCCAGGTGGGCAACACTGTCACATGGAGGGCCAGCAGGACACTTACAGGTGGTGGGTGGTGTTAAATGCAGAAGAGAAGCCAGAGGGAGAGGGGCAGGCCTGGAAGGCACCAGGCTGCCTTTGATCAGGGTGCTGAGCGGGCCGCACCTTGAAGAGTAAATGCAGAACTGGGGAAGAGGGCATTCCGAGGGACTGGCGCTGGCTAAGACATGTCTTGAGTGTTACTCGCTGGGGGGTTGTAGGATGCGTGGAGCAGAGAAGCTTCCATTTGTTCGGAGTGTAGGAGCCAGGGTAGAAGCTCTGAAAGTTGTCATAGTTCCTGTGCTAGAGAGATCCTTTTCGCTCCAGCGAAGCATCCAGAAACCCAGGGCCTCACTGAGCCTCACCCCAAACCCTGAGGAAATGCTTTCAAGAGCAGCAAAGTATTTGTTTGTTTTGTTGTTTTGCTGTTGTTTTGTTTTGTTTTTTTAAATATTCATTTATTTATTCTTTATACAGTATTGTGCCTGCATGTGTGCCTACGTACCAGAGGAGGGCACCACATCTCATTACAGGTGAACATGAGCCACCATGTGGTTGCTGGGAATTGAACTCAGGATCTTTAGAGGAGTAGCCAGTGATCTTGACCTCTGAGCCATCTCTCCAGGCCCTGTGTCTCCGTGTTTTATAGACCTGGGGTAGGAGGGGGGAATGGCATGAGACTTGCATCTTTACCTCTCGTGGGCCTTGGCCTTGCTCTCTATCTCAGTTTCTCCCTGTTTGACTTTGAGGAAGACAGTCCATTTTCTCTCCAACCTGACCCGGGAGATGGTTCTTACCTGGGGATCTGAGAGAACATTCGCTCTGTGCCAGAGGGCCTCCAGAATGTTCCACACCACTGACTCGGAGCACCGGTTAAAGATTAATTCTGAGCTTTGGGGATTCTTGCGGTTCCCCAGCCCTGTAGCTGCAGCTGTGAACTCTGGGTGCAGGGGCAGTCTGCCCTACTCAAGCCTGGTTAACTAGGGTGGTGGCAGGAATGAGCTGAGCACTTTCTGTGTCCTAGGTGCTAGGTTAGCAGTACTCAGTACATTCAGAAAACCACACTTGCAGCCATTATTCAGAGAGAGGGACTGAGCTCCTCAGGGTGAAGTCATTTCCCACAGAGCCGCTCAGCTCTGAAGGGACCTCAACCAAAGTCTTGTTTCATTCCAAAATCCGTGTCCTTAGTCTCCGTGGTGGCCTTGTGCCCATTTGTTGGGACTCCCTTCAGGGGTGCCCTGAGTCTTCAAGAAGACGACCTACAACCATAGGGGGAAGCTGGATTGTATCTGAACCCCTAACCCTGCTGCTTTCTGCTGGGAGTTTGGGAAAGCTGCCAGGCCTCAGTTTCCTTATCTGTCAAAGGGGTTCTCTCTCAGGTTGACTCTGCCTAAGGCTCCCCAGACAGGACCTGAAGCCTGAGCCAGTGTCTTCCAGCCTGGTCCAGGGCATGTTTCTGGCATCCTGGGAGCGCTCCATGCCAGGCAGCAGGCAAAGCTAGACTTGCACTGAATGGAGGATGGCGCCTTCCAGCCACAGCAGGGCTCCGTGGTGGCTGAGTGCCATGGTCCCTCGGCCTTTCCCGCTCTCCCGGGTTAACGCCTAGAAGCCAGCTGCCCAGGTTTGAGCCCCAGCAATCAGGTGGTCAAAGTGCTCCTTCAGCCTCAGTTTCCCCATCTGCACATTGGAGCAAGCACTCCCACGTGGGGCATAAGAGCCCTGGAGTTGCCGAGCCACCGTGGACATATAGTTCAGGGAGCCTCGGTCACCTGGTCACCTGTGACAGCCTCATTCCCACCATCTGAGGACACTGAGTCATGGAAGGGGAGAAGCCAGAGCAGCGGTTCTCAGCCTCCCTAATGCTGTGGCCCTTGAATACAGTTCCTCCTGTTGAGGGGACCCCCAACCGCAGAGTTGCAACTTCATAGCTGTAATTTTGCTACTGTTACGAATCATAAAGTAAATCTCTATTATGTAACCCCCGACAGAGCTGGAAGCCAGGGTCAGGTAACTCTTGGTCCCCTCCAGTCCCAGAAAAGCCAGTGACTGGCTCAGCTTGTTGTCGTGAAAGCCATGTTGGAGTAACCTCCCTGGGTCATAGGTAGTCCTTAGCTCTTCCATCAGCTGCTGTGTGACTCCAGGAAGTGTCTTCGCCTCTCTGTGCCCAGGGCTGCCTTACAGGACTGGTCAGAGTCTGGCCAGCATAAGATTTGTATCACTCTGGCGATCACCCCTGCCCTGGCCTGGGTCCCCCTGCCTTGGGTGTCCTTGGGTCCTGTGCTGGACACTAGGCCACCTGGAGTTGTAAGTTGGCCAGGCAGGAAGGCCAGACCCTCCCTTTGGCTGTGACTCTCACTTCCGCCCCACCCTGGAGCTCATTTCTGACTGTGGCTTCCCCTTTCTGTCCCAGGCCCTGGCCACTCCTGGCTGTGTGTGCCCAAGGAAGTCACTCTACCTCTCTGGTCACATTCTCTCATTGGTAAGGGAGGGTCCCACACACCCAGGCTGGGCACACAGGAAATCTGCTCAGGTCTGCCCCAGATGAAGTCAGGGTGTTGGAGCGGCCCCAGGAGGTAGGGTGAGGAGGGGGCAGCCAGGCAGCGGGAATTGGTGTGTTCCTTCGAATAGTGAGTAAGGCTGCCTTCCCCACCCACTGTTCTCCCGGCCCTGCACAAAGGGCTCCTCAGTCCCTTGGGCGACTGTTTTTCCTGAGGGTGGAGTGGCCGGGGGTCCACCCGGTTGACTGAAGAGATGACTCCCTGTGGGCAGGTCTTCCTCTATGTGTGTGTGTGAAGGGGATAGGCCCACGGGCTCTGAGGACACCCTAGTAGGTGAGTAGGAACAGGAGCTAACTGTACAAGTGGGGGTCCACTGACCCAGGCCCTGCCTGCGTTGCCTCGGCACAGAAAGGGTTCAGTAAAGCTTATGACCTGAGAAAGGAAGGGGGAGGTGGACAGACCTGTCAGCACTGGGAGGCTCGTCAGAGCCCCATCTGGATACAAGCTCTGACTGAGAGCCAGTGGGTGTGGGTGAGCCTAACTGAGCCTCAGTTTCCTTATCTACAAAGGGACTCAGGATAAGTATCACCCTAGGGGAGTGCTGGATCTTACAGGTCAGACAGCCCTATATATACTAGGTGCTCAAAAAAACTACCTGTTTGTGGAGGGGGAAGGGCAGAAGTTAGGTAGGTAGTCACTTGGGTAGGGGCTGTTCTTTGGAGACTGGTTGTCCCTAAGGAGAATGACTACTTGTGGCTCCGACTCCATCATTACACCCACAGTGACCAAGGATCCCACAGCAGGTGTAGAGGTCACTTCCCTCTTAGAGATGGGGCTGAAGCTCAGATCACACAGTTGCTTAGTGTCAAGGCCAAGGTGTTGACTCCAAGCCTGTGATCCCCACACTACCCCTGATGCCAGCTGCCAGGGCGTTCCCAGTGGAGCCTCCCAACCTGAGAAATGAATTCTCAGGGTTTAAAAGCAGACAGCCTCAGTCCTTGCCGCTTGGCTTCAGCACAGGGCACTGTGAGCTCAGTTGTGTGTCTGGGTGTCACAGGGCCTCTGGTGTGACAGGGGAACCTAGACCCAGCCGGCCTGCTGTGGAAGTCTCCGCTGTACCTCAGTTAGGATAAATATCAGCCCCTTCCCTTCTTTCCCCTGTGACTCAGTTTACTCCTCCGGGAAGGAGACAGCAGTGCCTAGCTTGAAGACTTAGGATTTGGATAGGAATGTGTGTAAGGCATTCAGCGCCCATACTGTGTTCAGCGTTTCCAGCCAAGCCTCCGCCATGATTCCAAGCTGAATCCCCGGGGACAGCAGCATGCTGTGAGCACCAAGGCAGGAGCTGGATTTGTGCCTCAGGGTCCCTCCCTGTTGAGCCCCATTGCCGTGAGGCTGCTTTTCTATCTTGCTTCATTGAAGGAATTGGGGGATGAGCTCTGTCTCCCAGCTGAACTCACCCGACCACCTTCCACAAGACTGAGGAGTCGGCAGCTAGAAAACCCTTTCCAAAGGAGCCCTGACCAGCCCTCGCTTTGGAGCTGGGAAGCCTGGGTTCCCAGTGTCCATTCAGTCCTCACCGCCCTGGACTCCCCTCACCTGCTGTAAATTGAGTGGAGGTTAAAATAGGATGACACAGTCACCGCCATTTATTGAGCACTAACTATGCGCCAGACACAATGCGGGACTCAAATGATAGCATTTGATTCTCACAACAAGCCTTGGGATAGGAGCCATCCTTTTGTGGTGCTGGGTGGGGGGGAACCCAGAGCCTTGCACATGCCAGTCAATGCCCTGTGCCACTGGCACATCCCCAGCCCTTGGTTTCTCCTGGTAGGCTCTTCCTCATCCAGGTCAGTTTGGCCTTAGACAAGGATCCTCCTGCCTCAGCCCTAAGTGCTGGGATTACAGGTGAATATCACCACACCCCATGGTATGATCTAAAGCAGGAACATAACACAGGAATTATGTTTCAAATAATTATGGAACAGAGACAGGGGCAATTGCTCCTAGGAGGTCGTAAGTTTTACCCCCATTTTATAGATGAGAAAAAGGAGCTCAGGTTGGAGGAGTGACTTTGCCAGCGGTAGGAGAGGTGTGGGATAGGTTGGGCCTTGTCTTGAGGCTATAAAACCCTTTCCAGAATTCTCTGTGGCCTGGGACTATCCCTAGCACAGGAGCTGGCTGGGAGAAAGAGGCCCCCGGATTGGAGGGACACCCCCTCCCCGCCACCACCGCCGCCACTGCCTTTCGGAAGTTGGACCTTAGCTTTGGTGGGGCATGGAGAACAGAGAACATTCTGGAGCAGAGACTTCCCCACGTGTTCAATCCTTCACAGTGCGGAGAGGGCGATGAGGCTGGTGAGGGCAGGGACTATCAGGGTCACTGAGCCAGGAAGGGCCACTTAGGTGTAATCACGTACCACCCACTGGGCCTTTGAAAACGGACTTTAGTAGTGCCAGCCAAATGCCCATCACCGGCAACTCAGAGTGTGCTGTCACCCCGTGAGGAAATGGAGCCCCACAGGATGTGGCCTTTGGTGTCTGAACAGCCATGTCTTTTCCCACTAAGCCACATGGCTTCTAGTCAGGCCAGCCCTGAAGAGCCAGGGTCTCCTAGAGGCGCTCCCATCCCAGAGAGACGTGAGCCAGCCCTCCGAGGCTTCTGCCGATCTGGCTGACTGAGGTGGCCTCCTTGGCCTTGCCCTCCTTGGGGCTAGTGAGTCATCCCAGCCGTGTCCTGCATGGAGCATCGAGGGGACACCCGTTAGGTGGAGGGACCCGGCGGGACACTGGGGCTCTGTCTGCTCTGGACAGACGTCCACTGTGCGGCAACCAGGGAGTGGGCTGAGCTGAGACAGACTAGGTAAATACAGGCAGGGAGGGCCCTTCATGGCGTGATGCTCCCTGCTGCCTCTGGGACCTGTGGGCAGCCACAGCCTGGCAGGCAGCGGGTCTCACTCTGCCAAGGCACTGAGCTTCCATTAGTTGCTCCCGGTGGCAACTGCTCTGCGGTGGCTGCAGGCTTCCACCTCCCTGGGGAAACCCAGCCACTCTGCCTTCCTGGAGAGTTACACACACCTGCCTCAGTCCACCTATTCACATGTGTCCCAGTAAGAGTAATAGAATGAGGATGGCACTGGGCGCTTGGATATCAGCCTGGCCTTACCTACGGACTATGCTTAGCTCACTTTGTCTCAGCTAACTCCTCCCACGGTGCCCCGGGGAGGATGCCAGTCAGCCACAATCCAGGAAGGCCAGGGTACCACTATTTCACAGTCAGGTGGTACCACTGCTTCTTCCTCCGGCCTCTTCTCCTGTCCCTCCCTTCCCGAGTTCCCTTGCAAAACAGCCCACCAAAAGACCCAGTCCTGCCTGGGGAAGTGGTCTAGCCTGTAGCGTGCTTGCCTTAGTGTGGCCACGTGAAGCCCTGAGGTTAATATCTAACGCAGCATACACTGGGTATAGGGGTACGAGCCTGTAACTCCAGCACCCAGGGGCTGTAGGGACTGCGGGATCAGAAGTTGAAGGCCTTCCTTGGATACGAAGCAATTCCAGGGATGTCTGGGACGTGTGAGACCCTGTCTCAAAACCAAAGCCTGCCCCTGTGCCTGTGTGCTGCCGCGCTTCCTTCTCCCAGAGCCAGGAGGCGGCGATTTGGCTTTATAGCTTCCGCATCTGGAAGGCAGGGTCACACAGCTGGTACTTTGTCTGGGCCCACTGACCTTCCAGTCCCGTCCTTCCAGCCCTTTGGCCCCCAAGACTGAAACAGGCAGCTGGCATTCATGGTCATGTTTACTTGAGGGTCCCACAGGAGTCCGGGTTCCCCACAGATTGGCCAAGGAGCCGCAGGATGCTGAGGAAGAAGCACACAGGATCTGTCTGAGAGTCCAGGCTCGGCCTCCTATCCATACAGCCCCACCCAGCACTCACTCACCCTGGTCCTCAGCGCAGTAACTGCATTCCGCCCTTTTATCCCATTCTAGGGTAGGGAGCTGTGGCGCAAACACGCTGCTCCCCAGCCCCGCCCCCAGGACAGGTGCGCCCCGCCCAGCCCCTGCAGGAACCACAGGGGACCCTGGTGGTCTCACTGTTACATTCCAGAGGATTGGTGGCCCGAATGACCGCCTTCCTCAGGGACATAGCTCAGGGGCACTGGAAGGGGCAGAGGAGATAAGCAGGTGACAAACGCTGGTGTGAGGTGCATGGAGGATGCTGCACAGGACGCCACCTGTCACACTCAGTGTGACGTAAGGAGTGGGCTCGGACCAGGAACCTTCTCAGAGCAGAGTCCTTTTGAGTTGTTTTAAAAACTCATTTGTTTTAATGATTATGGCTGTTTCTTTTCTCTTTGTTTTGTTTTGTTTTGTTTTTTCGAGACAGGGTTTCTCTTTGTAGCCCTGGCTGTCCTGGACTCATCCTGTAGACCAGGTTGGCCTCAAACTCACAGAGATCCGCTTGCCTCTGCCTCCCCGAGTGCGGGGGTCACAGGCATGAGCCACCGCACCTGCACTCATGTCTGTGTGCCACAGTCGTGCATCAGGGATCAGGTCCCCTGGGACTGGAGTCACAGACGGTTGTGAGCTGCCATGTGGGTGTGTTGGGAACGCAGCTAGGATCCCCCGGAAGAGCACCCATTTCTGCAGCCTCCTTACCCCAGGATCTCACTGTGTAGTTCTGGCAGAATTGGAACTCACTGCATAGCCCAGATTGGCACGAAACTCACAAAGATGACTTCCTGCCCTTTTCTCCTGAGTGCTGTGATGAAAGCTGTGTGCCACCACCCTGTGTTCGTAAGAGGAGACTTGAGGGGCCAGAGGTGGCTCTGGGTGAGCACTGCCTAGCATGCTCAAGGCCCTGGGTTCGTGCCCCGGCACTGGAGGGGGAGTAAATAAATCAGAAATGTTGAGCTCAGAGCCAGCCAGCGACAGAAAGGCATGGCGGACACAGCGAACGGCTGAGGCTAAGGCTGGAGCGTGGAGGCCACCAACCTCTCCACCCACACTAGGGTTTCCTGCCCGTCACTCCGCTTTGCCCACCAGGAAGCAGTGTGTACAGGAGGCAGCTAACAGTTGCCTGTTTGGAATGTGCCGACCCAGAAGGAAGGGCCTGAGAGGAACCTGCCCCTGCCGCCTTCCCCAGGAGCAGTGACGCCCCGCACGCCCAAACCTGCCCCCCGGATTTAAGCAGCTTTCCTTGCACACATAATGAGGTCAGCAGCTGACAGACTTGTGCCAGGGTTTCCACGAGGCCGGGCAAAGCCCTGGGCACGATGAGGCTGGGCCCCCTTCCTCCCTGTGCGGGCAGTGCAGACACTGGCGCTGGAGCCCGCTGGTCACACTGCGTCCTGGGATCTCAGCTGGGCATCTGTGGCACAGCCCACTGTGCTTCCTCGGCCAGGCACCGGCTCACCTTTGCCCTCCAGCAGGCGCGGAAACCAAGGCTCCCAGAGGCCAGTGAGCTGTGCAGTTAGTAAGACGGCCTGGAATCTGATCCCCAGAATGTATGGGGTCAACATGTACCCTCTTGCCTCGCCCCACTGGTCAACGGGTCACGACTACAGAGTGCGTAATCTTGGGCCATGTCCTCCAGGTCTGGGCCTCTGCAGGTAGAAAGGAAGGTAGAGGACCTTGGCCGGGGCCTAGGTCCCCCTGGCATCCCACGCTGTTTCCCCGGGCCACTCCTGAGCTCCTGTGCTGTCTTTGACACCACTGCTTGCTCTGCCGGCCTGCCTAGTTTGTCATCTCCCAAGGAGGGATTGCTGCTGAATTTGCTCACGGTCAATCTACAGTCAGACACAGGCCTGGCACACAGTAGGTACGCAGGAGAGTTTTATAGAGGCTTGTGGTGCATCCACCAGGCCCAGAGGTTTGTTTCTGCCCTGAATCCATTCTATGAAAGCTGCCATCTGTATGGACACCAGATTTGTGGAGGAGGGGGTTTCAGAATATAGCCCAGGCTAGCCTTATGAGCCCGTTCAGCCTTTTCCTGCTTAGTCCTGGGACAGCAGGGTGTGCAGACCCACACCTGGCTGTGAGGTGCAGATTTTGGTTCCCCTAAAACCAGATTGTGTGGCAGAGGGTGATCTTGAACCCTTGAGGCCCCTGCCTCCCTTCCAAATACTGGGATTACAGGCATGCACCAACATGCCTGACTGGTACGTAGTTATGTTTTGTTTAGCAGCATAAGGACACTCGAGACAGAAATATTTGGAGACTGTTGCTTTAAATGAATGCTGCGGCATGGGCACTGTGTGAATTCATCACTTGTCCTTTACATACACCCTGTCCCAGATGTGTGATGGAGACCCCCTTCCCCCCAGGGGCATCAGCAAACTCTGCTGGCATGAAGGCACCAAGGGCCCATGCTTGCTCCAAGCAAGGGCACGTGTGTGAACATGGAAAAAGAAACAGAACATGGGAAAGAGAGAGACACCGCCCCACCCCGCCTCTCCTTCGGGGCCCTCCCTGCTTGGCTGGCACAGGTTCGGAATGTGTAATAACAGCCTTCAGGGCAAATTGGAACAGGGAGTGAAGTCTCCCTAGCCACAGAAAAAGAACGGGGTATGAGGGGAAGGAAGATTGTGTGTGTGTGTGTGTGTGTGTGTGCGTGTGCATCTTGGGTGGCTGAGGGGAGAAGGGTTCTCTCAGGGACCCCTACCAAGGTCATCTGCTCCCTGCTTAGTCTTTACTTTCCTCAGCTGTGAAATGGGAGTAGTTTTGTTCCTCCTGGTCCTGGGGATTTGAGGGAGGGGCAGCCAGAAGGGGCCATTCCACAGTGGAGAGAGGGAGGAATTACAGTCTGGGTCTGTGTCACATTGTGACCGTAGGGATTAAATACAAGAAGGGACAGTGTGGGTATGCCCTGGGATCATGTGATCTACTTTCTGTCACAACTGCCAGCTGCTTTCCACAGGTAGAGACGTGAGGCTGGGGTTGGAGGCTGTGCTGTTTGGGCTCAGCTTGGCTCTGCTCTCCGGGTCACGCCCAGGAAACTAAGGGGTTGGGAAGCTGGGGTTCTACAGCTCACGCTGACAGGTTTCAGCCTTGGCCTTGCCACTAGCCCGTGTGCCTCAGGCAGCTTATTCCCTGTCTCTGAACCTCGGAGACCGATAATTTTATCAGTGCCTGCCTCCAGGGCAGATTTTCCAACCTACACACGCCCCATTGGCTTTTGGGGCTGGCAATTTGCCCTGTTGCCCTGGGCATTGGATGAGGGCTCATAGCATCCTGCTCCCCTCCCTGCACAGCAGGACAGCTATAAGTATCACTGAACATAGCCCTGTGGCCCTGGTCCATCATTTCGGGAGGATATGCTGAGAGTGGATGTGAGGCAGTAGGGTCCAGTGCAGTAAAAACTCTATTCCCAGCAACAATGATTGATTTTGTAATTACGTGATCCTTGGGGACATGCCAAGGTCATGGGGCATGAGCAGGGCCGGCTGACTCCAGGTGTCCTGACTGGAGGTCCCCCGGAATCTGGGTGCTGTCCAGTTTGGGGCTCTGAGGGGGGAGGAGCTGAGACATGGTGGCAGCTTCCTGGTGGAGCCTGGGGGAGGGTCACAGGGCTACCCTGGCCAGGGGTGTGATGAGCAGCAGTACTGACAGCTGGTGGCTCATGGCTGACATTGCTTCTCCTCTTACTTCAGGGTGAGATGGGCCACACTGTGCCTCTGAGGACACTTAGCAGCTGGCCCCTGAGTATCCCCCCCTCCCACTATGCCCACTCGATGCTCCTGCAGAGCAGGGACCAAAGTCACAGGGCCCCATTGGGGTTCAGATGGCAGGTGGACAGGACCTGTGGTCTCAGAGGCCTTACAAGGGGCTAGCTGTGACTGATGCATCACATATCCGGGAGACCCCAGAAGCAGGTGGAGTCACCCCAGTTTCACATGGGGGAGAAATCTGACCAGACTCAGCACCATTCCTCCTGCTTCAGGTCTGAAGAAGCCACTGTTGTTCCCATTTCCCAGAGGGGAACACAGAGGTTCTGGCCCTCCAGAACCCTCGGGCACACTCTGTTTAAACAGCAAAAGCTGGGATTAGGACTCCAAGGTCCAGCTTCTCTCTCTTTGCTGGCATCAAGAGAGAAGCCAGCTCCTGGCAAGCATTCCTCTCCTCTGTGTGCCCAGCTCTGCCCACAAGGGAGGCCCCCTGCCATGTCCCCACCTGGACAGGCCTTTCCTGGCGGTTACAACACAAACACGGTGAGCATTAGTTTGCTGCTCTTCTTCGTGTGGGGCCTAAGGAGGAGACACACAAAATCCTGACCCCAACTGCCAAAGGAGAGAATTCCAGGGCCTCAATGCATAGGACCCCACCCTGCTGGCTCTAGGTGAATGCATGTTGGGCCTGAGAACCGAAAAACCTTGTCTCCATAAGTCATGTGTCTGCCTCCCTCCCAAGCCTCAGTTTCCTCATTTGAGAAATGGACACAAAGGATACCTTTGTCTCTGTTCTTTCATCTGTGGGGATGTAGGGTGGATGTATTCCCTGCCTGGGTGTCATGGCCTGAGAGAGCCTAAGGCATGGCGGGGGGTGGGGGCAGCTTCCCAGAGGAGGGGACAGTTGGGTACACAGGTGGGCAGGAGCCAGTCAGGCTGAGTGGAGGGTGGTGCTTAGCTCTGGCATCAGCTCTGGGAGCCTGGGGTTGCAGGAACCACCACCCCGTGTGCATGGTTCCCCAAAACACCTGCTGGTCAAGCTGGCACTTCGAGGCATGCTGGGAACCTTCCCATGTCTTCTCTGCTAGCTTTCCCTGTGATGCCTAGCCTCCCCGTCTCATAGGTGAGGAAACTGAGCCTATGAAATGCTGATTGGCTGGGTGGAGCCTGCCTGTGAAACCGGGTCAGAGGGGTCAGCACCCAGATTTTGGGGTGACTCCTACCCATCCCCATCTAGCTAGTGTCCAGGGTAGCTGGGCTGGAGGCCGACCCATGTCTCCAGGTTCCTGAAAGAGGCCCCTGTTACGGCTCCTGCCTGGGGCTGGCTGCTGACCACATCTGGGAGTGGCCATCTCAGCCCCTGTCATTACAACGGTGGCTTTGAAGCATCTGGCAGCAGTGCTGTTTGCCCACGTGGGAGGGGGCTTCCTGGAGCCTCCACCGCTGGCCAGGCTCTGCCTGACCCCCCCCCTTTACTCCCCAGTGTGCTGACCACACCCCCTTACTCCCCAGCAGGCTGAACGGTGCAGACAGATCTGGGGCCAGTATGGCGGATCCTGGTGATGGTCTCCGTGCGGCGCCTGGGGAGGTGGCTGAGCCCCTTGGAGAGGACAGTGGCACCTCTGGTGGGGAGGCCTTCCCCCTTTCTTCCCTGGCCAACCTGTTTGAGGGGGAGGAAGGCTCCTCTTCGCCTTCACCGACTGATGCTAGCCGTCCTACCGGCCCGGGTGATGGACGCCCGAACCTGCGTATGAAGTTTCAGGGTGCTTTCCGAAAGGGGGTTCCCAACCCCATCGACCTGCTGGAGTCGACCCTGTATGAGTCTTCGGTAGTGCCTGGGCCCAAGAAAGCACCCATGGACTCGCTGTTCGACTATGGCACTTACCGCCACCATCCCAGTGAGAACAAGAGGTGGAGGAGGAAGGTCATAGAGTGAGTATCCCTGGATGTCTGGTTGGTGGTCTTCTCTGTAGACTCCGGCCTCCATCCACTCACCCTCTCACCCACCCATCTCTCTACCCCACACCCACCCTCCCATTCATCAGTCACCCATGCACTTACCCACCCGTTTCCACGCTATCTCTATTATTATTCATCCATCCTTTGATTCACCCATCTATCCGTCATTCATCCATACATCCACCCACCCACCCATCCATCCATTCCTTTATCCCTCCCTCCATCATCCCTCATCCATCCCTTTGTCCGTTCATCCTCCAACCATCCATTAGTACATCTATCTTCTTTCTACCTCATATTCATCCACCCACCCCTCCACTCACTCCTCATCTACTCATTCTTCTGCCTGTTACCATCTCTCCATCCACCCATCTACCCTTTATATAACTACCCATCTGTCTCTTCATCACATTTTTTAAATGTAACACTAGCTGGCCTGGAACTTGCTGTGTAGCCCAGGCTGGCCTCAAACTCACAGAGATCCTCCTGCCTCTGCCTCTCAAGTGCTGGAGTTAAGGTGTGCACCGCCACACCCTTCGTTAACCTTCTCATCTACCAACCCATGGCCCACTGTCTGTCCATCTGTCCACCCACACTCAAGAGTGCATGGGTGTATCCACCTGCCTGTCCACCCATGCATCCACTTTCTATTTCACCGTCATCCAAATGCCCATCCTTCCACTTGCTCAATCTGCTTATCCATAGGGCTCCCTGCTTGCCTGTCCCACCTGTCACCGACCTGTCCAATTGTCCATCCAACCAACTTCCAACCAACTTCTTACCCATCTGCCATTTACTTCCCGAAATGTCTATATAGGTTCCAGCCATTTAGCTGCCACTGTTCAGAGATCAGTCATTCATTCCGTCCATCCATCCGTCTGTCCGTCTGTCTATCTATCTTTTTTGTTTGGGACAGGGCTCAATAAGCAGCAGAGTCTGGCCTTAACCTGTGATCCTCCTGTCTCAGCGTCCTGAGTGCTGGGGTTATAGGTGTGTGGCTCCACACTGCATTCACACTTGAGCGCTGCCTGCCTCTTGCCCCCTCCTCTGCCTCTTTTCTAGCTACAGTTCATTCGCCAGCACCATGTTCTTGGTCACGGGCTCACCCACTCACTCATATGCCCATCTTCCCATCATTTCCCATCTGTCCATCATCTATCCTTCATCACCTGTGCCAGCCTTTGCCCCACCCCATCTCTCTCCCTTGCTTTCTGGGCCTGATTAAAGCTGGAGGCCTCAGGTGGTGTTAACCCTTCCTCTCCCATGAAGGAGGCCTGGCTGGAGAGAACCCTCTGGGGCGATAGTATAGGCCCCTGCAGATGTGGTCTCTGCCAGCTCAGTTGTGGACAGGAGCCTTCAGTCCCAGACACCCCTCTCTGGGCCAGTCTTCTCCATGGGCTTTGTCTGCTAACCTGAGTGTCACAGTCCCGTGTTTGTGGTGGACACCCCTCAGCTGGTGTGGGAGCCCTCTTTCCCTGACCTCTGGCAGTAGGCACCTTGCAGATAGTTCCCCAGACTTCTGCCCTGAAGAGGGGAGAGAGAACAGGGCTTGCCGTTGAAGCCAGCTCTGATCTTGTGGAATAGGGGATTAAATCCTTCCTACGTCCATTCTGCAGTCTCTGATGTGTCCTGAGCTGACCCAGACTTGGATATCAGCCCTTTTCCTTCCTGGAAACTCCTCAGGGGCTCTGTGTGTGTCCTGGAGTGCCACCCTGGAGCCCGGAGGTGCCTGGAGCTAGCTGTTGGGTCTTCCTCTAGCCCTTGCCGACCAAAGACTGGCTTCTACTCAGAGTGGAGCCTACGCCCCTTCTCCGTGCTTGCACAGCCCGGAGCTGGCTCTTCAGCATCCACACACTCACTGGTATTTCTTGCCTGCTTCAGGGAACAGCTGCATAGGGGTGGCCTTGACCGGTCCCGAGGACCCCACCGTGAGCCAGACCAGGTTCAGCCCCTAAATCAGAAGTACTGTCAGCTTTGGGGTGTACGGGGCAGTGGCAGGTGGCGAAGCATAAGAACACATGATTCTAGATATCGGAGTCACTAATGTTGGATGGGGGACAGGACAAGAGAGGGGGGTAGTTCTAGAACATTTCTCGGGAGGGTGACATGGAGGCAGGGCAGACACATGGCTGGGAGGCCATCCCAGGCCAGGGGAGACATGAGCAAGCGTGACTCTTCAGGACCAGGGGGTCATAGTCCACCACGTGTTGGGGACTTTGTCCAGTCACTGTTCAGATGGGGAAACTGAGGCCCGGAGTGTTCAGTGTATGTGCTCTTCTGAGCCAGGTCTACTGAGGTCCTGAATGCTCAGAGTTACTGTTTCCTTTCCCTCCCTCAAGCCTTTCTTGGGATTTTACCCTAGCCCAGTCCCTGGTTCCTGGAGAAACTAGAGAGAGCTTGGAGAACTAGGCAAAGTTGAGAGGCTGAGACCCCAAAGATTTTCAGTGGCATCTAATGGTGTCTGCCGGGGACCATTCATTGTATTTAAAGGTTCAGAGAGGCTCAGGAGTGCTGGTTGTAAGATGCTCTGGTCCCTGCACTGTGGACCTATTCCATGGCCAACACACCCTTTCCCGTAGCTCCTTTGGGCCTGAGCAGAGAAATGAAGATGACAGACAGCCTGGCCCAGGCCTCCCACTTCTAGCTTCAATGTGGCTGCTCTCTGCCTTCCTGGACCTCTGCTTCCACCTTTTCCTTCTCTGTCCTCTTATTCACTTAGCAAGTTCTGATGCATCCCTCCTGTGCAGGTCTGGGCTGGATGGGGATACGGCAGAGAAAGGGTCTCTGTCCTCATGGTATCCAGGCTAGCTCTTTCTTGCCCGGAACCTAGCACGGCGTCCAATTAACATTTGCTGGATGACGAAAGGGGTGTCTCTCTTTTTGTCTTCCTCAGCCCTCCGTGGGTCGGGTCATCCTTCTACCTGTCTTTATAGCTCAGCACCTCTCCTGTTCACACGCAGGCTTCAGACACATGGCTGTCAGGAATGATGGTGATGTTGGCTAATGTGTGTTGCATGTTAACTGTGTGTGGGGCGCTGGGCTAACTTCCCGCTTGCATTGCCTCTTCTGTCTAAAACACCATTATGTGACGGAGTTAATGAGCATGAGTAAGTGAACAAGATTCTTTCTCTTTAGTTTATTCTCCTCCCCTCCCCCCACTGCATTCTTTCAGTCCTTTTCTGCCTTGGGTGGTATCCAGTAAGGGCTAGACAGTAAGAGCAGGTGGTAGAGCGCTGGCCCGGCGTGCTTGAAGCCCTGGCGTCTGTTCCCAGCTCTGCATAGACCAGGCATGGCAGCGCATGCCTGACATCCCAGCACTCAAGAGGTGAAGGCAAGTGATGCAAGGTCGGTTTGGGCGGCAGCCATTTAGCTGCCACTGTTCAGAGATCAGCCATTCATTACACTTATCTATCTACCTGGCTCACAAAGCCAGCCTGGGCTGCGCAGACCCTGTCTCTCTCTCACACACAAAGTGTTCAATACATGACGAATGGATGGATGGGTAGGTAGAGGGGAGGATGAGTGGCGTCTAGGTGGCAAGGTAGAAGGAGAAATGGGTAGGTAGATGAGTGGGTGAGTGGTTGGATGGGTGGATGAGTGGATGGATGGACGGACGGACAGATGGATGGGTGAGTGGATGGATGGATGGAGGGTGAGTGAGTGCATGGATGGACAGACGGATGGCGGATGGACGGACGGACAGATGGATGGGTGAGTGGATGGATGGATGGAGGGTGAGTGAGTGCATGGATGGACAGACGGATGGCGGATGGACGGATGGACGGATGGGTGAGTGGTTAGATGGAGGAAGGGGAGGGGAGGGTGGATGGGTAGCAGAAGGATAGGAGGATGGGCAGGCTTGCGTGCTTTTCCTTGTTTTCTGCTCAACACACAGTCCCCCTTCCTAGATGAAGCATTCCATAGTATTGTTTAGTTTGGTCCTTCTCTCAGGTTTCATTTCCCCCAACCTCTGAGCCCCTAAGGACAGGGAGGGCAGGGCAGGGTAGGCAGAGCATAAGCCCCCAGGGTCCCTCTTTTCCCCCTCTAGGAAGCAGCCCCAGAGCCCCAAGGCCCCTGCACCCCAGCCACCACCAATCCTCAAAGTCTTCAACCGGCCGATCCTTTTTGACATTGTCTCCCGGGGCTCCACCGCCGACCTGGATGGATTGCTGTCTTTCCTGTTGACCCACAAGAAGCGCCTGACGGATGAGGAGTTCCGGGGTGAGCCACCATGGTGGGCATGGTGGGGTCTGCTCAGCTTTGGTAATGCTCTTCCCCTTTTGCGAATCACTTCATGCCAAACACAACACAGCAGCATTGGGCAGCCAGGCTCTGGACCCTCTACCACATCGCGGGACCTCTCTGGGTCATGGCTGCCCCACGTATTCATTCATGTGGTAGTTAAACAGAGTCTAGCCACGGGGACTCTAACACACCTCTACACTTAACACGGTGGTGTGGCTTCTCCGTGGCATGACAGACTGTGCCCTGATGTGCAAAACGCCGGCAGCTGGGATCCATGGGTAGCAGGACAGTAGGTCGGCGTTCCTGCTTGCACTCCTAGAGATCCGTCTCATCCTGCAGCCCTCTTCCTTGGCCTGACTAAGGTTGCAATGTGTACATACAGGGAGCCCTGATGCGTACTTCCGATGCCAGCAGAGATTTAGGGTGGCTCCTGCCAAAATCTCTGTTTAGGGTCTTGGACTGGCTTTTGTTTTTACAGTTCACAATCTACAACAGAGCCCCCAAATTGTACAAATTTCAGGCTCCACTAAACCTGGATCCTCCCCTGCGTGTTTTTCCAGATGGAGGCTGATAAGCTCATCTTATTTTCAGGGGTATCTGGAATCTCTGCCCCTGCCCCACTCCCCATTGAACCCCACCAAGCTGGTAATTTCACAAGCTCTTGCTTGGCAATGGGCGGGCCATTTAGGGTCTCTGGCTCCAGCAGGCTCCATAGCCATAGACATGTCGCCACCTGGTGGTGATTTGAGGAACTGCTTCCTCTTTAGCTGGGTTCCATAACCAAAGCAGGAAGGTGTGGAAGCCCAGGCCCAGGCCCCAGGTCCCCTTGTTCCAGCTGTGACTTGGAATCACAGTGGTGTGGGGAGAGGGGAGGGCTTAGTGGCTCCTTGAGTTAGTTCTTACTAATTCAGCAAGATGCCATTGAGCACCGATGAAGTACCAGGCACTGGGCTGGTGGGGATGGGGCTGAAATGAGGAGCTGATGAACAAGGCAGATAGAGGCTCCCCCATCTCAATTGGCTCTCCAGATGGGACAGGCATTGATCCGATCAAGCGACCACAGAAGCAAGCACACAGTTACAAACGTAAAGGGTAGCTAACCAGGGAAACCCAGGAGCGCTTCCTGGAGGACACGAGACCCCAGGCTAAGTCTGAGTGAGTTGCATTGGTCTGTGGAAAGGGAGGGGGAGTGTTTCGGTTTGGGGGAGCAGTGAAGGGGCAGTGAGAACAAAGACCCTCTGGGCCTCCATGATCTCTGAGGTGACTAGCAGCTGCTGTGTGCAAAGTGGGTGAAGGAGCACCCAGTTCAAGGTGATGGTAGCAGAGAAGATAGCCAAGCAGGTGTGAGAAAAACAGGTAAATCAGACATGCCGGGGAGGTGCAGGGAGAAGAAATGATGATGAGGGCTTTGGCTGGATGGGACAGCGTTCTCTGAAATGAGACTCCAGGCAGGGAAATTGGGTTGCCTCGGAGAGCTGGTAGTTGCTCGGTGATATTGATACAATGGCGGCTTGATACCACCCATAGGCCAAAGATAGGGGGTACAACTGCACAGCCCCCCAGGGGCTCTGGGCGTCCTACACCTGATACACGTGGGGAGCTGTAGTCACTGGTGCATTGGAAAAGCAGCTAGCTGGTGTTATCCTGCGCAGGCAACGGAGAGAAAGGCTGTCTGGCATGCTCACTCCTGGGGGTCAGGCTGGAAGTTTCCCAGGTGTCAAGCCCTCCCCAAATCTGGGGAGATGGCCATATAAGTCTCTCCCACAAGGGACTAACTGCAGCGTTGATATTTATGGAGGGCTTGTTGCTGTCTAGCGTCCTGCAACGCTGGTTGATTCATTGATGTCCCATTGATTGCCGTCGAATAGAGAGGAAGCCAAGACTCCAACATTGAGGTGCCAGCCTGCAGAGTTGGCCCTCACCCTGTGCCTGTCACTCCTACTTTGGATCCATCTTCCAGGCCTGATTAGTGAGGAAGATGGGCAAGTTTGCTTTTCACTGACTCTTTGGAAATTGATGCTAGTTCCTGTAGCCAGACACATCACAGTGAGGGAAAGAAGGTTGCAAGAGTGTTGGTGAGCATCAGGAGAGGCGATGGGCACCCGGCAGACTCAGGCTCCAAAAGCTGTTGGACAGTAACAGAAAAGGTTTGCACTTACCACAGCTGTGGGACCCCCAACCTTCTGCCCCTCTAAAGAGGCTGTGTCCTTTGTATATTCAGCCCAGGCTTTAGGGAACAATGTGGCCCTCCATCCCTCTCTAGGGAAATGTAGATTTACTAGTGTGAATTCTTTATGGGACAGGGTTCCGTGTTCCCACAGGTGGGGAAATGCTGTCTGGCATATCTTGCTTTCAGAGCTGATTAAAGCCTCTCAGGAGGGCCAGGGAGATGGCTCGGTGGGATAAAGTGCCTGCCATACAAGCATGAGAGCCTGGGTTCAGGTCCCCAGCATCCATAAGGAAAGGCAGGGGATCCCAGCTCTGGAGAGGTGGAAACAGGGAGATGTCCAGAGCCACCCTCCCTGAACCGGGGAGCTCCAGTGTTGGAAGACCTGCTGTTTAAGGTCACAGTCCACCATGTCCAGACAGCTGTCCTGAGGTACTTCCAGGACAGCTTGAGATATGCAGTGAGACCCTGCCTCAAAGCAAACAACCCACAATGTCTTAGCCACTGCTCTGTTAGAGCAAGACCACGGCAAGACTCGTAAAAGGAAACACTGAACTGGGCTGGCTCACAGTTCCAGAGGTTAGTTTAGTCCGTTATCGGCATGGCAGGAAGCAGGGCGGTGTGCAGGCAGACATGGTGCTGGAGAAGGAGTTGAGAGGTCTATGTCTGGATCCACGGGCAGCAGGAAGAGACAGTGGGCCGCTAGGCCTTGCTTGAGCTTCAAACGTCAAAGCCTGCCTCCACAGGGACACACATCCTCCAACAAGGCCACACCTCCTCATCGCGTCCCCCCCCATGGTCCTATGGGGGTCACTTTTATTTACACAAACAACAACAACAACAACAAATCCCTGCATGGGCTGGAGAGACGGCTCAGGGGTAGAGTCCTGGCTGCTCTTGCAGAGGACCAGCACCCACTTGGTGGCTCCCAGCCATCTACAGCTTCGCTTTCAGAGTACCTGATCCTCTCTTATAACCTCCATGGGCACTGCAAGCCCACGGCATTTTAGACATACATGTAGGCCAAACACCCGTACACACAAATAAAATAAAAATGTAAAACTCCCCTCAAGTGCAGGGTTCAGCGGCACACACCTGTAATCCCAGCACTCTGGGAGCCGAGGCGAAAAGATTGAGAGTTCAAGACCAGCCTGGGTTCCATAATAAGACCCTGTGTCAAAGAGAAACCTCCCCAAATATGAAGTATGGGCCAGTCTGTAAGCTGCGGCCTCCTGTGTGTGGGAGCGTATCGACTGGCATAAGTTCACGGACACTGTGAGAGACAGAGTGGGCACTGCATCCCTGCCAAGGACATGTGGGAGAGGTGGCAGGCAGGCCTGCGCTCCTGTCCCTGCCCCAAATTCACAGCCAGGCTCCTCGCCTCTCTCTCTCAGAGCCGTCTACAGGGAAGACTTGCCTGCCCAAGGCCTTGCTGAACCTCAACAATGGCCGCAACGACACCATCCCAGTATTGCTGGACATTGCGGAGCGAACCGGCAACATGCGCGAGTTCATTAACTCGCCCTTCAGAGACATCTACTACCGAGGTGGGTCTGGCCCGGCGGTGTTGGTACAGTACTGAATGGGTGAGTGAGTGAGTGAATGAATGAATGGATGAATGAACGAGGGCGCAGCCACTACCCCTTGCACGTTGCTATTCTGGATTTCAGAATGAGACTGTCCGATGCCCTGAGCTAGAAACCTGAACCCTAGAGGCTGTGTGGTTGGACCCTTTGGCCATTTGAGGCTCCAGTGCTAAGCCTGCAGTTCCAGGAGGCAAAAATGTCATGTGCACTAGCTCTGTGCTCCCTAATTTGAGGGCCTGGGAATGAGGGGGTGATTTGGCCAGGACATCTATCGCCACTCTGGTCTCCGGGGGCTGATTTGGCTGGCCCAGCGGCTGGGTTGAGGTCCTCTTCCTCCCCCTCCATGCCATGGGCACCCTTCCCAGGCCATGTACTCCATCGGTAGCACGCAAGAAGCTCGCACTCCTGCTGGACTCCGAAACAGTCTTCAAGCCGTCCCAGCTTACAGTGAGCAGTCAAAATTCTGAGGCCAGGAGGCCATTGCACCCCCCCGGGATTAAAGTCGTGTGTCTAAGTCCTTGCCCTTGGAACCCACAAGTCATTCATCCCGTGAGCTGAAAAGGCCCCTCACAAATACAGCAGGCTCTGGCCATCCGGTATCCCAAATCCCACATCAGCCCTACCCGCTGCCTTCCAATGTTTGCTGGCTGACACTTGGCCTCTAGGTCCCATTTCCACATCTGGTAGCCCACTCTGTACCCCTAAGCAAGTCTGGCTGGACCCCTGCCCTGCCAGAGCCTGACTGCCTTCCTCCCCAGGCCAGACGTCCCTGCACATCGCCATTGAACGACGCTGTAAGCACTACGTGGAGCTGCTGGTGGCCCAGGGAGCCGACGTGCATGCCCAGGCCCGAGGACGATTCTTCCAGCCCAAGGACGAGGGTGGCTACTTCTACTTTGGTGAGTTGGGGCGGCTGGGCGTGGAGATCCAGGGAGAGCTGGTGTCGGCAGCCCTGGTGACTCCCATGTTCTCAGACCCTCCCCGTGGCATGGATCCCCAGTGTCCTGCTTGCTGCGCTCATGCTTCGGAGTCGGAGGTCTGGAGAAAGCTCAGAGGGGACCCCATCTTGCCTCATCCTGGTCACGTGACCGAGTACAGGACCCTCAGTTTCCCCGTTGTAGCTGCAGATCAGGAGAACCCTGAGGGCTGTGATGGGGTGTCAGCACCCAGCACCCCACTATGTGATTGTCCTTTGGTCCAACCAACGCCATGTGAGGGGTGAGATCTCCCAGTCCAGATTGCCACCCTGTTGCCACAACTGGACCAATGAAATATCCTGAACGTCTTCCTGCTAGCACCACACTTGACACGGGACTCAGAGCCGAAGTTCCGCAGAGAATCCTGCCACCAGGACTCCAGACCCAACCACGAAAAGCCCCAGGCCCTGTCCACAGCAGAGGGTGGCATCTGTCCCCATCCCCGGCGTGACAGGCACAGCCCCACCGTGGCCCCTGCGTTGACCCTCAGTTTCCCCGGCCCCAGGTGAGCTGCCCTTGTCCCTGGCGGCCTGCACCAACCAGCCACATATCGTCAACTATCTGACGGAGAACCCTCACAAGAAAGCTGACATGCGACGCCAGGACTCGAGAGGCAACACCGTGCTGCACGCGCTGGTGGCCATCGCCGACAACACCCGAGAGAACACCAAGTTCGTCACCAAGATGTATGACCTGTTGCTTCTCAAGTGCTCCCGCCTCTTCCCGGACAGCAACCTGGAGACCGTGCTCAACAATGATGGTCTTTCGCCTCTCATGATGGCTGCCAAGACGGGCAAGATCGGGGTGAGTGCGCCCAGCTTCCCCCGGGGCCACCACTGGCATTCCTTACCCGGCAGCCCTCTCTGCAGGCCCACCTCCACCTTGCTAGGCCTCCTAGCATGCAGCCAGGCTCCTCAGCTTACATCATCCCCACTGGTTGCTCCCTGCCCCACCCCCATCAGTTAGGACAAGTCACTGACCTAAGCTGAGTCCCGGGGCTCTGGCCTTGCAGTACTCCTAGCGCCTGGCCTTCTGCAGCTGGGCCCGCTTCTCTCTGGCTCTCACAGCACCCTGGAGGAGGATTCCCAGCCTCAGCACCGTGGATACTGGAGGGTGTGTGTGTGTGTCAGGTTGTGCTGTCTTATGGGTTGTGGGACATCCTGGCCCTGATCCACAAATGCCAGTAGTGCCCTGTGACTTGCACTGTGACCACCAAATTTATCTATGGTTGTTGCCGGACTGCCCCTTGGGAGGTGCCACAGCCCTGACTGAGAGTAGCCTGCAGTTAGGAACCAGGCTGTGGGTTTCTGTGCTTCCTGGTAGGGGCTCGCAGGCCCTGCCCCTCCACGCCTCAGTTTCCTTATGTGGTGGAGTGTTGCTGTGACAGTTCAGGGAGGTGACCACATCTGGCTCTTAATGAAGAGCTGTGGCGGGGTGCTCAGGGAGCCATGGTGCCTCAGAACCCCGGCCAATGGTTAGCCAATGACTCAGTGACCTGGGAGGCTATGGTGGGAGTTCACAGCCGGCTGCGGATACAGAGCAAGTTCAAGGTCAGCTGGGGTAATTTAAGGAGACCAGGCCTCAGAGTGCAAAGGAAGACCTGGCCAATGACTCAGTGGCGGAAATCTTGTCTAGCGTGTGAGGCCCTGGTTTCTTCCCCCAGCATTGAAAGTCTCTCTGTCTGTCTGTCTGTCTCTGCCATCTATCTATCTGTCAATCATCTATTTACCAATCATCTTTCTGTCATATTTACTATTTATGTCTATCGATCATATCTGTCGTGTATTTATCATCTATCATCTGTCACCTGTCAGTCTATCCATCTGTCTATCATCTATGTCTCTATATATCAATCATTTAATCTTTCTGTATATCTATCCATCATTATTTCCCTATCAGTCATCTCTCATCTATATCTCTAGCAATCATCTATCATGTTTATCATTTATGTCTCTATAAGTCAATCATATATCCATATGTCTGTCTATCTATTATCTATCAGCTATCACTATCATCTGTGTCTCTATGAGTCATCTGTATCTATCTATCTATCATCTATCAGCTGTCACTCTATCATCTGTGTCTCTGAGTCATCTGTCTCTATCATCTCTCTATCTCTCTGTCT
>CM053766.1:112664228-112695254 GCA_028658305.1 Pachyuromys duprasi
ATGCAGCCCTGGCTGGTCTGGAACTGGGTATTTAGACCAGGCTGGCCTCAAACTCAGAGATTCTGTCTGCCTCTGCCTCCTAAGTGCTGGGATTAAAGGAGTGCACCACCATGCCTGGTTCCTCCCCACCCGCCTTTATCTCAAAGTGACAACTTCCGTTTTGTTTTATGTGCAGGTGTTTTGCCTGCATGTGTGTCTATGTGCCACATTCATGCCTGGTGCCTGTAGAGGCCAGAAGAGGGCATCTGATCCCCTGGAGCTGCAGTTAGAGGTGGTTGAGAGCTGCCGTGGGTGCTGGGAACTGAACCCAGGTTCTCTGAAGCAGCAGCAAGGCCTCTAAGCTGCTGAACCGTTTTTCTAGCCCATTGAAAAATGATTTTATTATTTTTATGGTTATCAGTGTTTGCAAGCGTGCACCACATAGTGCAGTACCCATGGAGGCCAGAAGAGGGCATTGGCTCCCCTGGATCTAGAGTTAAAGTTAGTTGGGAGTCTGCAGATACTGGAAACTGAGTCCAGCTTCCCTGCAGGGGCAGCCAGTGTTCCCAGCTGCAGAGCCCGCTCTTCAGTCCTACAGCCTTGGTTTTTTGTCTTTTGTTTTTTGTGGGGTTTTTTTGAGAGAGATTTTTGCTACGCAGTTAGTAAGCATGTGATCCTTTTGCCTCAGTTTCTCAAGGGTGGGTAACACCAAACCCAGCTACAATAGATGTTCTTATTACTGTTGTGTGTATGTAAACACACGTGTGCCACAGTGTATGTGTGAAAGGGCAATTTTGTGGGGTCTGTTCTCACCTTCTGTCTTTATGTGGGTTTCAGGGATTGAACTCAGGTCCCCAAGGTTTGCACAGTAAACAACTTTACCACCTGAGATATCTTGATGGCTCAGGACAGATGTTCTTTAAAGAATTTTCTGGGGAGCTCAGTGGTTAAGAGCACTGGCTGCTCTTCCAAAGGTCCTGAGTTCAATTCCCAGCACCCATACGGTGGCTCACAACCATCTATAATGAAATCTGGTGATCTCTTCTGGCGTGCAGGTATGCATGCAGATAGAGCACTTGTACACAATAAAATAAGTAAATATTTTAAAAATATTTTAAAAAGGGATTTTCTGATTCTGTGGTGCTATGGAATAGGAGGGGGGAGTGGAGGTGGAATTGTGCAGAATCTTGAACGCTGAGACCACCAAGCTCCTGAGGATCCAGAGTGTGTTTGGAGAACGGCTCAGGAGAGGAGGTGTAGATGGAGGGGAGCCATGTTACACTGAGCCTGCCTGGAACCCCAGCATGGGGAGGGCGGCCATGACACCCTGCCTCTCCCAGAACCGCCATGAGATGCTGGCTGTGGAGCCCATCAATGAACTGCTGAGGGACAAGTGGCGCAAGTTCGGAGCCGTGTCCTTCTACATCAACGTGGTCTCCTACCTGTGTGCCATGGTCATCTTCACCCTCACGGCCTACTACCAGCCACTGGAGGGCACGGTGAGTGCTGACTCAGGAGCCAGGCAGGGGCACAAGGGGACCGGAGACGGCTTCGGGGTGGGGAGGAAGATGCCCCAGCACCCAGGTGGCTCTGAGCCTGGAGGAGACGGACCCCATGTTTGGGGCAGCGGGAGTCAGTGCTGGGGCAGATGAGGACCTGCTGCACCTGTCCCCCCCTAACCCCATAGCCGCCCTACCCTTACCGCACCACGGTGGACTACCTGAGGCTGGCTGGTGAGATCATCACACTGTTCACAGGAGTCCTGTTCTTTTTTACCAGTGTGAGTGCTCGGCCATGCCGTCTGCTTGCCCAGTTCTTCCTCCCCACCCCCGCCCCCTCTCTTCCCCTCCCTCCTCTCCCCTCCTCTCCCTCCATCTCCCTCTTACTCCTCCTCCTACTCCAACCTAGATTCTGTTTTCTGCTTTTCAGCAACTGAGCCCCCGGTCCCTTTCCTCTCCTTCACCGTGCCTTCCTCTCCTCTGTCCCTTGTTGAGCTCCCCCAGGTCCTCCTGGCTCCATTCCTGCCACTGGCCGTCTCTTCTCTTCCAGATCAAAGACTTGTTCATGAAGAAATGCCCCGGAGTGAATTCTCTCTTCGTCGATGGCTCCTTCCAGTTGCTTTAGTGAGTACAGGTTCCAGGGCAGAAGCTTCTGGGTGAGGATGATCATCCAGATGGTGGGGAGAGGTGACGTCATCAGGGGTGAATTCATCCAGCCGGGCAGCCACACTCCAACAGCTGGACCAGGCCAAGGCTTGGTCGCTAAGGAGAAATAACTTTGACCTCTTATCCTGGTGATCGAGTGCTAGGGTCCCCTTGTGGTTAGGAATTGTAATTCTGACTTAGTAGGGAGAAGCGCAGCGATTGATTAATGATGTCTGCCTGGGTCATAGAATGTGGGAATCACTGTGTGTGTGCTACATCTTTTCCATTCCCTTTAGAACTAGAAAACAATAATATTTAGCCACAGAACTCTGAATCAATCGATCAGTCAATCAATCAACAAATCAATCTTTTATACCATTTTCTTTTATTTTAATTGTCACTTATATGTATTTATGTTCAGGAGTCAGAGGGGGTATCAGATTACCTGGAGTTATGGGCAATTGGGAGCTGCCTGATGTAGGCGCTGTGAATCAAACTCAGGTCCTCTGCAAGAGCAGTCTGTGCTCTTACCCCCTGGGCCATCTCTCCAGCCCTCTGAATCTTAACAGTTTCCACAAACATGGCTTTGGGGTCTTGTAGGGCCTAGGAACCAATGTCTAGAGCCAGAGGATGGTGGTGCAAGCCTTTAATTCCAGCTCTCGAGAGGCAGAGGCAGGTGGATCTCTGTGAGTTCGAGGCCAGCCTGGTCTGTGGAGCAAGTTCCAAGACAGCCAGGGATACATGGTAGAGAGGCCCTGTCGAAATTTCAAAGTGGAGCTTTCTGGTTAACTGAACGCTGAATGCCAGTCACTCCACCATTCTCTGCTGGGGACTGGAAGGCACTGTGACTTCTTGATGCCCTGAGGGGCCCCAGGACACGTCTCCTCCATCACAATCTCACTGTCCCCTCCCCCCTCCACCTTCTTGCCCTCTGCTGCCCTGTAGCTTCATCTACTCTGTGCTGGTGGTGCTCTCTGCAGCGCTCTACCTGGCAGGGATCGAGGCTTACCTGGCCGTGATGGTCTTCGCTCTGGTCCTGGGATGGATGAACGCCCTTTACTTCACTCGAGGGCTGAAGCTGACGGGGACCTACAGCATCATGATCCAGAAGGTTTGGGCAGGGGACCCTCTGGACCCACCGTGTGCCTGTTTTGTGGCCCGCAGACCTGAGGATGCGGGTACCGGGGACAGTGAGCCTGCTCCAGCATGGAGGAGAGAGAGAAGGACAGGAGTGGGGAGTGGGAAACCCGAGTGCCCTTCCTCCACAATTCCACCCCCTCCACCCCACCCCTCTTAGATCCTCTTCAAAGACCTCTTCCGCTTCCTGCTGGTCTACCTGCTCTTCATGATCGGCTATGCTTCAGGTGAGTGTGGGTCTGGGGTGCTGCTGCTGGTGATTAGGCCTATCAGGGAAGCCACCTATGGCCAGCCAAGCTGTATCCCTCCCTCCCAGCAAGCCTGCCAAGGCAAAAGCCTCCATCCTCCCCTTTTACAGATGAGCAGTCTCAGGTCAGAGGAGTCACATGAAGCCGCATGTATTCAGAAGCCACTAAACATGGCTCTGTGGGTAAAGGCGCTTGCTGCCACGCCTGGTCACCTGAGTCTGACCCTTGGGCTCCACAGGGTGAAAGGAGACACCTGACCTCCACACGTGTGCCGGGGCGTGTGGGTGTGAATGTGATAGAAATATTGTTTTAAGCCAGTAAATATAGAATTGTCTGTGTTACTACTGTGAAACTTGGGGTCATAGGTCGGGGTCAGAGCTAACACAGCACACATGCTCCTGCTACTCATCTTTATGCCCAAAGCAGACATTGCTAATGGGTTGCAGAACGATTTTTCTGCTGTACGTAGATCAGGTCTCAAAATGCTCCGTATTTACTGTCTGAGCGTCCACTGCAGAACCAGATTGTGTTGGCATGTGAGTTGAAAAGTGCTTACAAGCTAGACAAGGTGGCACATGCCCGTAATCCCAGCACTCTGGGAGGCAGAGGCAGGAGTATCGCTGTGAGTTCGAAGAACAGAGCTAGTTCCAGGACAGCCAAGGCTACACAGAGAAACCCTGTCTTGAAAACAACAATAACAACAAAGTGCTTACCGTACTCTCTAGTTGAAGGTGGTGTGCCTTCCTGTGCTCTGCTGACCGCAGGGCCTCAGCCTTCCTGTCCCAGCTGGCTTAGGGGTTATCTGGTTGCAGCTAAACTCCCATCTGGGTTTAGCAGGAAAAGATGGCACCCCGAAGAGCTTGGGATGTTTACAGGCGTGGGATCCTTATACTAGGACCTCTGTGACCAGCAAGACAGGGTGGGGTGGGGTGGGAGTCAGCCTTGTGCTTCCTCTCTGGGTGATGTGGAGGGAGGGAGGAGCCTAGGTAGCCTGCTCCTCGGAGTGCTTCCAATATTCTACAAGTGGCAGGCTGTATAGGGCTTCTGGGGACAGGCGGGGTCAGGCACCTTTGTCCTGGCATCTAGCATTCCACCTGGTAGATGCCAGCACACCCACACACCCACCTGTCAGTTATAATCACCGATCCTGTCTCCAGAGGTTGCCACATGTGCCCTGAGAGAAAATTATGGGTGGTGGGTAAGTAGCTCTAGACTCCATTTTGAAATCCCCTAACTCCTCAGAGAGTTTGGGAAGACAGCAGAGGGCCCCCAAGCCTCCAGTGTACTTACTGGCTTGGCTTCCTGCTGGCTGACTGGAGACCAGCACACACCCCTCATCCCCATCCAGTGGGGTGCCACCTCTTAGCTCTGCCCCCCCGCCTGTCCCACAGCCCTGGTCACCCTCCTGAATCCATGTGCCAACATGAAAGTCTGTGATGAGGACCAGAACAACTGCACGGTGCCCACGTACCCTTCGTGCCGCGACAGCGAGACCTTCAGTGCCTTCCTTCTGGACCTCTTCAAGCTCACCATCGGCATGGGGGACCTGGAGATGCTGAGCAGCGCCAAGTACCCCGTGGTCTTCATTCTCCTGCTCGTCACCTACATCATCCTGACCTTCGTGCTCCTGCTAAACATGCTCATCGCTCTCATGGGCGAGACCGTGGGCCAGGTGTCCAAGGAGAGCAAGCACATCTGGAAGCTGCAGGTGAGGCTGGCCTGAGGCTCCCCCCGCCTTCCATGCACCCCTCAGGCAGGGGAGGCTGCTGCCTGGGCCTTAGAATTGATGGGTGGTTTTGAGACAGGGTTTCTTTGTGTGTAGCCCTGACTGTCCTGGACCTTTGTTGCTTTGTAGACCAGGCTGGCCTCAGACTCACAGAGATCCACCTGCCTCTGCCTCACAAGTGCTGGGATTAAAGGCATGCGCCACCACACCTGGCGAATTGCTTCTCTCTCTCTCTCTCTCTCTCTCTCTCTCTCTCTCTCTCTCTCTCTCTCAGTCTCCTTCCATTTTCACTCATTATAATACAAATCCCTGAAGCGGGGTCATTTATAAAGAATAAGGGTTCTTTTGGCTCATGGTTTTGGAGCCTGGGATGTTAGGGCATGGTGTCGAGTCTGCTTCGTCCCGCCGTGGCGGAGGCTTGCACTGTACCGGAGCTGGCCTCATAGCTGGCCTCGTAGCTGGCCTCATAGCTGGCCTCGTAGCTGGCCTCATAGCTGGCCTCGTAGCTGGCCTCATAGCTGGCCTCATAGCTGGCCTCGTAGCTGGCCTCATAGCTGGCCTCGTAGCTGGCCTCGTAGCTGGCCTCATAGCTGGCCTCGTAGCTTCAGACTCTCTTCTGCCGCTGCCTCGTGGGAACTCCACCACTGGCCTCATGTAACCTTAGCTGTTGACTACACCAAATGCCCCACACCTCAAACCCCGCGAACGTAGGAACTTTGGAACTTTGGAGGGATTCATTCAAACCACATCCTAGAGCAAGGGCGTGTTAAGGGTTCTGTGCGGAGCCTCTGCCCCACTTTGATTTAAAAGTGAGACTAGGGGCTGCAGAGGTAGCGCACCAGGTAAAGGGCTTGCCACACTCATGAAAGGAACTGAATTCGGATCCCCCAGCCCATTTGGTAGAGCTGGGTGTGGGAGCTCATGCCTAGAGTCTGTATAATCTCTAGAACCCTAGCTTCCATGGCAGCATGGGAGGCTGGGAGGATCCCTGGAGGCAAGGCGGCTAGCCTGTGTGCAGACAGCTGTCAGGAGACTCCGTCTCAAGCAAGGCGGAAGACGATGCAGCACTAGGTTGACCTCTCACTCCTGGCCTTGGCATTCCTGTGCTCATGCATCAGCGGCGTCCTCATGGACCAAGGTTTAAACCTGCAAAGTGTGTCTGCAGCGCCCCCTTGTGGTGGTCTCAGTACTCTCCTGGTAGGGGATTTTTATCTGCTCAGTGAAGTTCCTGCTCCCCTGTTCAGGGATGAAGGAGCCTGTGAGAGAGCTGCTCCCTAAGGGGGCTTCTTTGAGATTCTAGGGGAGCAGAGATTTCAGGGCCATGCGCATCCACAAGCCCGGAAGTTCACAGTGAATGACAAACCCAAGGTCACCCCATCTCATCGCCCCTCTGCTCATAGCTTCATGGCTGCTTCTCTGGGCCCAGTCTCTCTAGACACCCTCTTTTCAAAAATTCTAACATGAAAGTTAGAATGAAGTAGAGTGAGCCTCCCCCACGCCAGGTGAGAGGTGCCTCGCCTACCTGGGAGGCTGTTCCCCTTGATGCCCAGGCCTGCCCCTCCCCCAGCCCCTAGAGAGTGACCACTGCTGCGCTTGTGACATTGATGAGTGCTGGTCATTCTGTCCCTGGCTCTGTTTTGCTTTGTTCTCCCATATTTGGTCCCCACTTGGGAAAGTGGGTTTATGGAGATTGTTCTAGGCAGAGGCCCCTGAGGCTGATTCTCCGGCCACCTAGCTCAGCACTCATAAGAACTGTTGTTTAAAAATCGTGACAGTGCATGCATACAGCCCAGCACTTGGAAGGTGACAGCAGGAGGATTGGGCAGTCAAGGCCAGCCTTAGCTACACAGGGAGTTTGAGTCTAGCTTGGGCTACATGAGACCCTGTCTTAAAAGAAAAAAAAAAAAAGGAGTTTATTTGGATGGTGATTGCCGTGAGCCCAGAGCTGGCTGGGGAAACTTCCCACCTATGTCCTCCTCCCGCAGTGGGCCACCACCATCCTGGACATTGAGCGCTCCTTCCCCGTGTTCCTGAGGAAGGCCTTCCGCTCAGGAGAGATGGTGACGGTGGGTAAGAGCTCGGATGGCACTCCAGACCGCAGGTGGTGCTTCAGGTGAGGCCCAGAGGCACGGGCTCCAGGGAGGACGGGCTCCAGCCCATTGCGAGCTGAGAGTCTGGCAGGCCTTCTAGGGTTCAGTCCTTCTGGGTGATCTTGGGCAAGTCTCTCGGCCTCATTTCCTTTAACTGTGAGGTGGGCACAATGATGGCTCCTCCTTGGGCACCTAGAACTTTCAAGCTGCAAATCTATACATGTTGGGATGTCTAGAGGCTCCATGACCCCTCACTGGGGCTGACAGAGATGGAGGGGCTCATCTCTGGGCATCGCCCTCTGTCTGCTGCCCATGGGTGAGGTTCAATGTTAGCAGAAGTGGGGAGACTGAGGGAGGGATCATCCGATTGGGGACTTGGAACTCCCTAACTCATCTGCAGAGTGAAACACACTCCAGGTGCTCCCCTCCCCCACTGCCTTTTTGTTAGAAGGAAAACTATTCCTGTGAAAGGGCTTACTGACCAGAGTAGAGTGTGGTGTGCCCCTGGGAGTCAGAGCCTGTCGTTTTGCTCATTGTGGAATGGGGTAGTAATATCACCCCCTCCAGTCAAGAACTGCTGGTCTGTTCCCAGTTTGGTAACTTTCAGAAAAGAAGCCCCACGAGCCTCGAGTTCCTCATCAGTAAAATGGTAACAACAAAGGCATCTGTCTCCCTTGCTGTATCCAGTATGGAGCAGTTGCTCAACAAATAGAAGTTGTATGAAAAATAACAAAAAATAACATTAAAAAACCCACAAATTTGTCCCAAGAGACCATCACCAGGCATTACCAATGTCCTAATAAAAAGAGGAAACTGCATCAAGGAATATATCAATCAAGGGATGAGTAGACAGACCATGGTATATCTGTACAATGGAATATTATTTGGCCATTAAAAAGAATAAAATTCTAATCCCTGCCACAGCGTGGATGATCCTTGAGTCATGCTAAATGTAAGAAGCCAGCCCTGAAAGGCCGCATAGCTTATGGACCCGTTTATAGGAAATGGCCGGGACAAGTGAGCCCATAGGAACAGTAGGTCACAGGAACAGGGGAAGGGGGCATATCGAGCTACCGTGTGTGAGCGCTGAGGAGTCTGGGAAACAGTGATGACAGCTCAGCCCTGAGGATGCAGTTAGTGGGCTTGTGATGGTGAGGGGGAGGCGATTCGGTTGTGTGAGGAGGGCATGGTGGGAAATGCTGGATCAGAGAAGGGACCTGGGGATAGGGCAGGGAGCAGCATTGCTGGCTCCCCCCAAACTCTGCTTCCCTCCGCCAGGGTGGACGAGGTGAACTGGTCTCACTGGAACCAGAACTTGGGCATCATTAACGAGGACCCAGGCAAGAGTGAGATCTACCAGTACTATGGCTTCTCACACACCGTGGGGCGCCTCCGCAGGGGTGAGTGTGGCGCCGGAAACAGCAGCCTCTTCTTTCCGCCCTGTTCTGCTCAGAGAACAGGAGGGTAGGAGGGGCCACCAGTGGGCCCTCCTGCTGCACTGGGTGGTACCACTGCAGTTCTACCCCAGCCTTCCCTGATCTCTGACACCAGGTGGTGGGGTTGCAGGGTGTCGGAAATCCTGGGCAGCCCCATGGGAAGAAGTCCTTTCTGGTTTTTTATTATTATTATTTTAATTTAATTTAATTATTAAACCTTAAAGGTGAGAGACACTGAGGTGAAGGGCATGGTCGTCAGGGCATTGTGACCCAGTCTTCAGTCTTTGTTCCTCCCTCTACGGCTGTGTGCTCCTGGGCAGGCATCTTGACCTCTCTGAATCCATTTTCGCCTCTGTAAAATGCACATGACAATACCCTCCTAATACCTCGGGGTGCCCGGGTATGCAGTGGTGCCTGATGCTTACATAAGGTGTCCATCAACCCTTCCCCCTCTGTATCCACTGTCCAGATCGCTGGTCCTCTGTGGTGCCCCGCGTGGTGGAGCTGAACAAGAACTCCAGCCCGGATGATGTGGTGGTGCCCCTGGATAACCTAGGAAACCCCAACTGTGATGGCCACCAGCAGGGCTATGCCCCCAAGTGGAGGACAGAGGATGCTGCCCTGTAGGGGCTGTGTCAGGGCAGGGGCACACAGCCCAGCCTTGCCTGCCCTTCCACCCACCGTCCACCTGCATTTCAGCATTCGTCCCATGTCTTGCCACGCCCACTTGTGACCCCAGAGGTGAGGGCTTACAGAGACTCTGGGGAGGCCCCAGGACCCTCTCCCCCCCCCAACGCTTCTGCCCTCAGCTCTGCCCTTTTCCACGTGGGGGACGGGGCTCCTGGCCACCTGTCTCACTCCCATGGAGTCACCTAAGCCAGCTCAGGGCCCCTCCACCCGCAGGGCTCAGGCCCCTGTCCCTCTTGTGCGTTATTTATTGCTCTTCTCAGGAAAGTGGCATGGCGGGACCCCACCAGCAGCTAGAACCTGGCCAGGGTTCAAGCGCACACGGGGACATTGCAGCCCAGGCCAGGGTGGGGCTTTCTGTATGTTGTAGAGATGGGGGGGGCATTGGTGCTCAATAAATGGTTGTTTGTTCATGGTGGAGATGGTGGGGGTGGAGTTGGAGGTGGGGGACACTGGCGGGCACAGTGACACCAAGGGAGGCGGCACCAGAGGCAGGGGAAGGCTGGTGGTGGATGTGGTCATAGTGAAGTTGGTGGAGGTGGCGGATGGGATCCTAGTGGGGGTGGGTGGCACCCTGGTGTAGGTGAGGGGGCTTGGGAGGTCTGGGTGGAGGTGGTGTTAGAGAGGGGGGTGTGACCCACTTTTGGCTACTTTATTGGGTTCTTTCATCTACAACCCTACATCACCCTTATCTCTTCCAACCCCCCAAAACTAGGTAGGAGAGAGGTTGGATGGGGAAGGGGGGTGTCGATATCACTAGACTGCTTCCTGCTGATTAGGGGCACCGAGTTCCTTGGGGCAGCTTCCGTCTGTTGTCAGGATACCTTCACGCAGGGAACAGCAGCAAACACCAGCCAGCAGCGTCAGGGGCAGCAGCCGCCAGAGCTCCTCTGGGGCTCTCGAGAGAGACACTTGGAAAAACTATCTGCAGCTGGCAAAGTCATGCCCGTGCGAGGCAAGTCGTAGTTGGCTGCTGGGGACAGTCTGAAGCAGCCCATCCCCGCAGCTGGGATTAAAGCAGAAACATCACACAACACTTCTATGTTTTTAAAGAGCTGAAAGTTTCTCACTGCAGGTAGGATGGAGCAGTGCTGTGGGAGGCAGAGATGAGGGAAGAGTGCGGTGCGGGGCAGAGAGGAGTAGGGGCGCTGCTGGTGAGGGGGCAGCTTGTGGGGGTGCTGCCCGGACGCTCAGCTTTCCTGGTTCAAGAAGAGGCCCCCACGCTCCTGCTGCCTGTCTACAGAGCCGTCTGTAGCTGGCTGATGTCCCCTCTGACCTTCCTGGCTCAGACACGCGCCTTCCATGTCCCCTGAAGCATCCGCAGGGAGCATTGGGGTCTGAGGCAGCTCCAGTGGGCGGAGCCGAGGACCCCGGATACAGACTGGCTTCCCCGCCCCCCATCGTCTCGTGCTGGGGGTGGCACTCTCCCGCAGAGCCTCTGTGTCCTTGTTTGCCAGGAGGGGAATGGTGCCCGGAACTGATGCTGAGTGCCCTGCTGTGTGGGGAGGAAGCCGGGCCTTCACCATCCTTCCTGCGAGCCAGTGCTCCCTCTGCCTGTGGGCCCCTGTGGCTCTCCAATAACCCAGAGTGCCCTGCTGCCACCTTCCACATCAGTGCCCAGAGAGGGTGGGCCACTCAGTGTTCTCAACCATTGCAGTCACTTTGGGCATCATGCCAAGCCTGAGCCCATCTTGTAACCAGGAGACAGGGTGACCTGGCTGGACCTCCCTGGAACCACAGGGCAGCAGCTGGACGGACCAGATGGCAGGCCAGGTGTCTTTTGCTTAGGCTGGGTGTTGGGCAGAGCAGCTGGGTTGGGTGAGGATCTGAGTAGTGGGGGAGAGGGACAGGACAGAACAATAGCCTACCGGTCATCCTTCCTTGACTCTGGCTGAGGAGGAGACACCTGTGTACTTAAGCCCAGGTTCTGAGCTCTTTCCTTTCGTGGTCAGAAGACAAGATGGCACCTGGCTATTCCCTGAAGGTGGGTGCTGGAGACACAGGGAGGGCCCTGTCAGTCTTGGGTGCCTCTGATTTGAGACAGTGAAGAGTAAAAGAACATATAGAAGAAGATTCCAGAAGGCTCGACCTTCAGAGCAGGGAGCTGGCCTCTAGCCTTGCCTCAGGAGTTTTCAGAGTCCTTGGGGGCATAAGCCTCAGTTTCCCTGGCTTAGGGATGAATGGATGAACAAAGTGTGTATGTCTATACAATGGAATATAATTTGGTCACTAAAAGGAATGAAGATGCGCTGACCTTGGGATTCCCCAAATACACAAGATTGTGGGCACCGATGTGGTTAGTTCCAGGACTGGATTCTTTAAGAGCCCAGTTCTACCAGTCATTTAGGTTTTCTGTTTCAACCACAGGAGGCCCTCTGGGATGTGCAGGTTTTCCCACTGGCTTTCAGCAGGGACACTATGCCCAGATCCAGAGGCCTCCAGGGGAGAGGAGGAGCTGCCTCTTCCTGTATCTCCTATCTGTGACCTTAGCCTAGCCTATGCTCTCAGACTACTGGCCATGGTTGTCATGCGTCTTATGCATCAGCCAATCAGCAAACAGGAAGCAGTAATTGGCCTATAGTGGCAGAGGGCAACATGGAGGAAGTGACCCCTTGTGGGTCAAAGCTGCTTAAGAAAGGAGGGTGGGGGAGTCGAGGCAGGCCACAGTGTGGCCCTTTCCCCGGATGACCTTCAGCAATGTCTCCAAGAAAGGCTGTGGTTCATTTGGGAGACATTAAAAGATCATTTTGTTTAGCCAGGCATGGTAACACAAGCCTTAGAGGTAGAGGCAAATGGAGCTCTGTGAGTTCAAGGCCAGCCTGGTCTGCACTGTAAGATTATCAACCAAAAAAGAGTTCAAGTTTACATGGAGAGTTCAAGGCAACCCTGGGCTACAAGAGACCACGTCTAAAGAAGGGGGGGGGAAGCAATGATTCTGATTATTCAGTTTCACATCCCACCCACAAACTACCCACCTTCTCCCAGCTGAAGCACCCTGGTTCCTCCAGGCCCTCCCTCCAGCAGCTGCGGATCCTCCCTTATGTCCTGTTCTCCATGAACTGGGTCCTGGGGTCAGTGCCTGTCAGACCGAAGACTAAGGCCATGACACCGCAGCTGGTCCCTCAGCTTATGACATTTTGCCTTGAGCACAGTCTGCAACTCAGGAAGGTTCCACTTAAAAGATTTCAGTCAGGTGGTGGTGCACGCCTCTAATCCCAGCACTCAGGAGGCAGAGGCAGGCAGATATCTGAGTTCAAGGCCTGCCTGGTCTACAGAGTGAGTTCTAGGACAGCCAGGGTTACACAGAAGAGCCCTAACTTGAAAACAGAAATTCAGATTTCATAATGGCATAAAAGTGATCCTCATGGGTTGGGGCCATTCTGTGAATTTTGACTGGTGATCTGTGGGACAGTGTTTTTCAAGAAATGATGGAGCCAAAGCTCCTATCCTGTGCAACGCTGCCTCAGCAAGTTGGCATGCTCTGAGAATTAGGTGTTTCACTTGGAATACCCAGCCAACGAAACCTATGATGACACAGTTGGGCAGTGACGTCACAGTGAAGTACTGTGAAATCACAATTCATAAATCATAATTCCTGATGGGCCGGGCGGAGACCTGTTGCTTCCAGCCTGAGGCCCACACCAGCTCCTCTAGTGTTCTCTGAGGCGCTGGCAAGCACTCTGCCACCAAGCCCCGCCCCCACCCCTCCTTCCCCGCTTTGAACAAAGTGCAGGGTGTTTTGCTCAGGGGCAGACCTGCGAGGACACCCCACCCCCACGCACTCTTGTCAGTGGTCGGTGTCGCAGCTGTCTCTGGTGCTTCTCATGGATGGGTTACCCCATTTAAATATAGCAGGGAGTCTTTAAAGGTTGGTACTCTCATTCTTTAAAAAAAATATTTTATGTGTTTTGCCTGCATGTTATGTCTGTTACCGTAAACGTGCAGTGCCTGCAGAGGCCAGAAGAGGGCGCAGATCCCTTGGAACTGGAGTTACAGACCGATATGAGCCGACTCGAAGCACAAGCAGGCTAGGACCTAGGATCACTGAGCCCTTCTCTTTAAATAAAATTTGTTTCATTTATTTTGCGTTGAGGGAGAGCACACACGTCATGGCCTCAGAAGACAAAGAGCAGGAAGAGGTTCTGTCCCTCTGCTATGAGGTTACTGGAAACTGAACTCAGATCATCAGCCTTGGTGGCAAACACCTTTGAACACCGAGCCCTTTCACTGGACCGAACGGGTACAAGTAGGGGACATTTCAGTTGTCTGTGATAAGACGTCTTGAGTATGATGTGGTGACTGGAAGGGTTCCAGTCTTCACCTGTGTGGGCTCATACCTTGTCTGGTATGACTGAAAATGGCCATGTACCAGTGGCTTCAGGCGTGGCTGAATCCAGAGGGGCTCAGACTGTCTTCTTGACTCAGCCCTGGCTGCCCTTGCCTGGGTTGGCCTTCCCAGGAGCCTGGCAACTTGACCCCCCTCCCCAGGGCTGCCTTACTGGGCCAGCTCAGGCTAGGTGTCCACCACCCCGCCCCCCAGCCGCTCCCTCATTGGTCAGACCTGAGTTTTTTAGCTAGAGTCACTTTCCCTGAAGGCGGGGCTGAGAAGGGAGACCAGCCACCTCCCCGACCCCAGGAAAGTGGCACATATGGTAGACTGCACACAGCCCTTCCTTTATTTGTGTGTTTTGTCCCTGCCCCGCGTCCCGGGCTGGCCTCAACCTCTCAATCCTGCCTCCATTTCCCAAGTGCAGTATGACAGACGTGTCCCCCACTTCTTGTCCACGCCCTTTGCAGTTAAACTTTGCTTCATCCTGCTGTGAGCACAGCATAATTTCCAATACCTGGGATTGAGCATGTGATGTGTTTTGACCAATGGGATGTGGACAAACCTTCACAGACGGAATTACAGGTGGTTATGAGTCGCTGTGTGGACTCAAGACTCAAACCCAGATCCTCTGAAAGGGCTGCTAGTACTCTTAACCACTGAGCCCTCTCTCTAGCCACTTGGAGTACCTGGCCTACGGCAGCGTGACCTCAGGCAGACTTCTCACCTTGCAAGGATGTTGTCTTTGGCAAGACACAACTGGCCCCTGGTGAATGAGCAGCTCCCAGGACAGGACTGACAGGGATGGGCGCATGCCAGGTATCTGGCCTAGTGTTGTCTGGGCTGGCCTGTTCCCAGATACATTGCCACCAAACAGAAGGGGGCTAGGGCGGGACTTTCCATGGGGGATTCTCAGAGCCACCCAGCATTGGCTACAGGCTCAGAGCTCGGGTTTGATTCTGATTTTACTCCCGGGGTAGACCACTGGCCACCAGCCTGTGGGGGTGACAGGTAGGACATGGGGCAGCATCTAGCTTCTTGAAAGAGCCTTGTAGTGACTTGGGCGTGGAACCCTGCATGCCACCCCCGCCCCGCCCCCGCCAGGCTTCCTGGGTGCCCTCCCATGTATCCCTGAGGGGAGAGCCAGCAGGAGTGAAAAGTTTCACAGCAAACCCACAGCTGAGACGCCATCCGTTTTCCTTTTTTTTTTTTCTCTTTCTCTTCGTTTTTAAAACAATATAGTGCAGACTGCACTTCTCACAGTAGAATATAATGGTCAATTTTAGTATAAAAAAAACATTCTCAGAGATTTGTAAATGCACTTAGTGCTTGGACAGGCCTTGGTGCAGTACTGCTTCGGGAGCGCCTTGGGCCGGCGGGGCAGGGGACTGCCGGCCTTGAGGACTTCCTGGGCTCACCAACCCCCACAGCAGTGCAGGCCAGGCCCGGGGGAGGGGAGTGCAGCGAGGGGCTGGACTGGGCATTCCAGTTACAGCCAGCAGACCACCCTCTCACTGGTCCCCGGGAGACCCCACACAGGAAGAAGGCAAGATCGTCCTTGTGAGCGGAGCCTGACTTTACAGGCTCCTCGTCAGCCCTCCCTCCCCCGTGACATCTTTGTGCGAATTAGGAAAATGGTGTCCCCTTCCTTGAAATGCAGACAATTGCAATAAATATACAAGTCTAGATGCAAGTGGAGTCTTGGGCAAGGTGCCCTTGTGCGATGCACCAACTGTTCCTGGCAGCCCTGTGAGATGTATTGGAGGGAACGGAGAAAAGGTCGGTCCAGGGCGTACAGGGTAGAGCTGGGGCACCATTCCCAGCAGGAAGGGTGGGTCGGGGAGAGTCACGAGGAACAGGGGCTGGTAGTCCTGAGGCCTCTGAGTATGGAGTCAGGGTGGTCTTCACCTGGATTAGTTGGTGGGGGTGGGGCACTTGGGCCCAGGGACTTGCTATAGATCCCCTCTGCTCCTTGTCTGAGACCAGGGGATTGTGGGTAAAGACCCAGTGCTGACTGGAGCACCCCTCTACTGGAGACCCAGAAGGAGCTTCCTGTTTGTGGAAGGTCTTCCCTCCCTGCCTAGATGAAGGAAGGGCCTTGTGGGCAGCCCTGGACCCTCCCTACTTCCTGGGGCAACAAGTGTATGTGAGGTCAACCTGCCTGCCCAGCGCAGTGAGAAGGTAACCAGCCTGGCTTCCCTGTGGACACATGGCCACGAGGCAGGTGGGGCTCCCCGCTGGCTTCCTGCCCTGTGCCGTGGCCTGCCAACCCCCAGCACCCTGTCCATCTGTCCATGTGCCCGCAGGGCAGACCTTATCTGTAGACAGGTAGGCGGATGTGGGCGTGCTGGTGGTCCAGCAGCCGGGGCACGGCCACCGTCTCGTAGCCCTTGCCCAGCATCTGTTCCTTGATACAGGGTGGCCGGATGTCATTGATGAGATACTCCAGCGACTGCAGGCTGCTGCTCAGCACTGCCGTGTTGCACACGCTCTTGCTGGTCAGGCCTGAGAGAGTGTCTGCAGGAGGCCCGGCTAGCTCCCGGGCGGCCCCTGGCCCCAGCTCTGTCACTACGGCAGCCGCTGCTGGATTGTAGCAGTCGCTGGTCGGTGTCACAAGAACACTGTTCCAGGGGGCAGCGAAGTACTGGCCCACGGTGAAGCTGGCGGGCAGCCCCACGCCGCAGTTGTGGGGGGACCCGTTGGCCCGCTCAAATGCCCGCCCGCCGCAGGTCTCAGGGGACTTGTTGGCTACAGTGCTGCTACTGTAGGCTCGCAGTGGCTGGGGTGGGGGCGGGGGCGGCTTCTGCGGCCACAGCAGGTAATCCAGGCCACCTTCCGAATACCCTGCAGGCTTGGCGGCCCCGGCCAGCGTCAGGGCTGGTGTGGCTCCCTGGCTCAGTTCTGTGCCTTTCCGGCAGTCTGGCAGACCGGCTGTGGCCGAGTAAGCCATGCTCGGAAAGCTGGGCACTGGGCCATGCTTGGCTGGACTTGGGTGGGGCACAGCCACGCCCTGGCAGGCGCTTGGTGCAGCGCCCGGGGCCTGGCACTGCTGGTTGAGCTGGTAGAGGATGCTGTGGATAGAGGGTAGGTTGGAGGGTGGCAGGGGCAGGCCCCGACCCGGCAGAGGGATCACAGAGGTGGCAGTGGCTGCTGCAGGCAGGCTGGGTGGTGGGGCAGGTGCCTCGGGTGGCTTCGGGTAGGCCAAGGGCCCCAGGGTGCTGGGCACCGGGTAGGGTGCGATGCCCACTTGTACGGTGGCGGGTGACAGCTTAGTCCGCTTGCCCTCCACACTCTTGAGCACGCTTTTGGTGGGCCCAGCGGGTGTGGCTGCACTAGAGGAGACTGCGGCCTTGACGATGGCCAGCAGGCCCTGGTAGCCAGTGCTGTGCTGAGGGTAGGGACTGTAGCGCTGGCCGCTGGTGTCGTAGCCATTGACCGTGCGTCCCAGGTGCTTGTGCTGCGGCACTCGGATGTTGGTGGGGAAGATCTTGATGGACAGCGGGCTGTTGGCCACCTTCTCAGCATAGGCGTCCAGCTCGGCTGGGCTCGGGTAGCGGGCGGAATGCATAGAGCTGGCCACCGACTCGCCTGCAGGGGTAGAGGCACACGTGAGAGACAGGCTTGGCAGCTGCAACCCCTCATTCCACACCGGCCAGGAAGCTGTCCAGTCCCCTTCCCCTCACTCTTTTTCCTGTCCCTCCCACACTTTCACTTTTGGACCAAAACATAAGGTTCATAGAGGAAACTGCACACATTTACAAGGCCGAGGCCAGCCCTCAGCCACAGGCAAGCTCGTCACTTTTCTTTCCCTCCGTCTCTGAGAAAGGGGCCAGAGTGTGTTCCAAGTTGGCCTCACACTTGATGTGCATACAGGAATGACTCTGAAGTTCCGATTCTTCTGCCTTCTTCCCCTGTCCCCCTCTCCCCACAAGTGCTAGGATCACAGGTGTGTGCCATTATGCACTGCTTGGAATCGAACCCGGAGCTTCGGAGCTTCGAGGTGAGAGGCAAGTGCCTTCCAACTGAGCGCCTAAGCCCCACCCCCACTTCCAACAGCATGGACCGGCTGAGCTGGCATTCTGGGCTGGCTGAGCTGAAGCTGACACTGGGTGCTCGCTGCGGCTGGCCTGTTAACACGCCGCGCGACATTTTAGACTGTGAGACTTACTGTAGCTGACCACAACTGGCTCTGCCACAGTGGAAGGGGAGCTGCTGGCAACCCAAGCCATTCTAGAGCACAGCACAGCCCATAGCTTCCTCTGAGGCAGGGGGACATTGAACAGGGGGTCAGGGTGGCACACAGGCAGTCCCGTGCCAGTGCTGGCAGGGTTTGGGTAGAACCGTGGCTATGCCGGCAAGCTGTCTGCTTACGGAAGCTTCAGTTTTTCCACTTGCAGAATGGGGACAACAATGGCCGGGTCAGCAGGGTGACCTCGGCTGTGCTGAGGGGCCCAGTGGGGTGAGGCATGGATTCCAGAACTTCTGGGGGACTTAGGCAAAGGGCTTCACCACACCTAGCTTCCCTTTCCTTGTCCATAAAGTGGGGCAACGTTCCTAAGGCTGCCTCCAAGGGTACCTGGGAGGGTTTAGCAGGTCCATGTGTAGGAGGCAGTACTGCGGGAGGTGGGTTGCTGTTCAAGTCTGGCCCAGAGGAGGGCCTCATCAGAGAGGGATACTCGTGAGGTCCATTCTATTGGCGGCCTCCAGTCTGGTCCTCCAGAGCCCTGACCTGCCCAGCCTCAGTCCAGCGTTAGCCTGGGTGACGGCTCTGTTAGGGAGGTCGCCAGGAGAGAGGCAGCTGGAGAACTGAGGCCAGCAGAGCCAGGGCCTGTGCGCGTCAGGGTGCCTCTCACTGCACTGCTCCAAACAGCTGCGGATACATGCTCATCAGGACCCGGGGAATGCACACTGGTGGCTCCCAGTGGGCAGGGCAGCAGAGTGCGCAGGAACAGGCTGGGGAGGGGGGGTCATCTGTCCATCCCCACGGGTAAGCAGGTGCTTTGCTCAGGGTACTGGGCAGTGACAGATGGTATTGAGCAGGGGAGGTGCATCAGGGCAGAAGGCAGCAGGGACCACATGGACAGGGATAGCATCCCATCACCTCTTTGGGCCTAACGTGGGCCCACCAGGTAAGAGCACCCACACTCTGCTCTGGCCACCCCTTGTTCTTAAGTAGCCTTAAAATAAACTTGGTGTGGAGAATGGAAATGTCACTTTGGCCAACGGGGGAATCTTTCTCTGCGATTGGATTTAAACTACATTATACAAGCAATTTCATGGGCACTTAGCACCGCTCTGAGAGTCCCGCAAAAAAGGGACCAGCTCTTCATTTGCCAGCCATAAATCAGCGGTTGCTATAATGAGCACAAAAATGTCACTTTTATGCAATTTTACAGATGAACAAAACTGGTGAAATTAGCTGTGGAAACCTACCAGACTCAGCAAAAGCAGCTGCCGGGAGGGGAAAAAAATGATATCCGTGTGTATTTTCGTTCCCCTTAAACTCTCTTTCCAAGCAAGTCTCTGCCATTGTGGTGTGAAAACTCATTTGTCCTCTGCAGCATGCTTTCATTCGGAGTTTATCTTGAGTATCCAATGAGCCACCAACTGTGAAAATGATTAAATCTACAAAATCTATCTAATGGATGGAATAAATTAGGTGTTCAAAACCTTAAGAACAAGGAGGAAGCGCCTGTTCTCTGGTCCCGTTACCAGAAGAGGGCGCACCTCGCCCCCATCTGGTCAGTAACCATCGGGCCTGTGGTGGCTCCCGAGGGAGAGGGCGGCCAGATGTAGAGCCTTTCCGCTGGCCATGGCTGGGTGCCAGGCTCTGCACCCACCATTTTCTGAGTGGCTTGAGTATGGAGGGCCAGACAACTTCAAGAGGGGTGGGGACGGCGTCCCTGTGATGTAGGTAGGGGTGGGCGTGACACGGGGCAGCCAGCCTGGAGGCCTGCCTCCCTGACCACCTAGCGCCTGAGCCCCTCCCTGGTGGAACTGTGTGATCAGTAAGACCCTCTGGAAGGACTGTGGCTCTCCCACAACACCCTGTCACACAGAGACCTTGGAAGGGCACCTGCGGAGATGTGTAGAAGCCTTGGACAATGGCCACAGGAGTCTTGTTGGAACAGCTCAGCCGCAGCTGAGCCTCCTGTGGGAGCCTGAGGAGACACCCAGGCAAGCTGCCCTTGGGTTTCTGAGTCCCATCAGCCACCTGCCACGTGGTAAGATGACACACGGTTCTCCCATTTTATAGGTGAAGAGGTCAGAGGTTACAGCCAGCCAAGGTCAGAGCTAGGCCACCCCACACAGGGCCTGGGGGCCACCTAAGTTAAGATGCCGTCATCTAGCTGCTGAGAGGCTGCTTGGGCAGTTAAGTTTCACTGTGTCCTGGCTGATGCTTGGCGAGCCTCTCTCAGGGCAAGGTGGTGGGAAGGCTGCTGGGGTTGCCCTTCACAGACCTGGTTTAATCGTGGGCCTCACCTACACCTTTGAGATGGGAGCCCCTGCCTTAAGCTTTGGTCCCTGTAAGACTTTCCTGGCTATCCCATAGTGCTTTAAACACAGCCTGTTCTGCAGTGGACCTGGCTTTGAAACATTGGGCTCCTGGGCCCGTGTTGGCAAACTCCAAGACTTTCCTGTGGAGAAAACCTAGTCACAAGTGCTCATACATTCACGGTCTGTCTGGTAAACACAGGGCTAGAAGGAATAGGGAGAGGTCCTCATTGAGGGACAGGGGAGCTCTGTGACAGCAGCTCCTCAGTCAGGTGAGGATGAGGCATTCAGCTGTGTCCCAGCTACTTTGGGGAATCTCATGGTGGCATCACCAAAGGGACCACAGTAGACTGACTGCAGCTGGCCTCCAGACTCAGAGGCCACCTCTAGTGGCTTGTGCTCTGCTGGCGCGCCACTCTCTATAGGACAGGGTGGACACTTGAGTGCATCCATTCGGGACCCCTGTCCACCTCCTCTGTCTGCCACATACCCACCGTTTCCTGGGCCCTGCTATGCAGGCAGTGAGCTAAAGGACCAGTACCCTGCATGGAGGTGGCGGGCAGCAACAGGCCCCAGAAACAGGATGGCGGCAGGCTGACAGGTGTGGTGGACACTTCTGTGTTCTCGGGCACATCTCTCGTAAATGGCAGTGTCAGATTCTCCTCGTCTGACATGAACTGGATTAGGGGCTTGACTGTACTGAGGAGACTAGTGTGGGATGGGAAGGGAAGTAACGCCAGTGACTTTCAAGAAGTGACTATCTAGCTATCCATCCACCCATTCATCATCTATGTATCTTTAATACAGGGTCTCTCTACGGCGGCTGTCCTAGAATTGTGCAGACCTCACAAAAGTCCTCAGAGATCCACCTGCCTCTGCCTCCCAGTTGCTGGGACCGAAGGCATTTGCTACCATTCACAGTGACTTCATGAAAAGCCTAATGACCTCCACTTGGACCCAGCTGCGTGGAGAGGCCACAGACAGTGCCTCCTATTCAGACCCACGTGCCTCTCCTTCTACCCCAGGACACCATGCGACAGACTCCGTACTGTCTGGTCCGGGACGCAGCGCCTGCTTGACACTGATTCCTGGGAATCAACAGTGAGGTTTAGTGGACTGACTAGTGGGCCGGAGGGGCTCCTGGCTTGGACCCAGTAGTCAGTGAGGAAGTAACCTCTGAGCAAGGCAAAGGAGGAGAGGGAGCCATATGGGCTCGGAGCTGAAGGGCCAAGCTGGGTGTTGGGAAAACAAACTTCCTGGCCCCAGCCCATTGTGGTGGTCCAGGTGTGTGCCCCAAGTGGTAGGTTCCCCAGGGAGAGAGCCCTTCCATTAGGACTGGGATGTAAAATACCCCCTGAAGGGTCTGTGTGGGAGGCTTGGTCCCTAACTGGTGGCACAGGGCTGGGGGGGGGTCTCCAGGGCACTAACAGGTTAATCCACAGATGTATTCATCTCAAGTGGGCCTGTCTGGCGAAAGGAGGTGACTGGGGTGTGCCTTTGAGGGTGGGGAATAAGGAGGTATGTGACAGGCCTACCCTGTGTGTCTCAGTGTAGCACTGCCCTTCTGCGAGCCTGCAGTAAACCAGGTTCCCATTGTGTGAGCCCTGGAGGGTGTCAGGAGCAAGGGCAAAGGACCGGTCCTCCTTGGTGTCCTTGGCCTGGAGCTCTTGTGTGGCATCCCCCCCTCAGCTCCTCTGTAAAAGCCTTCGCTAAAGTGTGTTCAAGGAGACACTGGGGGGACTGGTCATCTGACCCAGGCCGCCCTCTGCAGTCTCCCATCCAGTCACAGGCCCCAAATGCACATAGATGGTCACATGTTTCCCCTGAGACCGATTTGGAGGCGGCCTGGTTTCTCAGAAAAGGTTAGACATGCAGGGGCCGCATCGAGCAAGGGTGACCTGGCTGCCTCCCCTGCTCATCTCTCCCCCAATCCATCTCCATCCACGAAGCCCCCATTAAAGGCTTGTCTGGAGATTTAAAAGGCTGGCAGGAAGTGCCGGGCGAGCTGTCGCTGCCATTAAGTTAATGTTATGGGCCTTTTACAGGTGCGTTAAATAGACGCGGTTATTAACGAGTATATTAAGCCAATTAAAACCAGCCCTCTGAGTGGGGTTTAATGTTGCCTCAGGGAGACCAGAGAGGGCTTCACTTCGCTGTTGCCTGCCAGCAGCACACAGGAAAGGGAGGGCCAGGCTCCCCGTGTGGGGACCACTGTGGCTGAGAAGCTAAGCCGCTGGAGTTGGGTCGTGGGCTTCACCTTGACCTCGCAGACTTGCCAGTGTGGGCCTGAAAGGGTGCCTCCAGGTTCCAGGAGACTTCAGCATGCAATGTGATCCTTGTTCCAGGAGACAGTGGGGAAGCCACCAGCCTACTCTAGACTTCTGGGACCCAGGCCCGGATCAGAGGAGGTGGCCTGGGGACAGGCTGTGTTCTGTGAGGTGCGCACTGGGCTCTGCGCTCCGGAAGGGCAGGCACCTGCTCTGGAGCATGGAGCTAGGGACAGCAGCTTAGAACCGGGTCCTCCCCAGGTGGCCCAGTCCCCTACATACGCCCCCGGGGCAACAGTTCCTGGGGAACCTCGGACTTCTGGGTATGAATAGGGCTGTCCTCTTCCCACGGGACTGGGAGAGTGGCTGCAGGGGTCAGTGAAATCACTTCCTTTCTCCCAGTCACTGCCTCTTGCCAAAGGATCAGGAAGTCCCTGGGGCATTCTATGTAGAAATGGGGAGGGAGGGGGTTTCTAGGTCTTCTCTGGGACAGAAAGGGTCCTCGGGCACCACCCTTTTATCTGCATTCCCCTTCACTGTGACACTACGCCCTTGGAGGTGGCAGCCTCCTGAATGCTCAATTAACGTGACACTAATTAGCTGGTGGCACCAGCAGAATGCCTAATGAGGTCGCTTGGGAGGGGGCGGGAGACTACTGGGCAGGGAGAACAGCTGTTCTCCGGTCTTCACAGGGAAGGACTCAGGCCATCACGGGATCGCTGCTTGGCACCTTGCTGGCTGTCCTGGGCACCCCAATCTGCTGCACCTACTGACCCCTGGTGGTCAACCAGAGGATCAGACCCCGGATAATCCCAGGCTGCTCTGTTAATGGCTGGGACCTCTCGGGGCGGGGGTGGGGTCACAGCTCTCTGCCTATCTCTTTGGGCAGGGCACAGGAGTAAAGCCACGTGTGCATCCTGCACAAACTGCAGAGGGCAGGCATTCCCCAGGCATTCCCCGACCCCCAAGAACTGGCTGGGGCCTTGGGTGGCCTCTGTGTCCCAGAAGGTGGGGCTGAGGACACTTCATCCTTCCTCACCCTGACCTGCCTGTCCGTTGCCTGAGCCTCAGGGGATCCTACCTGCCCCTCGGCGCGACTGTTTTGGCCACAAATGAGTCTAGTAGACATCATCCATATGAGGGTCAGCCGGGCCCACCCCTGGCATACCCGGCCTCCTTTTCTGGGTCTCATGCCCTTTGCCCACGATCAGACCCCTACATTCTTTAAGTTCTATTTGTATATGCTCACATTTCAAAAAAGCAAAATTAAATACCAGGGCTCAGGGTGTAGCTCAGTGGTAGAGCAGCTGATGATGATACCCATAAGGCCCTGGGTTCCATCCCCAGCCCTGGGAGAAAAATAAAACAAAACAAAACACACACACACACACACACACACACACGGAAACAAACCCTGTTCTGCTTAAAACAGCATCAAAAGTAGTAGGGTTCTTATAAATATGAACAGAAGAACAAACTGATCCAGAAGTGACAGAATGTTGAAGGAAGTGATTCCAACAAACAGGAAGACATCCCACATTCAGACTGGGAGACCTAGGCTGGCAGCTGACTTCTAGCCCCGTGCAGCTCCTGTCAGGACCTTAGATGGCCTCCTTGCAGAAACTAAAAAACTTGACCTGAAATTGTGGGGATCCACAAGACCCCAAACCATTTCTAATTCTGAAGCTTAATGCCAAGTTACAATGGTCAGGCCACTGTGAGTACCAGGCATAAAGAGAGGCACCAACAGGTCAGGGGACTGGAGAGTCCAGAAGTGACATTCAAGTGGGGGTGGGGAGAAATCTGGTCTGTTTCTCTCTAGAAACAGGGTTTCTCTGTGTAGCCCTGGCGGTCCTGGACTCACTTTGTAGACCAGGCTGGCCTCTAACTCATAGAAATCTGCCTGCCTCTGCCTCCCACGTGCTGGGATTAAAAGTGTGTGCCACCACCAGCTGCCAAAATTGGTCTTTTCAATGACTGGTGTTGAAGACAACTAGCTATCTAGTATTGGTGGCAAGCACTAGACAGCTACACATTCAAAATGATGAGGTTGGATCATCTCAACTCCAAACTGTATCAGAGACCTATGTAGAACAGCTAAAAGTTTTCAAAACCTCTTTATTCATCTATTACAGTGAGGATGGGGAAGAAACATGGCCCACATGTTCACAAGGCGACAACGCTTTCCACCATGTGGGTCCCGGGCACTGACTTGGTCCCCAGACTTGGCAGCGGGTGCCTCCACCCACTGCGCTCTCACTGGCCTCAAGACTAGAAATGCTCAGAAGAAAACACAGGAGGCCGTGAGAGAGAGCAGGTCGTATGAGGCCTTCTATAAGAGCAACCTAATAAAAGCCACGGATGCCTCTGGGATCAAACATTTTGGTGCTTCAAAGGTGATCAGGAAGCGTGAAGAAGACAGCTCTAGAATGGGAGAAGATGCTCACAAATCACATACATGAAACAGGACCCAGTACCCAGGACACACATGGGACCTGGGTAACCAGAGGGAAAGGCAGGTAGCTGAGCTGAAAGAAGGGCTGCACAGGCATCTTCAAAGAAGATACACAGAAGCCAGTAAGTGCACGAGTCACAGATGAAAGCACTCCAGGATTACAACAAAAACAGGGTGGCTGAGAGCGGCACACACCTGGAAACCAGCACCCAAGAGGCTGAGGCAAGGGGGTTGCTGTAATTTTGAAGCTTGCTTGGCAGGAGTCGGAGGACACCCCCCCTCCTCCCCCCCGCCCAAAACAAAACGAACAGTCGTGGGGAACTTGGTTCCTTGGGTGTCCTCGCTGTCTTCTAGCGGGTGTCTATGTCCCATCCTGACACGCTTTTGCTTTCTTTCCTGCCCTGTGTACAGGCAGTGTGGCTTGGGGTTTTTGTTCCCGCCATGTTCTGAGCCCTCAGGTTCACTGGCAGCAAATCTCACTGGATGCCTGAGATGGATGGGCCCCGCATACCAGGCCTTCCTTCCCCCTCAGGCAGGACACGATGAGTCTGATGCAGCCGCCCCTTCTCGCTTCTCTTCTACATTTTTATGTTGGGAGTTGGGAAGGCGGCGCATGTGAAGGTTACAGGGCAACTATAAAAGTCAGTTTTCTCCCTCTATGGTGTGGTCCCAGGAACTGAACTTAGGTCATCAGGCCCATCTTGCTGGCCCCTTTTGTGGCTAGAACAGGTGGTTCCCACAGAAATGGGAGTGGCCTGAAGCTCACTGGGACAGAAACCCCAACTGGCAGGTCATAGGGAATGCCCAGCAGTGGGTGGTGGTCTCCATTCTTATACCTTTGTCAGTGTCCAGTCACTCTCCTGAAGTCACACACATGCCCTGTGTGTGCCCAGCCAGGACCTGACCCCTTAGACCCAGCTCAGTCCCTGGGGTACTCCCTCCCTGGGGCTCTCTGCAGAGTCTGTATTTTTAGCAGTGCACAACTCAAAGTTTGTATATTAGCAACTGCAGTAAGAAAGTCAAATATTTATTAGCTGGTGAGGTCCTGCATAGCTGAGATGGAGGTTTCTGCAGGAGGGATGATCAGGTCCTGCTCAGGGCCCTGGGACTCTGGCCAGCTGGGAAGGCTTAGCGCTTAGGCCTATGGGAGTGGAGGGGAGTGGACACACCCACTTGTCTCTGTTCCTTCTTCCTTTGCAGGCCATTTTCTCTAGTTACCTAGGACAGCCTGCTCTGTCCTTAGCTCTTACAGATGTAACCCGTGGCCGTCTCTAGTCCCTTAGGCGTGTTCTGGGCACACGTAGCAGCTGGTTTCTGTCATAGTTCTGTAAGTCAGGCTACTGGGATCCTTCTCATACAGGGTCTCAGACTGGCTGCCCCGCCCCCTGGATCTTTTGATGTTACCCATCACAGGAGGCCAGAGCTAGGCTTTTCCTATCCATCTCATTTGACCCTTCCTTTATAGAAGGGGACACAGGTCCTAGGAGACCAATGAACTTGTCCAAGGTCACGCTGTCCATAGGCTGGCTGAGACCTTGGTGTTAGCCCAGCCTAGCAGCAAAGCTCAGGCCAGCCCCTCTACTTCTCAGGTCCACTTGGGGCAAAAAAGAAAGCAGCTGTGCAAGAGGAGGTAAGAATGATCCACAAAGTGCAGGGAGAGCGAGCGAGCACAGAGGGGGAAAGGGTGGAAAACACCGGAGAAAGAGGGAGTCAGGCTTAAAGACCGCGGTCCCAGGAGCGGGCTACGGACAGGTCAACCCAGTACAGTTTGGTAGAGCAACTGGATTCAGACATCAAAGTTTGAAAACAAGGGTGCAGGGTGGCATGAAGTTTCATTTTTCTTTAACGCCTTCAAGGTGAGAGGCAAGAGATGGAGGAAAGGGAGGAAATCCAGAATACGGATCCCCTGAGGCCGCCCAATAGCACACTTTATAGCCCAAGCAGCTTTTGATGATGGAACGTAAGGCCAAAGCATTGGTGCGGTGATCTGATTTCTTGAGGACGCAGTGAAAGGAACCCAGGAACTGTGGGGACAGTGAGAGGCTCTGGTGATGGCACTGCTGACCACAGAAGGGAACGGGGGGGGGTTTACAGTGCAGCGCCATTCCCTTCTTTATGAGAAGATGTCATTTGCAGCTGCTGAGGCTTGCAAATACAGTCAAGTCCAACGAGCAACCACGGAACACAGTAATTTCATCATTTTCTTCAGGGAATAATAACACAGGCAGAGCTAGGACTGGGTGGGGAGTGGGTTCCATCAGTAAACACAAGGAGTTGAGTCTAGATCCTTGGGCGTCGTACCTGAAGGGGAGGCAGAGAGACGAGGGGTCCCTTCTTGCAGTGCTTGTGAGCACTGGGGTTAGAGATGGAGGGAGCACGGCGGAGGAAGGCACCTGATGTCAGCCTCCGGCACCCCGCCCCACCACAGAGAAATAGAGAATCGATGAGTTGAGTTCCCTAGAGACAAGCAGAGCACCCGGGTCACAGTGCAAGAGGAAACGCAAAATCCTCTCATGTTTTCGCTCAGGCTACACACTGTCCACACCGGTAAGTTGGGGGAGGGGGAGGCTGTTGCATTTGTACCACAAAGCTTAATCCAACTCCACAGCACCAGAGTCACGCCTAAACCCAGGAATCCGGAGAGGTCACAATCACAGAACTGGCAACGGTGTCGAGAAAAATGCAAATTCAAAAGCAGAGGTCAGCTCTCCTAAAATCACATCCAGGCCCCAACGTGTCAAGTATGTTTGTTTTTGTAAAAAAGCATTTACTTCCCGTGAAGGTCCACAGTACTAATATCTGCACGTTAAACAGCACTGCAGTATTGTTATGGCTTCTATGAGAAGAAACAGCCGGAACCTGCTAGCAGAGGGCATCTACCGCCTTCATCCAGGGAGATGTAGAGGAGGCGGGGTGCCCATCCTGACTCCCAAAGACTGGCTCACAGCCTTCTAAGTTCTCATTGAAAACCAAACCAAAACAAAGGTTGCTTTTGTATCACAAGGAACTCCAGACAAGATCTGCTGTATTTCCCCTGGCATGTACCTAGACACAAAGAAGACTTCAATACATTTTTAGAAGCATCTCTGATCATAGCACACACCACACACATACACACACACACACACACACACAAAGCCTCCTGCTTAGATGGACAGGTAGGGATGGAGAAAAAAAAATCAGAACCAAAATTATAAAACAACTAGAAAGCAAAATTCAAAGTGAGTGTAGACTTCGAAGCCTTTTCCTTAAAAAAAAAAAAAAAAAAAATTACAGAGCTCAGTGAGGAAGGCACTTGCTGCCAAACCTGAGACTTGAGTTCGATCCTCGGGACCCACATCCCACACTGTGGAAGGACAAGAAATTGTCTCCAAGTTGACCTCTGACTCCCAGAGGTTCACTATTTCTTATACACATAGATCAATGTAATTTTTTTTAAATTTAAGTAAAAATCATTATAAAGATTTAAGTCTCTAGCTCAAAAAAAATAGCTTCAAAAGGCAGGAAGATTTTAATAAAGATAAAAGCATAAATCAATGAATTAGAATCCCTAAAAGGGTAATATTACTAATAAATACTATAGATGGATCTTTGGGGAAAGGCAATAGATCATATCATTAGCTAATCTAATCAAGGATGAGGCTAGGAGATGGCTCCGTCAGCAGATGCCTGTGTCCCTTAGAACCCACATAAGTGGGCCGAGGTGACCCGGCACTGTTATCTGGTGTACACAGTGTGATCTGGCACTGGGGAAGCAAAAGCAGGGAAAATGCCTGGGGCTCGCTGGCAGCCGAATCAGCAAGTTCCAGCCCAAGTGAGAGCCGCTGTCTCAAACAAGCTTGGGAAGCTGAGGCCATCCTCTGGCCTCTATGTGCATGAAGCTTCACACACAAAAACAAAGAGAAAACAGTATCACGGTGAGGTGGCACGGACAGGCACTAAACTGCTTTACTCATCCCTCCGTAAACTCATTGAAAAAACCTGGGTCAAAGAGGTAGATTTTTTTTTTAATTAAAATAATCGTTTTCTTGTTTGTTTGGTTTTGTTTTTTCAAGACCTGATTTCTCTGTGTACCCTTGGCTGTCCTGGTACTCGCTCTGGAGGCCAGGCTAGCCTCTCTGATTTATTTTATTAAACACAATTAAACAATTACAGAAGAAACATCGAACAGGGTTAAGGAGCTACCAGCCCCACCCAGCACACACGGTCTCAGTTTCACCCTGGCAGTGAGCTCGCTTTTACAACAGACATTAACCCTTGCCAAGGGCATGGAGAGCGGGAAGGCTGCAGATGGCAACAGCCAACAACAAATAACTTGTTCTAGTAGTAGGGGGAGTCTGAGGTAGCCTGGGCTACACTGTAAGAACCTGTCTTAAAGAATGCTGAAGGACTGTCTGTCATTCTAATTAAATTAAGGTAAGAATCTTAAATAATAGATCCTATCCTGAAAGCATGTTATAAAGAGCCATTCCCTGTGACCCACGTGGGGTCCAAACAGAAATGCAAGGATACTTCAACAGGAAGATGTCCAGGGTCATCATCACTCGTATTAAGGGACTGAAGGAGAGAAAGCATGTGCCTGTAACCTGCAAAGCCATCTGGGAAAGTTCCAACCCCAATTCTTGATTTTAAAACTCTAATACAATAGGGACAGGAAGAGACTGACGACCAAATGCCCATCTCACGGGTGCCATCTCCTTGGCAGGGCGATCTGCACACTCTTCTTGGAATGCGGGCCACCACTTTTGTCATCAATGTTCCAGGGATGACAGTCAGCCTACTCAACAAAACAAATTAACGATAAAACAGAAGCCAGGCCACGGTGGCCCACACCTGCAGTCCCAGCACTTGGGAGGCACAGGCAGGTGGCTGCTGGTGAGTTTGAAGCCAGCCTGATTGCCAGGCCACCCAGGGCTACACAGTGAGACCCTGTCTCACAACACAACAGAAAAGCAGCTTGTCGGCGACACCTGCAGGCCCCCACGCTGCAGGCAGGGGCAGAACATGCTCAGTTACCTGGCATGCCTGAAGCCAGCCTGGACTGTGCATGGGACCTATCTTAAACAGTGTTAAATGAACTATCATTTCCCACCAATCACTGTATAAGTGGAGAGACTGAACTGGAAAGCCCTGACAGCAACAAAAGAATGCCGGAAGGAAGGCGACAGGAGTCAGCATCATTCACAGGAACAGCCTCCACCATGGGACAGGCGGTGCATCAAAATGCCCTCTCCAGAAACAAACTGGACCCCAAATCTGCAGGAGCTAAATGCAGCTACTTAGAACATTCCCAGGGGACACAGGAGGAAGCCTGCACTCACGAACATGTCTTGCTTTGGGAGGAGTGTGTGGAGGGAGATAGCGTTACAAAGCTTGGCTTCTTCCAGGATCTATCTGTCAAGGTATGTAGTCCCACTATGAACCGCTCCTCAGGTCAGAGAGTAAATACACAAGGCTTCCATGGAGATGGGGTAGGTTACTGACATGGAGCAAGAAGCTCCATTAACAGCAGCGCAAATTATCCACGGAGCAGTATGGCTGACCTTGGAGAACCAACCACGATGGGCCAGCAAAACAGCTCAGCAGGTAAAGGACATGAGTTTGGTTTTCGGTACCCATATCATGGAGGGGATAACTGGTTGCTGCAAATTGCCCCCTGACCTCTACCATGCGTCTGGTGACCTGTGTGGTCCACGCTCTCACATAAATCAATGTAACTACAGGGAAACAACCACAAAAAGGTACACATGGTGGGAATGAGTCAATCATGACGGTCCAGGGTTGAACTTCTCTATGGAGAAGCAGTGGAGGGAGGTGGCAGCTATCACTGCCGGGGTTTCTGCTGCCAGAAGGAGGCTGTGATACACCTGCTGATGCAGCCTCACCGTGAGTGTCCCCAGAGATCACTGCTGGCCAAACAGGGTCAAGTATAGCTCAGTAAATTCACCAAAGTTTCTAATCCCAAGCGTGACTGTATCCCAAGTGCTGGGGGAGGGGGATCAGGAGGCCAGCGTCATCTTTGGCTACACAGTGAG
>CM053766.1:112695354-112838504 GCA_028658305.1 Pachyuromys duprasi
AAAAAAAAAAAAAAAAAAAAAAAAAAAAAAAGCAGCATCAGGCTGATTCTTGAACAAATTAGATTTCAACCTCACACTTTACAACCAGTAAATTACAGAACAAATGAGAAAGGGTTTCTCTGCATAGCCCTGGATGTCCTAGAACTCACTGTGCAGATCAAAATGGCCTCAAATTCAGAGAGATCTGCCTGCAACTGCCTCCCAAGTGTTAGGCAAATATCTTCAATATGGGAGAAAGATCTAAGTACGATTTAAACTCCATCAGCCACACAAGGAAGGGCTGATGAATCGAGGCAGATCGAAGCCAAAAGACATGTCAAGGGAGACAGGAGGTCCTTGTGCTGCATACAAACAGCTTCCACAGATCAACACAGATGGGCAGAAACTACTGCGCCATCAAAACCCGGACCAAGAAATGGACAGAATGTTCAAAGTTGGATGCTATGACACAAGACACTGAACTACTGTCATTTAAAATGAAAACTACACAGTGAATCTGTCCCGCTGCACAGGTGTCAACGTCTGGTCTGCTGGGCGTGAGGATGTGGGGAAGGTGTGTCCTTTACATAGGGCTGGCCGCACACTGTCCCCGGGGTGTACCAGCTAAAGCCGTCAGACCACATCCACAACATCACAGAGTGCCTAACACCCTGACCCCGAATTTCCTCTTCTAGAATTTTCCCCATGCCCTGTTCACACCTGGTGACAACACAGGGTTTATGGTTACATTGCTTATTGAATCAACAAGTTGTGGAGAATTTAAATAGAGGGTTGGCCAAATAAATTATGGCCACCTCTTGTGGGGGGGAAAGGGACATGGGCAGAGGCAGCTCACCGGCAGCGGCCCTAAGGATGTGTGGCCACGTGAGTGCTGGACCGTGTCAGATGTGTGTGCACACATTTGCTGAAGCACATAAACCATCTGGAGGAACACAGGAAATGGACACAGCTGCCTCAGAGAGGGGGCCTTTGGTCTCTCCACTCCTTCCTTCCTTAGGAATGTTGGACAAGAATGCTGCTTTCAAGATAAATAAATAGTTGCAGAAGAAGCCACAGTGTCAACAGCTGCTTCTAGGCTGCAGGGCAGCAGCTAGAGTGTGCTTCCAGCAGCCATAGGGATGGGAGAGCTGCGCCCTTCCCTACTTTATGACCAGGCCAGCCTCAAGCTCAGGGTCGTCCTGCCTTCCTCCCGAGGACTGGGGTTACAGGTGCAGTCATGCCCAGCTCTAGACCTCTGGTTTGGAGGCATGTGGTGAGTGAGCTTGCTGGGGCAGGAGCACTCCACATGGGTCACGCTGGGGCCTCACCCGCCCTACAGAAGCCCAAAGGACAGAGAGCAAGTCTCCAGACCCAGAGTACACAAGGAAAAAGCAGGGGACAGGAGGCTCTGGACGGGTCTCACTCACATTTGCGCAGCTCCAGGCTCTTGCTCGGACAGGCTAGGTGCTGGCTGGGTGGGTTCTGCGCCCTCTGCAGACAGGCCAGCATGGCTGAGCGGGGAGCCCCGAGTGGGCCACGTGCTGCAGCAGGATCCCTGTGAAGAGAGAGATGACGTGCAGGTCACTGAGGGCTGCTCTGAGAACCTTTCGTCCTCCCCAGCATCCCAAGGAACCTCTGGTTGGTTGTTTTTGAGACATGTCTCTTTGTAGTCCAGGCTGGCCTACCGTCTAATCCCCCAGGCGCTGGGATCAGAGGCCATGTACCACCGTGCCTGGCTTCTGGCCAGAGGTTCAGAACAGACATTCCATCTCCCTCAGATGCACAAACTGAGGCTTCCAGAGGTGCCCCCCAAAGGCATCACAGGAAGGGATCAGGTCTCAGGGGGTGGCCCTTCACCACAACATGGCCACATGTGCCCTTGGCTAGCTCAGTATATGTGTCACCCCCAAATGTGTCAGATTCTCACCCCTCTATGGCCTAACTGAAGTTGTCCTTTGGCTGGTGGTGGACCGCAGCTCTGTCATTATCCTGTGACACAGCAGCTCCAAGCTGGAGTGGGGGACGACACCCAACTGGTCGTCTTTGGGGTCCATTCAGGAGTAGCCAGGTAGGGCTAGTGGGTGCAGGGTCCCTGTTTAGATAAGAACTGGTCTGGCACCGATTTGGGGTGTTCTCATAGTACCCCTGGAGAACAGATGTCAGGATGGTGGCCTGGGGAGCTCCCCCTGACTGAGCTCATCCCAAGTAGGAAAGGTTGAGCCAGAGTCACCCACAGCAGCACTTAGGCAGCAGCTCAGACAGGCCCCTCACAGCCCATGCTATATTCATCTACCTACCAGGACACTGGAGCGAGGGGACACAGGAAGCCCACGTGTCCCCACAAGGCCCATCTACCTAAGGGTGTGGCACAGTGAGTGCTGGGATTGGGACAAGCCAGCTGTGGAGGCCACCATGGGAGACAAGGGAGTCTCAGTCAGGTCTCCCTTCCTCTCTGCCTGCCACAGAGAAGGGCTCAGCCCGGAGACTGAGGTCCCATTATCCTACCCGTCACCACCCCATCCCTGGCAGGCAGCCTGGGTTGCCTCCATCCTGAGCTGGTTGGGAGGAAGTGGAGGGGGTGTTTAAGGGAAAGGGAGGGAAGGTATTTAATACTAAACAGGTGTCTGAAGCCCGAAATTCTGCCGCTTCTAATAATGAAGTATTCATGAGGAAAAGCCTTTTTTCACCACTTTCTTAAGATACTAATTTCACAACAAGCTCCTTGTTACCGCGCAATTATTCCAATCTTGTATTCCCCGAGACGGTGGCAGCCTCCCGTCTGTCCTGGCCTCTCGGTAAATGAAAGACAATCACGTAACCACCTTTCATTATGCTCTATTTTACTTTCAGCAAAGGTACCCGAGAGTAAAGATTTCCTCTGAAAGGGACTTTTATTCAGTTTCAAAACCAATTTTCTCCTATTACTGTCTAAAAAAAAAAAAAGAAGAAGAAGAAAGAAAGAAAGAAAAAGGAAGTGGGGGATGGATAGATGTGGGGGGGAGGTGGACGCTCCTCCCCTCCCCCAGTCACCAGTCTTAACACAGCCAGGCAATAAAAGCAGCAATATCCACTTCCAGCTTTGATTTCTGGTAATTTTAAAATATGCCATTACAATCAGGCAGAAACGACACAGCTTAGCAAGGGAGTGAAGTGGGGCTTTTTGCAGGGATGGAAGTCCTTGACTGCAGAAAGCAGCCAGGCTCTTCAGGGACCTGGGACGGGAGCATGTGGCATAAATGGGCCTGCTGGGGCCATCACTGCCACCACCGCCACCACATGCCACAGCTTTGAGGCCACTGTCCACCCCGCCAAGACCAAGTATGCTGGGTTTCCACACTCTTCAGGTGCACACACAAATACCTGTATCACACTCCATCACATGGGTGGGGTCCCTGAGAATGAAATGAAACTGACAGTCCCACGGGGACACACGACCTGTGTGCACACAAGGCTGGCCCCCACCTGCCTTGACCCCGCCTACTTCTCTCTGTGACAGCATGTTGCCTGCCATCCTGATGCACGAAGCTTGCCCACTGTTCTCTTCACAGGTGATGCTGGGCTGAAGGGGGCAGAACCTGGGGACCCCAGAGCTGTCTGGCTTCCACAAGCCAGGCAGCCCTTGGCTAGGAGGTCGGAGGTCAGTCTGGAGTCTCCCCCAGTCCCTGCATAGCTGGGTAGTGCAGTCTAAGAGCCAAAGGCCCACTCGACTGAGCTCAGGCCAGTGTGGCATCCAGTTCTGGAAGGGATGGCTGGTGTCCAGTTCTGACTCCCCTAGCTTCTCAGGGTAGCCCTCGCTGCTTTTCGCCTCTAGAGGCTGGCTGACCCATAATGACACAGCTTCACTTGGAGGAAGGTGATGGTGCTTCTCATCTGCTTCCACACGTCCCCCAGATCACTGACCATTCTCCCCAAACCCTGTGTCCTGATGTGGAGACCACCAGGGTAGGTCTCAGATGAGCTAGGGTCTAGCCAACCATTTTGGCGCATGTGATACCCACCCCAAGTTTCCATATCACCCCAACACTTTGGCCTTTAAATGTCTTCCAACATAACTAACCATCTCTGCCTGGCCCAGCTCTCCCCTGCGCTGCCCAATCTCTCAAGGCTCCCTCAAGGCCCTCCTTCTGGCTAACTGCCTCATACCTCCAGATCATGGCAGCTGCCCACGTTAGTTCAGGGCTGTTTCAGAGGGTTTAGCTGGCCCCTCCTCTGGGTGTCCCTTGCCACAGCCCCCAAACACAACGAGCTGTAATTGCCAACTTCATGTCTGTCTGTCTCTGCTACACCATGAGTTTCTGGGTGGTGAGGCCCATGTCTTGCTGGTTCCATCTCCCCAATGTCTGGCAGGAAAAACCATTTAATAGGTAGATGTTGGGAGACAGCTCAGCAGTTAAGAGTGACCTGAGTTTGGTTCCCAGCACCCATGTAACTACAGTTCCGGGGGTATCACAATCCCTTCTGGCCTTTAAGGGCACATGTACACACATGGCATGCACTCACACAGACATACAAATAAAAGTAAAATAAAAATAAGTTATCCAGTGAATGACTGCATCAGATGAATTGGTTATTGTGAGATGAGATGCATGAAAAGCCCAGAGACATCCAGGGTCCTATACAAGGTCACACAGCAAGGCAGGAATAGGGCTGTCCTGGGCACCTAGCACACTCATGCCTTTCCTGTGATTTCTGGCCTGCCTCCTTGCCTGGCCCTACCCCATCTGGAGATGGCAGGGTCCCTCAGCCCCCCAGCACAGAATCACCATGGTCTGGCCCAGCCAGGGACCATCTGGAGAGCTGCACAGTCTGCAAATCGGACTGTTTATAAGCTCAAGGCCTTTTGTGACTTTAATAATAAAGGGGGGGAGTGGGAGGGAAAATGTCGAAAGTCTTAATGATTAGAGTGCCCTGGCACCATCCCTGACGTGGGATAAGATAAGACGTCTTATCTGGGAGACACCCAAGGAAAAGGGCCCCTCCGACAGATAACACCCCAGCTGTCGAAATGCCCTTTCATAGCCGGACTGCAGATAAGGAACTGTGACAGCGGAGGGAGGAGAGAAACTTCCTGAGCTGAGGAGAATTGAGTCTGCTTCGAACAATGAGCAGCGGCTGTCTCGGCCGTCTTCATTTTATTCAAAGAAGGGTTTTGGGGGCGGGGGGTCAGCCTTGCCACCTTCTGCCATCCCTCCCTCTATGTCTGGTTGCAGGGGCGACAGGGAGTCCCAGGAGGGTGGGAGGGAGAGCTTGGAGATAGCAAGGTGCTGGTACGAGGGTGGCAGCAGTTAGTGTTTCCATTCTGACTATGCAAAAACCCTCTGTACCCAGGCCTGAGTGCGCCCTCTGTCCCTAACTGAAATGTGGCATGGCAGCCTTGGCTACAGTCTGGTTTTAGCTTCCTTTCACACAGTAGGAAATGGCCACTGTATGTGTGTGTGTGTGTGTGTGTGTGTGTGTGTGTGTGTGTGAAGGGACAGGTTTTTAACTGGCAGAGCGAAGGGTGTCAGACCCTGAACCACAGGCAATTCCATCACGGTGGGCAGAAGCCCCCTGGCTCAGTCACGCCTCCCTCAAGGAAAAACTGCAGGGCCCTGGTTCTCCTCAATGCCCACAGTCCACTTGGATTCCAGCCTGGGAGGGGCTGAGAGGAGAGGCCCAGGAAGAGGAGAGCGGCTCCCTGGAGGCCACCCACACATTCCACAGCCATTCAACAGAACATAGCATGTGTGCCACAGAGCAGATGAAACCCTGTCCTCCCCCAACTCACTCCTTCACTTGGGCAGTAACACGTGAGGGGGCCACCCCTCCACCACATATGGGAGTATGGAAATGGGTGTGACCTGCCGCAAAGCCCCAGGGCACCACTCAGAACTGCACTCCCTGGCTAAATCCAGCATAAGCTGAAAATAGATCGCCCCAGCTGCCTCTGCCTCTGTAGGGAAAACATGCCCACCTGCCCTGAGGGGAGTGAGGTAGGCTGTGGAGACACTTGACCTCCGGGGAAGGCAATGACGAGGCCACAGCCTGGGCCACTTCCAGCCTCCATCTTTGCCTTTATCTAGAACTGCCTGAGCAGATCTCTACAGCTCTGCTCAAGGCCAAACAAACACAGGCTGCGGTCTCTAGAGGAAGAGTGCGCCAGGCCTAAACAGGGTGAGAGGTTCAGAGAAGAAAGCCACAGGGAGCGGAGGCAGCCAGGCCAGAGGTAGGCACTGGGGTCTGGAGCGACTCTGAGTGTGTCACTACCTGCCTCCCTGGGTCTGTTTCCCTGGCTGGCCCTTGGTGAGGAGTTAACCAGGCTGCACATGGGAGCATGTCAGTCACCCTTTGATTTCTCAGGACCGGCCATAGCACCAGCTAGGGCAGGGTCTTCGGCCTATGCTCATGTGAAAAGATGAGGTGCCTATCCCTAAAGTCAGAACCCAGAGTGGAGATAAGACCGGGGGAAGCCCAATAGGCTCCGCTCCAGCCCCTGGCTGCCAGTGAGGCCTCCCACACACAGGTGCCTCAGAAACAGGAAAGGGCGCTGAGAGCCCAACCGAGGAAGGAGAAGTGGCACCAGGTTGGGGCTACAGCCTGGCTGTGAGGCTCTGAGAGATCACTCCTCAGGAAATGCCAGCCCACTGCAGAGAAATGTCCAGGGTCCCCAAGCTGCACAGTGACCTCACAGGGACCCCTCCCTCTCCCCCTGGTCTCTCCCTGCCTGCCCTCTCGGCCTTTTCTGCCTAGTTCTCAGTCTCTCTGCCCATCCCTCTCTCTTCTAGGCAGGCAGAGCAGAACCCTACCCCACCTCCTTCTCCCTGTTCCCTCCCCCACCCCTGTTCCCAGAGCCCAAGGCCTTCCAGGGGACCCTGTTAATAATTAAATGTTAATCTAAAAAGCAATTTGAGCTGCGGCTGGGCAGATCTGGTTAGAGATTACATTAGCATGGAGGAGGCCAGGGTAATTTTCTTTAACCCCTCTCTCGATCTCTCTAGCCGGGGAATCTTCCAGTCACAGGGGCACTGCTGATTAAACAGGCCCAGGGCTGGGCTGTGGATAAGGCCTGTGAAAAGTGATTATTTCCCGCTGCCAGCTGGGCTGGCACAAGAAGGGGATTTTCACTCTTTTCAGGGCCGGGGGTGGGGAGCACTGCCCCTTCCATAGGAGCCTTGTCACCTGCCAGGATTACTGCCTCACCCCACAGACCATGGGCCCCTAGGATGCCTATCTGCTCCCCTGTCTGGCCCAATACCTTTCCACTCAGCCAGGTCCTGCTGTTTCTAAATTCTTGTCTGGGAAGGATGCTGGAGCTGAAGACACTGGCAGTTCCAGAGCAAAGGGGAAAACAAGAACTAATGTGGGAATCTCAAATTCTGGCTGTAGGCAGAGCGCTTGGGTGGCCTTCTGTGCTGGCTGGTTTTATGTCACCTTGACACAAGCTAGAGTCACCTGGGAAGGCGGAGCCTCAACTGAGAAAACGTCTCTGTACGATCTGGCTGCAGACAAAGTCGGTAGTGAATTTTCTTCATCACTGGTTGAGGTGGGAGGGCCTGGCCCAGCGTGGGCGATGCCACCCCTAGGCTGGTGGGCTTGGGATGCATAACAAAAGGGGCTGAGCAGGCCCTGAGGAGCAAGGCAGTATGTAGCATTCCTCCACGGCCTCTGCTTCAGCTCCTGTGTGACACACAGTGTGACAAGTGGCTATTAATGTAGATCCAAGCCTTCCCGAATGGATCACCAGTGCCTGCACACAGTAGGTCCCCAGGGAAACATTTGCAGAGAGACGGATGGACAAGAGGTGGGTCTTAGTGTCTCACTGTGAGGTGGGGCAGGGGGCCTACAGGTAGGCAGCTGGGCCCAAGCCCTTCAGCACCACGGCCAGCTCCCGAGCTAGAGCCCAGGAAATGGGGTGGAGCCAAGTCTGGGAGGACCCGATGCCAGTGGCCATAGAAACCAGCTGTGCCTGCCTTTTTCCCAAGCGTGCCAACTTCTAGAGGCAACATATCAAGCCTCTGTTGTGCACTGGGTCCTGTGCTGTGACAGACCTGAGGAGGTAGGAAGATCAGAGCCATGACAACGCAGAACAGGTGGTCACCGTGATAGGGCCATCCTAGCCAGCCTGGGGCTGCCAAGAGGGAGGCCACCTAACAATCTCACGAGGTGACAGCACTGAGTCCTGGGCTATGAGGCCAGTGGCTTGGGCTCTGTCCCTTAACTAGGTTCCAGTTTAACGTCTGAACTTGATTTGTGCCTTACTTTCTTCATCAAATTCCTTTCCACAGGCTGGCAAAAATGACTCAGTTGGTAAAGGCACTTGCCATGCCTGACACTCTGAATTTGATCCTGGAAACCCACAGGGGGGAAAAAAGCTGTTTGTGGTGGCAGTTATCTGTAACCCCAGCTCTGGGTGAGACGGAAGGTGGAGGCTCAAGGAATGTCTTGGAAGTTTCTAGCTCTCAGAGCTCGCAGTGTCGTGCAGCAAAAACAAGGGTCACCCCACCTCACCAAGGTAGGAAAGACAGACTCCCCAAGGTTGTTTTCTGGCCTCCACACACATGCACATTCCCGTTGCAAGCACACATAATTTTTTTTTTCAAGACAGGGTTTCTCTGTGTAGCTTTGGCTGTCCTGACATTCACTCTGTAGACCAGGCTGGCCTTGATCTCTCAAATATCTGCCTGTCTCCACCTCCCACGTGCTGGAATTAAAGGCGTGTGCCACCGCCGTCACCATCTGGCTCATGAACACACCTTGATGAGGGTTGGGGTCAGCCAGGTCCTAACCTCGGGAGGTCTGCCTCAAATGGACAAGAAGTATAAAGCCAGCATAGGGAGAGCCACGAAGGTGCAGGATGAGGGCACCCTCACCAGAATGACAGAGCAGCAGTTACCACATAAGGGACCCTCTCCCAGAGCCATGGCTGTGTCAGGGACCTCTTCCAGTCAAAGGGAGGACACTAGTGTTGACAGGCCAAGTCCTAGCTAAGGGAGCTTGCAGACCCCCTCCCCAGTTCTGACCTCCTGAAGCACTCTCTTTTGCAGTACCAGATCCCAAGGTGGGAAGTGTGGGGTCCTCCCTGTTACATTCCAGCAATGGCTGGGAGACGCAAGAGACAGTATGAACTATCAGTGTTATGGCACCAGAGTGAGGACAGGGCCTGGAGGAAAGGTCCTGGCCTGGTATTTTTGGAGGGAGGCTGTACACTTATTTCTAGAGGAGTCCAAAAGAAAAGTGGACCCTGGGTGTGAGGGTCTTTGAAAAGGTAACACTATATAAAGTTAAAGCCATATAGAGTGGGGAAACGGGCTGGAGAGAGAGCGCAGAGGTTGAGAGCACTGGCTGCTCTTCCAAAGTTCACATGGTGGCTCACAACTATCTATAGTGAGATCTGGTACTCTCTTCTGGCCTGCAGGTGTACACACAGGCAGAATATTGTAAAAAATAGTAATATAAAAAATAAAGTGGGAGAGTGCCCTGCACCCACAGTTCAGCTTTAAGCCAGGCAGTGGAGAAGGGGGCAGTAAGAGCTAGGGGTCGCTGAGTGTGTGTTCCCCACGGGATCAGCATGTCACAGACATCACCTCATTTAATCCACTCTACCACCGGGACAATGCCAATGGCTTTTCGCCCAAGGAAGCAGTGTGGGAGGGGCTGAGCAGGGCTCTAAGTGTTTGGTGATGTAGAAACCAGAAGAGTTCCTGGGATAAGTGGACCTTAGAGTTGAGGGGAGACAGGCTGGCAGGCAAGCAGGAATGGTTCTAAAACGTTTGAAAGACAAAGAGACCCTTTGGAGATAGGGGAGAAGGCAAGTGGCTGATAAGGGCTGTAGTCTAAAGCCAAGATCACGAGGTCTGTCTGGGGCTGGAGCCTTCAGGACATGGCTCGGACACAGACACTGGCCTTGGTTACACTGCTGCTTGGCTGGCAGCATGAACACGGGAGCTTATGAGCCTCAGAGAGCCACACACACGGGCTTGTCCCCAGCTTTCAACCTCTGCTGTGAGCCAGGGTGTCTGACACCCCTGATTCTTAAAAAGCCCCCATACATGTCACCCAGTCATAGGGCGCTATAGTTTCCAGAGAGCTCAGCACAAGGGCTGGGGCACTTGGGTTTGAATTTCAGCTCAGCTGTGAGGCTGTTTACCTTGGTGTGATTTTCTTTTTTGTGCTTTCTGGGGCTTAGTGTTTCTACCACAGACAGGCTCGCTTGTGTTTTTGTTAGTTTTCACAATGTTTGGAAAGGGATTTCAGCCTCTGGCCATCAAGAGACTGGAGGCAGGGCTTGGGGTAAATCACTCACGGGACAGGTGGCAGCTGGTGAGGAAAAGGCTGAATAGAGGACACACAAAAAGACTGACAGACGGACTGAGGACCAGAAGCTCAGATGCCGAGAAGCAGAGGAAGCGCTCAGCACTCAGGAGCTGGCGCATGTGCCAGTAGGTCCCAGCAGCAACTTTTCTACGCAGAGCTGGCTCTGTGAGAGCTGAGACCTGGAAGACTCCATGATGCTCTCCTCCCTGAGGGTCCAGGCCAGGCTTCTCACCTACATCCCCCACCCTTCAAGGCATTTCTAACATCTTCCTCAGACAGCCTACAATGCCCCATTCCCTTGTTAACTGCCTGGCCACGCTGGCTTTCTTTCTGACCATCGAGACAGGGCTTTCACATTTCCAGTTTTCTCTCTCAGCACAGCACTGTCCAACAGAACTAGGCCACAATGCAAACTCCATTTGTAAGTATAAATTCTCTATAGCCAAGAGGGATTAAATTTAGCAATGCACCTTGCTTCATCCAACAGGTCCACAGCAGACCTTATGTTTTAGGCACTGACAAGGCATGGTCCTTCTCTGCACTATCCAGAGTAGATGGTTCACCCAATGGAAATCCCAGTTTGAACTCAGTAGCCAGCTGGCTCCACTAGCCTCAGCCTGTCCCTGACGCCATGTTCCATCAGTGACAGTCCCTAAACATCCCAACTCCTTTTATTCTACCTCACTTCCAAAGTCTCCTCCTCCAGGAACTCCTCCTAACCACCCTTAGCATGGCCACAACCCCATCCACCCCTCCTCATTGCTGCCCTGTGGCACTCTTGAATCAAACTCTTTGCTTTATGGCTAAGGTTCTGTCTATGCTGCCGGAGCACAGGCTCCACCGTGTGCGCACAGGAGCACACAGTCGGTATCTAGAGGACAGAGGAGAATGAGAGTACGGAGGGAGTGGGCCTGGGACCCCTCTGTTGCCTACGTCATTTCAAATTCTGCTGAGCGACGAGGAGCAGAGGGCTAAGGTGTTGCACATGTGTGTACATGAATGCATGTGTGGGATGTGTGTGCACATGTATGCATGTGAACACATACACACACCCCTCCCCCAACCGCTGAAAAGTGGAACCCGAGGATGGGCCTCCTTTCAAAATCAGTCTGCATGGAAAAATGGCTGTGACAGCACAAAGCCAAGATTGAATCAGCAATGGGCCGACTGCCTAGTGACGGTTACAAATGATCTGATGTGGAAAAGACGGGATCAGATGTGTGCAGAACAAGGGCCACCCGGTGCCTGCACATGCCAGACAACAGGCTGCTTGGGGGGCAGGTGGCTCCCCAGAGCCTGGGCTACAGCACGTGGGCCAGTGAACTCGGGACAGGCTGAGCACAGCCGTGCTCCGAGGGCCAGGGCCTGGACACAGTCATGTGCACACAAGCTCCACCGCACCCACCTGCCCAACTTGGCCACCGCTGCAAGGGACATAGTGGCCCCTTCTCTAACATCCTCTACCTGAGCAGACCCTCCCTCAACAGCACCAAGTGCTTAGGTTGGGGCATGGAGATGGTGGCTGCTTCTGGCATTCATCAGGCTTGTCATTCTAAATACTGAGAGAAGAATGCTGCTTGTACAATGGGGGCAGGGAGCTGTTTATAATCCAGTCCCTATGCGTCTCCTCAGAACCCAAGGAGGAGTAGGCTATCTGCCACCATTTGCAACTCTACTGCAGCCTTTGGGACCAGTCTCTCTCCTGAAGTAGGTGGGGGCTTCCTGACCCATGTTCTCAGTTTCATGGGACACAATGTCACCTTACTGGGACCCCCCACCCCACCCCAAGCGTTCTGTGAGGCAGTGTGGCTTCCACAGGGGCACCCAGCAGTGATGCCGTGGGCCCAGCAGTGGGAGCTCAAGCCGGCCATGCAGACAGCAGATGCTTAGCAAGGCCCTGCTGAACACTGGGATGGCTGGACCTTCATGCCTCAACCCTCAACGGTCCTTTCCTGTATGGTTGGGCTGGGCCAGCTGATCTGGCTTTTAGGGTCTCACCCACACACCTCACCATATAGCCCAGCACCTCAACTTGACCAACTCTGGTACACGTGGCCCACAGAGGGCTGAACACACACCCCTCAAGGCAGAGGGGGAGAGCCTCCTCCTGGGTTCAGTGTCACCTGTCCTTGGGACATGGGCTGAAAACTAGTGCCCCAACCTGAATTGCAGAGGCTCAAAGGACTGGGAAGCTCCTGAAGAAGGGGTGTCCCCTTGCTTCCTCTATCAGCAGCTGGGCAGAGGACCCATCCCTCAGGCCTCTCACACCCAGAGGGGCAAGCTACAGAGGCTGTGGGAGGAGAGGGATTTGTCAAGGTCAGCAGGGGTGACTGAAGCCACTAGCATGGCTGTGCTGAGGGAGACGCTGAGCCTCTACTAGGCACTGGCTCTTACTGGGGTGGGCACTGGACTATTCTCTCTGGCCACTATCCTGGCCCTACTTCTTTGCCATGATGTAGGTCGAAGCAGATGCCAATGGGGCCATCTAAGGCCAGTGAATGCATCCTCAAGCCACCAGGACCATCACAGCGTCCTACTGACCTAGTTTCTATAGCCACAAAGCACCACCCCCATCATCCTGCTGGGTTCGGCTCCAGAAAACACAAAACAGCCCTTCAGCTAAAGTGCAAACCCCAAACTGAGTTCCAATCCAGCTTTGCCACTTGCCAAGCCCCTTGCTGCTGCAGTTTCCCCATCTGAAGTGTGAAATCAGAAACCATGCCTGCTTCGATGGCTACAATGAAGACTGACCTGGAAGACATGTGCCAAGGATGGAATTCACATGCCAGTCATGGCTCTAAATGACTACAGAGGTGACAGTGTAGTCATGGATCTGTCTGTGGTGGTGCTGACGCAGAGAGGCCATGGGCCAAACCCTAACTCAGTGCAGCAGGTAGGCGCTCTTCAGCTCCCAGAGAAAGCAGGGGAGGGCGCACTCACCGGACAACACCCACAGGAGACAAGGTACATGCCAGCAACCTGAACCTTGGGCCCTGCAATTCAGGGAGCCATGAGAGTGCTATGCATGACTGACACCTTCCTGGGAAAGAGGGTGCCTGGCTGGACATGAGAATACCCCAGGGCCAAGGTAGTCCAAACGCACCCAGTAGGGGCTGGTGGGTCTCGTGAACCAGGCAGAGCTCAGCAAACCACAGCAGAAGGGGGAACCACCACAGGGGAAGGTGCCAGGAGTGAAACTTCAGCCCTCAGTCTCCCACTACATCCTCCTAACCTCACTGGGGGCAGGGACTGTTCTAGGAGGAGAAACTGAGGCACAGTAATGGTGCTGAGTGAAAAGCTGGTGGAACATGGATATTTTGAGGTTTGTTTCGAGATGGGGTCTCTCAGGGTCATGGTAGCCTTCAAATTGCAAATCTCCTGCCTCAGCCTTCTGAGAGCTGGGACTACAGGTCTTCCAGCCTAGAGAAAGGGTCTGAAATCCCAAGCACGAGGAGTGCACAAGGCAAAGGGGAGCTGTGTGGGTGATGTGCAAAGAAAGACACAGGCTAGAGAGATATCAGGGGTCCCCAGGGGCCAGGTGGAGCCCTGACCCCTCACCCCCAGACAGGAGAATGCCATGAAGGCACTAGAACTCCCACTCAGTCCTGAGCTCTCCCGCGAGCCAGCTTGGCAGGGCCACGAATCTCCCCGTGCTCCGGCCTCTCTGTCTGTTCATTAACAGACCTACCTCACAGACCGGGGAGAAGTTTGGCACACAAAGAACAGTACTCATTTATTAAGGGAAAAAGCTTACAGGCTTATAGATACGGCTTAGTAGCTGAATGCTCGCCTGACATGGTCTTGGGTTCGATATACAGCACAGTAAAGATAGAGCAAACCAAAAGCTGGTAGCCGGGGGCCATGCCCAGCCAGTATGGGAACGATTTGGTCACTGGGCCAGCTCCTGTCTTGGTCTAGGTAGGTGCCAGGAAGAGGAGGGGTGGCGGCAGCACATCTCAGCCTTGCCAGGGCACATGCCAGCATGAGTGTGCGCGTGCGCTTCTGTGTGTGTTGCTGCTGCGGCTTCTATGCAAACATGTTAATTTGTTTTCATTTTGTGTTTTTTTCCCCTCGCAGGATAATTGGGTGAGTTTGAAGTCTTGGCGAGGCTGCTGATTATAGCTATCTGGGTGGTGCCCTCACGGGGCTTGGGCCCTGCCTCCTGCCTCTGGCAGAGCAGATGCGGCTGGGGAGGCTTCTGGGGGGGCATTTGCGGGAGACCTGGGGTGGGTTCTAAGGGCCAGAGGGCTGCCCCCACCCGGACCACATGGCAGCGCTGAAGCAGGCGAGTCTGCCCGCACACAGCTTTTCTTTGCGCTGCCGACTGCATGCAATTAAAAAAAGAAAAGGAATGTGGCCGGCATGGGGGTGAGTGCCACCATCCCAGCGCGTGGAGGTAGAGGTAGGAGGGTTTCAGGAGGTCCAGGTCAACCTTGGCTACCAAGCGAGTTCTAGGCTTAGGTGAGACTCCTCCAAAACTAACAAGATCCAGAAAAAGGAACGTTCCACTCTCATCTCTCGGTCTCTTGGGCATCAGAACAGAATTAGAACCAAACCAACCTGACAACTCAGTTTCTCTGAGGCCAGGTGACTGCTGTTCTGCTAGGAGACAGGTGCCTATCTGGGCCATCTTTGGGTCTCATTTCACTGAGGGCATCCACAGTGTCAACGCTCCGTGAAAACCACAGGGCCAATCTGTAATGATCATCAGGGTTCATAAGGGCCTGGCCCCATGGTAGCACACAGTAGGCACATAGCAAATGAGGTGAGAGGCTGTGGAGGTTCCAGCAGCCAAGGACTCTATGGAACAAGAGGAAGACCCACAGGATGAGGAGGAGGTAGGAGATGACAGGCTTCCGGCCTGTTCCCTTGAGGGTGGTGGGCAAACCTCTGAGAAGGGCTTGGCCTCTTCATCACATGGGGTGGCAGCTGGCAGCACCCCTCCCCCACTGAGAGCCACAACAAAGGGGCCTCTATTTCTCCCTGAGCATTTGTTCCTGGCCAGGCTGGGCCATACCACCCTCTCCCCGCTCTGCTGGCCGCCCAGCCGGCTGAGCAGACACAAAGGCCAGTGTGTCCCTGCTGAGCCAGCCTGGCCCCAGAAGACCCTGAGCTCAGGGAGCCTAAGGCTCACAGGAGTCCTGGGAGGGTGTGCAGTGCAGGGTGAGGCCTTCCGTTCAGGTGCAACGGGGGTGACCGGAGGACAGGAAGGATCGGAGGTTGCAAGTCCCAGCTCTTGCACCTTGTAGCCTCGTAACCTGAGGTGGAGCTGAACCTTGGTTTTCTCCTCTGTACAGAGGGGCCTATAGGAGGAACATGTCTAACCACCTGGGTTGTAAGACCTTGGGGAACCGTTCCACCTGGGGGACAGAAGATAGGAGCTTCCTGGGCCTATGCAGCCATGTGCTTCTCCAGTTTTACTCAGGAAATTGACAAGAAACCAACGACCCCCCTCACATTCTACAAACTCCAAAACTAATAGCACTGACTCTCAGGCCAGGTTCTGAGGTCCTGTCTTCAGGTGGTAGTGTGACATTGGCTGCTGGTCATTAGACACCTTACTTAGAGCTACCTTATCTCCTCCCAACCCCACAGCTACCCTGGAAGGGTGGTGACAGGATAGTACCATGGCCACAGATTCTTGAGTCCATCAACAGGGGTTCAAATCCAAGCCCTGAGATTTTGGGCCTTGTCCTTCCTGTAGGGATGTTCATCCTCAAAGGTCTACAGTTAACATGAGAAAATCAACTCAATGTCTCCAGGTCCAGCAAGCTTGACCAAGGGGGCCATTCTCCAAGTCCCAGGACAGAAACCGAAACTTGATGCCTGACAGGCAGCCATTCCAAGAGCTAGACCAGGCTTTGTAGCCCATGATCCCACTGTAGAACTTGGAAATAGTCTTCAGGAGTTCGTTCGTTCTTTCTTTCTTTTCTTCCTTCCTTCCTTTTCTTCTTTCATTTCACTTCTTAGACTCTAAGGACCAGAACCCCAGAGAACCTGCAGAGGGTGGGACCAAAGATCCCAGCTTCCTCTGTCACTCATCGCCCGTGCCCACCCCTGGAACCTTGACCCTTCTCACAACATCTCCTTGTTCCCTCCTACCCTCCTGAGCTGGGGCAGCCAAGTGAACAGCAGAGTACCAAGTAATTAAGACGACGCACCATCCGGGTGCCGGGAACGCTGCGGAGTTTCCCTTTTATGTTTATAGCAATTGTATGAAAATGTGCGACACGGAGCGGCACCAGCTGACAAATGAGATGAGACAGACAGGATTCCGGGCCGGCTTTTTTTCCGGGCCTGATTGGCATTAATTGTGAGCGTTTACAAAGCACAACTCGGCGCCTGACATTTGCTTCAAGCGAACGCTTCCTTCTAATAGTTTTAATGATTACATCGGGAGCTGGTGATCAGCACGGGGCGGGGGCGGGGGGGTGGAGGCTGCCTGGTGCCTGGCTCCCTGGCTACCTGCTGCAGGAGGTCTGTGCCAAGTGCTAGGCTTTGGGATGGAACCCCATGTGGGCCTGGCTGCTGCCATCTATGGTGTGGCCAGTTTATAACACTGACAAGGAAACACTGGGGAGTCCCAGAGGGATGCTGGTCTGGCTTTGGCTGGAGGCCCTCAGTTCCTCGTGGACTAGGGAGGACCCTATAGTGGCTGGTTGCAGGTTTCTTACTGTGTGACTCTGCCCCTTCCAAGCTCTGGACTTAGTCCCCTCAAGAGGAGGAAGAATTCATTCAGACCAGGACCCTACACACTGGGTCCTGGCCTGTCTCCAAGAGAACCCCTCGGCCTCTCTGAGTCCCTTTTCCTCACCTGAACTGAACTCAGGGTGATTTCTAGATCCTAGGAAGAAAGGGGGGAACCCCAGATTCCCGACAAGCCGAGGCCCGACACTGTCCCCTCCTTGGAGGAAATGCTGCAGATCCTTGGCTCACAAATGGACTTACTCACCACTCACACAGGGGCTCAGACACTCGACCACTCATACACTCCCTTCCATGCTCGTGCACCTGCACATTCACTGGCTCTCTCAATGCTCGCTCACCTGCTGGCTCCCTCGTGTACTCACTCACTTGTGCACCTGCTGGCTCGTTCATGTACTCACTGGATTGTTCACATACTCAATCCACTCACTTGCTCAGACTCGTGTGATCACTCAAGTGTGTGCTCACTCCCTTACGAGTGCGCTTGCTTGTCCACGAGATCACTCTCTCATGTACTGCCCTAACTGGGAACCTGGGCAGGCAACAGGGGACAGTGCTAAGGGCCTCTGAAGGGCCTCTATGATGGGGTTCACAGCCTCATGGTGAAGAGAGATGGCAGTTCTAAATGTACTTTGTGTGCCGGAATCCACCATCCTTATCGCCACTTTACAGTAGGAGAAACTGAGGCACAGTGGCGGAACAGACTAAAGTAGGTCTGGGAAGCAAAGCTGCATGGGGCAGCATCAGAGGTAAATCCTCTCAGAGGCTGAGGCTGGCCCCTGGGGCCCGGAGGGGAAGCCCTGTCTGGGGATGTCCCACCCCCTCTCCTGTCTTGGCAGAGACTCATGCACAGCAAGGCGGAGTATCAGGGCAAGGGGTGTCGGGGGAACATAACAACTAGCGATGGTCTGCCAGCCCCACTACCAGGGGGGCATTTCTCCACTGTTCACTCGCACGTGGCTGCATGCCAAGAACGGCCAGAGGTCACGAAGAAGGCCTCTGCCAGGTGGATGAGGACGACACCCATGCAGCAAAGGCTCAGGCGTAAGAGAGCACGGCGGGGGTGGGAGCAGCTGGCTGAGCCTCCGGCTTCCTGCCCACCACCAGGGTGGACTCCACTGGGATGCACCGGCCTTAGCCAGGTTCACCCTGAAGAAGGCCCCGGGATGAACCCCAATTTAATACTGGTTTCAGCCCAAAACCCCTGACAGTATTTTTTTTAGTTAGTTTGTGATTGTAGTGGGGAGAGAGGGGAGGAAAGAAGAGGGGGATTTTTTTTTTTCCCTTTTGCATATGGTAGCACAGATGGGCCCATGATCCGTAAAAACTGTCTGCAATTAAACTCCCACTTTGCATGGCTGGATTTGTCAGTCGTCTGAACTGGGAGTGCAGGGCTCGGCACTGACAGACAGGCGCTGTAGGGTGAGAGGAGGCAGGATCCCACAGGATGGGTAGCAGCCCAGGAACCTAGGACTGGGACCTGATGGCTGGCTGGACGGATAGGGAATGGCAGTGGCCGTATCGGCTCCTTCTCTAGTATCCCCCTTAGACTTTGTCAGGGTAGCCAGGCAGCTGGGGGAAGCCCTGGATAGTGCTGGCTGCCTGGACCACAAGGCAGTGAGGATGGCCAGATTGGGCTAATCAGGCCAGAAACTGGACCTGAGGCCTGGGGTGGGCGGGAGGGTAGGTGCTGCATGCCATGACGGGGGTTCCTTAACCACAGTGCAATTTGCAGGTGCAGGGCCAAGGAGCCAGAGCCTCCAGCCCAGTTGGCAGAAGGGATGGAAAATGGTGCCAAGAAAGGCTGCCAGAGGCCAGAATGGACTCACTCTCGTTCCCAGAGGAATGAGCCCAGCCTCCACTTAGGGGAAGCAAGTAGGGAAACCAAGGCAGGTGCCAAGACTCTCTCAAGGACCTGAGCTGGCTCTGCCAAACTAACAGCTTTGCAAGTGTCATCCTCCTCCCACGAGCTATGAGGGACCTGTACCCTCCTGCTACCCCTGGGTTCCTGGTGCTGGTCCATGGCTCCAGCTGCTACCCCGGGAATGCTCAGTTGTTTGGGTTAATGAAAGCCTCATTCGGCTTTGGGACATCCTGAGATCAGTAATAATGGTCCCATGATGAAAGAAATAAGGTCCTGATGGTCCTTTCCCTGCCCGCTGCACGCTGGGAGAGGAAAGTCATAAAACCAGCTTGCTATCTCGGCTATTGAGGCTCCGACTAGATGTCACTGCTAATTGGGTATCACACCCTTGTCTTGTTCTCTCAGAAGCTAAATCAAGAAAGCGCCACTGCTGCGGACTAATTATATCTCCGGCCTGCAGCTTGTCTCTCCCTTTATTGAGTTAAAAAATGGTCACGAACCTTCATCCTTCATCCCCCCAAGTGCTGGGTCCACACTGTCCTCTGGGAGAGGCTCCTCAGGTGCAGACAGCATAGCAGAAGGTCCACAAGAAGCCTCTGAGACGGGCAACAGGGCTGTGGAGGGCTGAGAGTGCCTCCCCCAGCCGCCCCCAACCCAGGTACCTGCTCAAGTCTCCTCCCCTGCCAGGCCTGGGTATTCCAGCCGGACCCCCAGCGTGCTCAGGGGCATGTCTGCCCTGTAAGCATTCAACAATTCCTGGATGTCTACCTACCATGTACCAGGCACTCCTAAGGCTTCTGGTAGCCCAGAAGCAGGTAGTACCAAGCCCAAGCACCCTAGTTGGCAGAGGTGCTACATACTTAGATGGGACCTCTTGGCTCCTCTGCTCTCAGCTGCCACCACTGAATGTCAAGGAGAGCATGTGGCTCCTTCCAGTCAGATCCCAGCCATATCCTGATGGTCCTCTTACCTGAGGCGCCCCCCGCCCCCACCCCATCATGCTGCTCCCTCCATATATCACTCTTCCCAATATGGCCTAGCAGAAGCTTTTAAGGCTTCAGAGCAAGTGACAGCGTGTTCAGGAGGCTGTTATACCTCCCCGGCACCCCTGAAAGCTATGGCCTTTGAGTCACGGGTCTGAAGTACAGAAGCTATGCTGCTTAACTGAGCTGAACTTCAGTTTCCTCACCTCTGAAGTGGAGCATGCTCTTCCTAGAGACAGAGAGGTGTGCAGGTGCCCAGTGGGGTGTCCAGGGAGAGCTCAGCAGACACCAGCTGTAAATAAATTCCAAGCTACAGGTGCTGTGGATGTGGCACGGCAGGCGCTAACGGACCCTCACACTAACAGCCCTGTACTCCAAGAAGGTCCCCCATAATCCCCAGCTGTGATCCATGGCCCCCTGAACTACATGCAGATGGCAGAGAGACCCCTGAGCTCATTAAAGCCAGGCAGCTGACCTATTTCAGCCCCTAGGCCCTGATGACTGATTGGTGCTAGCTGCCCAGTGTGCTGGAAAGAGCCCAAGGTCAGGAAAAGAACGTGGCAGGAGAAGAGGGCAGCGACTGATTGGCAGTGTCTGCCAAAGGTGCCTGAGCAGAAGGGGAGCCAGGCCTGCCGCAGGGCTTACCATCCTTGACATTTTAGGAGGGATGTGGCTGCGTCAGGATTGAGACAGGGGACAACTTGCTCAAGGTTGTGCAAAACATGAAGGGATGGCTAGTCTACAGTAGGCCCCTTAGCTCCTGCTGAGCCATCTTGCTAGGACAACCTGTCCAGCCCTGCTCTCAGGAGGATCCTGCTCACCTGTCGTGTGGCCCTGGCCCCACATTTCCCTTTTGCCTTGGTGAGCCTCATTTCTTCCCTTATACAACAAGGATAAAATTGTCTTTGGTGAGGAAAACAGTTAAATGTACTCAAAGCTCAGCAGACATCTACTGTGATTCTCATGATAGGCAGAGGATTTTCAAAGGGGAAGGGCCAGAAAGCCAGCAATAGGACCTCTCCCTCCATGAAGCCGTCCCTGTGAGCTAGGCCCCCACATGCTTTGATAGAGCTGGGCCCCCAGGGCCTGGGGCATCTCACCCCTGACTTGCTGGCACAGAACCCTGCACATGGTGAATCCCTCTATTGCGGCTACTGGGCCTGGTCTAAAGTCTGAGGCCTCTCAGTCCTCACCACCATTTGCGGCCACTCAGGTCTTCCCACCTTTTCATCTCTGGTGCCAGGAGCCCTCTGGCTGGGCAATGGCCATTCCTGTTCACCACCCACCTGCTTTTATTTGAACTGACCCTCACACCCTTCCTCTCAGGTGGAGTCTGGGCCCACCTGACAGATCAGGAGCCTGTGGTCACAAAAATGGCGAGGGTGTAAGGCCTGAAGAAGCTACCTCTGCCTCTGTCGGTGCCAAGCTCAGCCTTGGCTGTGCCAGGCTGCCAGCCCCGAGCCAGAAGTGAATCCTGAAGCAGACATCTGATGGCTAGACTCCTTCCTCTCCGGGAGGGCCCTCTCCCCAAAAGACCCTGGGTCATTAAGTTCTATGTCTAGGTGTCTGGGAGCCTGTTCATGGCCAGCTCCTCTGGCTTCACCTCCTGACTTCCCAGGCTTTGTCCCCTGGGCCTCTACACAGTAACAGGAGTGCTCCTTGAGAGGTGGGGGGACACCCAAACAGCTGCTAGGGCTGGAATCATGGCTTGCAGTATGGCTGTGGTAAATGGCCAGGACTGGAGCCTAGTTCACTCATCTCCACAGCTCCTGAGAGTATACACAAAAATTTCCCACCCACAAGCCCATAGGACAATTGCTACTGCCAATAAACCAAACAGGAAACTGAGGCCCACAAGGGTAACCGATTTGTCTGGAAACACACATACCCAATGAGGACAGAAACTAGGGTTCCACCCCAGACAGGCCTAAGGACCGCAAGTCCCCTACTGACCTCCTCAGCTCCCAGGCCATGGTGAAGCCCTTCTTCCCTCGAACCACATGGGACCAGTAGCTTGTACCCTGAGATGACCCTCCAGTGCTACTAGTTTCTCTCTCCTTTACCCTCCCCCCCTTAATAAGCTGTCCCTTCCTGGCCATGCCAAGGGTGCTGTCTCTGCCTGTGACACTTGGGCATGCTTGGCTGGGCAGATTCTCAAGCCTCCTAATCAGGAGGCATTCCCTGAGCAGCTTCAGCCTTTGGCTCTGGGGTGGGAGGGGGTGTCTCTCCAAGCCTTGCTCTCACCCAATCCAGGGCTCCCACTACCTGCAGATTCACTCTAGCTAAAGGCCTCATCTCCCTGAGGACAGCGCAATAGTGGCCACACCAGGGTGCCCTCATCAAGGCTGAGGCTAAATGTCTATCCTAGGGGACTACAGACAGGGCAAAAGAATCTTAACCCAGTTACCCTCTCCTCATTCCCCACCCTGCCCATTCCCCACCCTGACTATGGGAATCCACTGCCCTCCACTTGCCACCCCCAGGTGTGTGACCATGGGCATGAACACATCCTGTGACCCCAGTGAAATAGATTAGGGGGTTGGAGAGGGACTGGGATAGCTATCGGTCATCTGGCTCCTTCAGAGGCCTCTATTTCCCCATCTCGGAAATGGCGTTAACTCCACCAGGGATGAATGAGAGCATCCCAACAGCCACCAGCTTGGCTTGCCTTTTGTTTGAGGCTGGCAGTAGGCACTCAGCTGTTTCTCAACTAAGCAATCAGTGGTCCAGGTGGAAGGAATGCACTCCCCCCCACAACAGCCTCCACCCCTTTGCAGAATCCCCCTCCCCGCCCCCAGCCCGGGCAGACTAAAATAGTCATTAGGCAGATTTCAAAAGATGTCAGTAGCTTATAATTATAGTCGACATCCTTCTGAGATAAAAGTGATTACCTTGGATGCAAATCGCTTAGCAACCAATCACGGCGGCGGGCGGCGCCCGCGGAGGTGACCGGCCGGCAGCGCGGCCCTCCTCCCTCGGCCGCGCCGCACAGGCGGCGAGAAAGCGCACAATAGCTCTTGACACGCAAATGGGTTAACACAATAAAGGCGGCTCCGGCCGGTGCTGGGGGAGAGCAGCAATTCCCGGCCCGCGGGAGGTAATAAAGCGGCCCTTTTGTGCGCGCCTCCCCGTTCTCACCCCCGCCCAGCCCCAAGGAATCGCTGCCTGATTGAATTACGGTTCATGAATACGAGCTGCTTGCCTGCTTCCTCTGACCGGGGAGGGTTGGCAAAGGGAGTGGGCAGGAGGGAGGTTAGGGAGGACGCCCTGGCCAGGCCCCAGAGGCCCTGGCACTCAGAAGGAAGCCACGTGTGCTCACCCTGTGGGCTCACCACGTGGGGCCCCATTGCTGAGGCGCTGGAAGGGTAGGGGATCCCAGCCTAGGAACTGGGAGAGTCGGGGATTATGTTAATAGCAGGTATAAAGTACAGTTATGGAACACTTACTGTACCCTGCGGCCTGCCCTAAGCCCTCACTGAATGCTCACCACACCCCTGGGCAGGGGAGGTTGCTTGTAGCTCCCGACAGATGAGGAAACCAAGCCTCAGACTCAGAGCCATGCAGCAGGGTCACACAGCCAGTCAGTCCCAGACCCAACCATCCCAGAGTCTGGTTCTCTGCCATAAGCTTCCCCAGGGAGCTTCAAGTTTCTCATCAAAGGTATCAAGCAACGCGGCAGGGCCTATACCTAGTCAGAACTGCAAGGCTCCCATTGTCAGGGCATGGGGAGGCGAAATGACTGGAGCACCGAGAGGAGGGGCTAAGGAGGAGGCTGCAGGGGGAGCTGCCGCTTCTTCACACACCTGCCCCATCAACAGAGACTCCGGGATCCAGGCCACCCTGCCCCATCTGACCCTCAACTCTGAACCACTCCTCCTCGGGGTACTGCCTGCATTGCTCTTCTATCCACCCCTTTGGGGAACTCAGGTGCCGCCTGCCACTGGGTCAGAAGCTCCACCCATCAAAGTGCTGCTGCCATCTATAAACCGGCCTTCCACCAGGAGCCTGCCAGGAGCTCCAGGTGGCTGAGGTCCCTGGGTGGCCCTCTAAGCGAGCCCAGCGGGCCAAGCAGAGGACACAAGGGCCAAGGGTGGGTTCTTGACCACCTCTGGCAGGTGGGTTTCCCGCTGTATGTTCGTCTTCCCAGGGAAGCCAGCAGGCGAGGGGAACAGGCTGGGATCACAAGGCCTGGGAGACTTGTTGTCAGTGTGCTCAGTTGATCTTGTCTCAATCCAGGAACCTGTCCAAGGGCAGGCGTACCTCCCCTGTGTCCCATGTTCTGAACCCAGGGCCACTGAGGCCAACCCACTGCAGCTGTCTGGCTGCACACCTCAAAAAAGATGATCGCTTCCTTGGCTTGAGTTTCGGGTTCCTCATCCACAAAATGGGTCGCAGCACGAGCCACTCCAAGAAGCAGCTGAGATGCTGCAAAATGCCTGGCGCTCCGGAAGACGCCGGGTAAACTGGCACTCCCCTGCCTGTCGTCTGGCGCTCGGTGCCAAGCCCAGAGAGCCGAGGGAAAGGAACAGAAGGAGTTGCCCAACTCTGACAGCCTTTCCCTCTGCCTTGGCTGAGGGAGTGTAAATACTCCACGGAGGGCCTCCAACCGCCTGCGTGTGTATCTCTGGCGCACACCCCAAGTTTGTTTCTAAACTGGGAAGTGTCGAGAGGCCGTGCAAACAGCCCGTGCCCACATCGTCCCCACATCGTCCCCTTGTCCCCCGGCCTGCTGTTGCACTGCTGTCCTCGCAAGCCTGTGTTTAAGGAAACTGCTTCAGCTGCAAACACCGTCACCCCATCAAGCCCCCAAAGCAGCCTCCCAGTGCTTATTGACCCGTTTATATGAGAGCTTGGGCGGAGGATGTCTGCACAGAGACCAGACCTTGCTTCTCAGAATCCCCCCTCACTCTTCGCTCACATGTGGGAGCAATGACACCAGGTCCTTTCTCCGACCTTTTTCCTAGAAATGTGACGGTAGCTGACTCAGTCGATATCTGATCTGGGCAGTAGTTGCTGGGATGGGCATGGGCGTAAGCTGGATGTGTCACAGGAGTGCTCTGGGCTCCACACTGTTCAGGGCTATTGCTAGAGTGTGGTGGGGCACGGGGCTCTCGCCATCACCACCCATCCCCCTCTGGCCCTGGCAGAGACGGACATATTCAGACTTTAGCTCGGACTTGCCCTGCATTTGCTTAATAGGCATTCATCACACTGATTGTCAAAATCATCTTAAACACCGGAAGGAGAATGGCTTAGGTAGGAGTTCCAGCTGGGCCAAGGCCCCTCACTGTGGGGATGAACAGCGGGGGGGGGGGGTGTTCCCCGGACTTAGACACACATCAGGAAGGTGTCACAGCTCCTCTCTCCCTCAGGCAGAATATTTGCATTTTCAAAAGAACAGCCTTTTGAAGGCTGAAGCCCACATTTCTCTAGAGAACCCCGCATTTCTCTGGGGACCTTCCCCCCCCTCCGGGGGAACTTCAGCTACTGTCTGGGTACATGGTGTGGTTCCCGGGCGCTTCCTTTTGAACGCCCTACTTAGAAGTGGGAGGTTGCTCTTCCTGGGAGTTATGGGCGCCCAGACACTGCCAGGAGCCATGGGCAGAGTTCTGAACACCTGTCCTTAGGGACAGGAAGCATCGGCAGGGACAGCTGGCTCTGCCTCCCTCCCCCACTGCCAGTGGTGACGGGGGATTTAGGTCATAAGATTGCAGAGGGGAGGAATGGGGGAGACAGCCTACACCTACCACCCGAAGATATCCAGCCCTGGCCATTCCGGCTCTGGGTCAAGGCCAGCAGCGCTGTCACCACAATCCCAGTGACATCAGAGGTCAGGCAGTGATGTCACATGCAGCCCACTGGGAACATGCAGTCTTTGTGAGTTATTTGTAACAATAGGGACACAAATATCTTGCCTCCGAGGACACAATCCTCAGACAGAAGTTTTGGGGACTCCACACCTCTTAAGTCTGGCTCTTCAGGGACCTCAAAGGTTGTTTTGTAGACCCCTCCATGCTGCCCCACCCTGGGTGTCCTAAATCAATCTCTACAAAACTACAAGAGCTCCCTGGGAATTTCCAGAGGGCAGATCCACTACCTTTGTTAGCTTCATGGGTGGGGTGACCTTTCCTCTCTGGCATCTGCCGAAAGCCCCGCAGAATTACCAACCAGGGCTCCACACCCTCCACTCCAGCCAGTCCAAATAAGTTATGTGGGCAGGACAAGGGCGGACAGTAAGCATTGCTGCCTCTGGGCGCCCAACAAGCGAGGGCCCCTTTAGGCCAGTCCAGGTTGCCCGGTTGCCGGAGACTGCCCCCAGCTCAAACCCAAAATTCCGTCCCCCCGCAACTCACCGTGTCAGCCAGGCAGGCGAAGGGCACCAAGTCTCAGAGGCCAGGACGCTCCAGCCTGCGGGTCGCGGCCATGCAGAGGTGATAACGATTGCCCGAGGAAGGACCCCCTCGGGAGACGGTGTCTTTCTTCGGGGAGCGGTCGATGAGGGCGACCCCTGAGCCCGAAAGCGCAGTCCGAAGTGTGGAAAAGGTGGTTTGTTTTTTTTTCCTCTCAGCACCGGTGGCGGCCGCCCGGGACCCCGGCCGCTCGCGCGCTCAGGCGGCGCATCCTGGCAGGAGACTGTGCTCCCTGCGTCCGGCGGGAGGCGCTGCGCCTCCCTTCGGGTCCCGGCTCACCGCCGCAGCTCTGCCCGCGCCTCTCCCAGGGCGCCCTCTCCGTCCGCGCTGGGAGGCCAGCGGCCGCGGCCCCTCTCGCCAGCCCCAGCTGCAGCTTGTCTTTGTTGCTTCCTCTCGCTGGCCCGCCCGCCCTCGGCTTGCCGCTCCCGGGATCGCCCGGAGGTGAAGGGTCCGTCTCCTCGGAGGATTGCACGCACCTGCAGCGGCCCCGGCTCCTCGCCCGGCGTACACCGGCCCCCGCAGGTTGCAGAGAGCAGCGCGGAGAACGCACCGGCCCCTCCTCCTCCTGCTCCGAGCCCCGGGTGTGGGGGGAGGGGAAGCCGGCGAGCAGCGGCAGCGGCAGCCGCAGCGAGCGGCAGAGCCTGGGATGCAGCCTCGCGGGCCTTGGCCCTGAGGACCAGCAGATCCAGCTGGCGCAGGGTAGACTCGGGGATGGAGAACCGTGCACCTCGCGTGAGGCTCGAGGGCTGCAGAGGCGGCGCGCCGGTGTCTCCCGCGCCCGTGGCCCCAGACGGTTCGCGGGGCTCCCGGAGCCGCAGGCTCGCACTGTCCGACACCCTCGCCTCGCCTCGGGCCCGGCTCTCCGGCCGGCCTGGCCGGCGCGCGCAGCCTCTTCGCAGAGCTGCCGGCCCGGCAGGGTTGCCCGCTGCTCCGCTCCGGCACGACTGACAGGCGCGGGCGCCCGCTACCGCCGCTGCGTCTCGCCCCCGACCCGCCCCCCGCGTCACAGCCCAATCAGCTGCAGCCGAGAGGCGGTTACCACGGTGACGCGGCGCCGCGTCCTCCGCCAGGCGGGGCCGGGGGCCGCCACGCGCGCTTTTCGCGGCAAAATTCAAAGGCCGGTAGGGCGGCTCTCCAACCTCTTTACCCAAGCTGGGACGAGGCGGGGCCCGCTCCTGGAGGACTGCAACTCCCGGCACGCTGCGCGGCTAAGACGGGCGAAGGGGTTCTGACTGGGAGCGCAAGGCATGCTGGTAGTTGTAGTCCCTTTGTCGAGGACCTAGGGTTGAACAGATGTGTTATTTATTGAGGTGCCTATTTGAGGGTAGGCACTGTACCATCTGTATTATTTCGTTTACTCTTGTAACTGGCCCTATGAGGAGTGTGTTAAAGATAATAAAAATAGGTTCGAGTGAAGCTAAATGGTAAACTGCACATGTCTGCAATACCCAGTGTCAACCTTAGGACAACACACACACAGTGCAAAATGCATACTATCCATAATTTACTGGCGAAACTAAAATGAAAAGATGTCAAGTGTCCTGAATGCCTTGGAGCGCTTAGGGATGGTAGTAGAGTTTTGGCATCAAGGCTGCAGTCTGCTGAGCACAAACTACTTGTTGAGTCTTTCGTAAGCTACACCCCACAGATGTATACACTGACCATGGAAAGCAGACACCAATATTCTCTCAGTACGTTGCTCAGTTGGGCTCAAATTCCTAGCTTCAAGCAATTCTCCTGCCTCAGCCTGCACAGTGCAGGAACTGTTGGCACAAGCCACCATACCTGGTGAGGCTCTAACTTTTCTTCCTTTTAACAGATAGGGAAACTGAGGCATGGTATCACCTAAGCTCAAGTAGCTGTTTCCATTCTTAACTGCCTGACAGCCCACAGGTAGCATTCTCTTTTACAGACAGGAAAGTGAATCCTGGGAGAGACGGTTTCCTCCACTGTTAAGTGTCTGTCACAAAACAAGTTGGACACGAAGCTTTCCAGGCAGAACCTGCAGAAATGTAAAGCACCAACCAGACACCCCCATGCAGCCCTGAGATACCCACATGCAGCCCCACCTTAGGCTTTATCTTAGTGACAAAGAACCAGGTTCCCCAAAAACCTTGCTTGCCATTGACCTTGGCCATTTATCTTCAGGGCTTGGTGCCTGTTTTATGTCTGTAAAATGAGAAGACAGGAAGTCTAAAATACCCCCTGTATCTGGCCATTATGAGGGCCCTGAAAGAACACCACAGGCACTCAGCAAGTGCTAGCCGTGGCCCTCTGTCCTGGAGTGTATCCAGGGTTTGTGTGGATTACAGTCAAGCCTTACCCTACTTTCAGGAGCCAACCAACCCCTGCCTAGAACCTGGGAGAGGCGCTGGCAAGGGACCTCCGGGCAGGCCCAAGTAGGCCACCCACTCCTTATCTGGGGCAGAGGGGGCAGAGTGAATGAGGTTCCTAGCAGCTCCAGGCCTCCATATTTGCTCTACTTCTCAGTGGCTGCCTGTCCTTGTTCCCCGCCCTCCCTGCTCCCGGAGTGCAGCTGGGGGTGGGGATTTACCTGGAAACACGATCAGCTGCCAGCTGCTTCCCCTCTGGGCCAGCTGCCAGAGCAGCCCTGACGTCAGGGCCCAGAGTTGCCCAGGCGACTGGCTGGCTGGACCCAGGGCAAGTCCAGGTGGGGGAGAGCAGATTCAAGCCTGGGACAGGGTAGGAGACAATGTCCAGCAAAGTCTAGGAGAAAAGAGGACTGGGGCAGGAGGGAGGTGGTCAGATAGGACAGTGAGCCAAGCTCCTTACAGCCTTCAAGCCTGAGATTCTCTCTGTTGTAGGGCTCGGTGAAGAACCCTTATGATCTAGCTTGTGCTGTTCACGTTACATAGTCCTTTTACCTTACAGCAAACCTGCACGGTGCGTATAGGATTACTACCCACATCTTGTATGGGAAGAGGGCCGGGGGATTTGCCCAAGGTCACCCAGTGACAGAACTGGAACGCTACCAAGCCCTCCACCTTGGCTTATCGAAACGCTTGCCAGCTGCTGATTGACAGTGTGTGACCTTGACAGCACTTTTCTTCTCTTTTCTGGGCCCATTTCCTGTCAGCTTCTCCAGATGTGGGTCAGTAGTTTCCAAAGGACTTGGTGTGATTCCAAAACAGTGGGGGGGGGGGGGTGAGTTGTAGCTAGGGGTGAGCTCTCAAGGAGCTGACTGTAAAGGTCAGGGAGTTTGTGAGGCACTAATGGTGGGCTTTCGGAGGGCAGTGGGTTCAGAGGAAGCTGTGTCAGCAGAGATGAGTCTTCCAAACCCTTGAAGGCCCTATGAGAGGCTCAGCCTGGGCCTCTGTTGTATGACTGTATGTCTCCAAAAACGCATTCACAGCCTCCATCCCTACTAGACCCACCTTGGGGAGGTCATAATCCTGGCTTTCACTCTCAGTGGTGTCTAATACTGACATGATATGATTGGAGATTGTGCTAAAATTGCTTTGATACAGTCCCCAGAACCCCAAGGCAGTCCAGCCCCTGAATCCCTAGAGCTCACTCCCTCCCTATTCGTGTAAGACCCTACACACCAATCTTGCCGAAATACATGTACATCCTACCTCATGTGTGCCTCCTTCACCCCAGGGCCTTTGCACATGCTGTCCCTCTACCTAAAGGGCCCTCCCTCCAGAGTCAACTCATGCTCCTCCTTCAGATTGCAGGTAGTGAGCCTCCTCCTCCTGGAAGCCCTCCATGGAGCAAGGTCTGCCACCTTTGTGCCATGTCTAGTCAGGTATTTGTCTGTTTCTCTAAGCTTGAGGCTCACCAGGACTCCCTAGCACAGGGCTACAAACAGTTGGCGCTCAAGAAAGGTTTGTTGAATTTATCTTCTAGTTAATGAATGAGGTGGCCCAGATTTTTTTTTTCTTTTTTCTCTCAAATAGTTTTGCTGTGTAGCCCAGCAAACTGGCCTTATGGCAAACCTTCTGCCTCGGGCCTTCCAAGTGCTGGGATTATAAGTGTGACCACCACACTAAATCATTCTGTTCTCCTTTTCTTTTCTTTCTTTTTTCTTTTCTTTTCTTTTCTTTTTTTTTTTCAGACAAGGTCTTACTATGTAGCCTGGCAGGCCTGGAACTCCTAACGTAGACCAGGCTGGCCTCAAACTCACAAAGATCTGTCTTTCTACCTCTGTCCCCCACAAGTGCTGGGATTAAAGAGAGCTCTGGTTTCTATGAAGGGGAAAGGGAAATAGAAACAGACTGATGGGGGTGTACCTCTACATGGATTCTGTTCCTATGTGCCTCAGTTTCCCCCTCTGTGAAGGGAGATTCATGATGTGTGAAGTTAGTCCTGCTCTCACTACGGAAGCCTGACTGTTCCATGCCCACTGCTAATTCCCCATGCATCCAGCATGTTCTAGCAACTGGGCCCAACCCTGATGCTCCACAGTGACAGGTGGGGATGTAGGGCCTACAGAACAGAGGTTTCCTGAGAAGGCAGCTCACAAGGTTTCTGCAGGGTGCCACGGAAGGAGCACTTGGAGCAGGTGCTGCCCCAGGGCGGGACAGGTGGTGCTGGAGACATTCTGATGGCCCTTGATGGCCATCTGTGAGCAGTGGGCAGGAGTAATAAATAGCCAAAGGGAAAGGTAAGGGGGCCCACGTAGGGACAAGACCAGCTAAAGACCCTGCCCCTCTGCCCTGCTTGAGGAGCCGAGTGAGTCCCAGTGGGTCAGAGGCTGGCCAGGGGCTGAGCAGGCAGAGCTAGGCCTGGATTCTGGGAGCAGAGCCTCAGCCTCAGCCTCCCACCCCGCCCCCCAGTCTCCTCACCTGCCCTGGCTGCTCTAATCTAGGCCAGAGCTGGGAGGGAGCCGAGCCCCCATTGGTGCACACCATGTCGGTTTTTCAGAGATAATTTAATCAGAGCTATTAATAAGCAGAAAAGAAAGAGCTCTTTATGCTTCTCGGGGAGAAAAGGGGGAGGGAGGGAACCCTGGTAACCTTGTCACTCACCTGCCCTGCCCCCTAGGACTCAGACTCCCCAGGGGGGAGGGGCAGAGACCAGGGACACCACAAGCTACAGGGTGTAATAAAAAGGCACAGGCCAGCCTCAGGGATGGACACCTGTGAAGCTCCCCACCCCACAGCCCACCCTTGCCCTCACTGGCCCCTTCCTGACTGCCACACCCTTGCCCACCCAGCCTGGCAGAGGCTGTGACCTCCTCTTTTGCCCTTTGCAGCTCTAGCTTAGTGTAGTGCAGGTCCCAGCTCAAACATCTGCTACTCTGACACACCCTCCCCTACCCACTGTGATGGCTAGTTTCAGGTGAGCAACACCTGGTTGCCTGTGGCTCTGTTGCTGGCAGAAGTTATGTTAATTAAGGCAGGAAGAGCTGCCCACTATGGGTGGCACCATTCCCTGGACAGAAGATCGAAGATTGCCTCGAGACCAAGCAAGCCCTCTTCTCCCTCTCCTTTCTGTTGTTTCTAGTGTTATCAGGTTGCTTTTATCAGTCACAACAGAAACCAAGATGTTCCCTTTTCAGAAGTCACCTTCCCCTACCCAGCGGTCATCAGGGCTGGCATCTGGCCAAGCCCCTATAGAGGTGACCTTGCTAATTGTTTGCCTCACCCAGCTACCTTGCATTGTGGGTTCTAGGTCAGTGTTTGTTGGTGGAGTTGGAAAAGGCTCAGGGGCTCTGAGAAGGGGGCAGAGTTGGAACAGGAAGTCAAGTGTCAGTGTCATGGGGTTCCCTCAAGAGCCATTATAATGTTCCCCTGTTACAGCACCGTGGATCAAGGGTTCCGGAAAAGGGAAGGCACTTGCCCAGGGTCACACAGCAAATTTGGGACAGGAGTAGCACTTGAACACAGAGCCCTTTGGGGACACACGGCTCCATATAAGTTCCATGTGGAGCACAAGTCTGTCTTGAAGAGGATTCTGTGGCAAGTTCAGGAGGGAGAGTGCTGGGCTGCCATTGGCTAGTGATTGATGTCTGCTGAGTCTGGGAACCAGCAGCTTAGAGTGTGTGTTTGGGGGCGGGGGGGTGTTATTTCTGCACTTTATGTTTCTGAGTTTGGAAGAACACAGGGCTAGGCACTGAGAAGTCTGTGAGAACAACCCTCTAATAGACTCCTTAATAAGATAACCAGGCGTCCGTGGGCCGCAGTTTGCACATGTGAAAATTGGGGTATTGGCCTCAACCTTGGCCACCTGAAGGCAATCATGAGAAACCGGGCAAGTCAACCACTGCCCTGGTTTTTGATCTGTAAACCCTGAGTGAGCCATGGAGGAGACTTACTGGTTGGGTTACAAGTGTGAACTTGTGGTGACCTCGGCCTTGCTCAAGGTCATGCTTGAAGGGTGAAGGTGGAATCTGAACCTTCCTGGATCTCCTTCCCAATCAATGTTTCCAACTTTGCTGGAGGCTTTCAGTAACCAGAGGCTGGGAGTGAGGGTGGTCCTGCCCAAACCCCCTCTCCGCCCCCCCCCCCCCCCGTAGGTGCTGGCCTCTGCAGGCCAGGCCTGTTCTCTGTCGCTGTGAGTGGCAGAGAGATTTCCAGGGGATTAAAGCCAGCTGCTGTGTCTCCCCTCTGACCAGGAGAGGCCAGTGGGTCCTAAGCCTTCCTGGCAGAATTCCTTTTGTATAAAAAGTTATTGACTTATCAAGGTTAAAATACATTCTGCGCAGGCCAATAAAACAGGGATAGGGCCGTGTCCCGGCTGTCAGCGCGGCCTGGTTTTCATGGCAACAGGCCCTCTCCGCACATTAAATGTTCAGTTGTGCAAAGTTCAGGCGTTACATAAACAGGAGTTAACAACAGTGCTAGAAATCAATGTCTGGCCAGGCATGGCCTGGAGAGATAGCATTGATTGGACCCTTTGTCGTTCGTTGTTGTCGATAGGCTGGTCCCTTCCTGCCCAGTCCCCACGGGGAGCCCCAGCCCTGGGCTCAGACCCAGAGCCGCTCCAGGAGAGCACCCCTCCCTTGCCCCTTTTCTGGCTGGGATCCAGCTGTGAGGGGGCTCTGCTAAGCTGTTTGCTAACCCATTGTTGTTCAAAGACACTGTCTACTGCCTTAAAATGTGCTGTTCCCAGCTAATGGAGAAGGCGTTCTGTACCCTTCAAACATTTCTAGTACATTGGTGCCAGGCCGTAAAACCATAGCCACCAGCGTGCACCCCACTGGGGTCGGACAGACCAGGATGTGAACCCAAACTGGCCATTTGGTCTTGGGTTAGTCACTTCCCTTCCCTGAGCTTCTGCTTTTTCTTCTCTTACACATCAGGAAAATGCTGTCACTGTAGTTCAGTGGGAACTCTATAGCTCCTGGTTTTGGTCCTCAGTACTGAAAAAAAAAAAGGTATGAACATAAATTGGCAGAACAGCAGCATCAGGGACTGGAGAGATGGCTCAGTGGTTAAGAGCACTAGCTGCTGTTCCAGCGGACCCGGGTTCAATTCCCAGAACCTATGCGGCAGCTCACAACTGTCTGAAACTCCAGTTGATGCCTCTCCTGGCCTCTGTGGGCATCAGGCACTTGTGACTGCACAGACCCACGCAGGCAGAACACTCACACACATGAAAACAAAACCCAGCCTCAGCCTCAGGGGGCCTCCAGCACAGAGGAGGGCAGAGCCCTGAGGAGCTGTCAGCTGTTGGCTCTTTGGTCTCACAGAGGCTCACCATCATTCTGGGCCTTGGCATCGTTAGCCCTTCTAAAAAGCTCTTGCTGGGGGTTGGGCTAGGTACTCAGAAGGTGCCACTTATCAAACTTGTCAAAGTTGGATATAGGCACACGCATGTAATCCCAGCACCCAGGAGACTGAGGCAAGAGAATCATGACCTCCAGGCTAGCAGGGTCTACACTATGAGATCCTGTCTCTCTGGGGGGGGGCATTGAAAATCAGGGTTGAAGAGACCTATATACACATGCACATACCCTGACAGACACAGACAGACACACACACTCACAATTAAAAATAAATCACAAGAAAACAAAATAAATTTAAAAAGACATATTGACTCTGGCTCTTTTTCCAGTTTTCTAATGTTGGCACACTTTCGCAATGTGGACATCTCATGGCTTTCTGTTGGAAAAGGTGAAGAACAAACAACTCGCCTCAGGACAGAGCCCAGGTATACAGTAAGAACTCAATACATGTTTGCAGAACAGTGTTAAAGTCCTCAGGACAGCTGGCCAGTTCCCCTCTGAATGGACATGGGGTAGCCCAGAGATTGGGGCAGAGGTGGCTAGGATGGCTCAGTATGTTGGGGTACCCAACCACAGTGGATGTGTGCAGGGAGCCAAGGCCCTTCAGGGTGGAATGGATGCTGGCAGCTGTGCCCCATGGGATATTTCTTTTTCAGGACGGCTATGAGAACAGCCCTTGCCAGTGATGCTGAGTAAGGATGAAGTGGCTGGCTTCATCCCTGTCAGTTTTCATGTGTATTTCAAGGCAGAGGGCAGGACAGGGCCAAAAGATGGATAGAGCCTTCATCCCTGAATAGCTATGGAAGAAAGCTGCCCGCATGCCTACCAACGACCCTGGCTTTGAACTGTTCTTTCAGTGAAGTCTGGAAACGCTGGTGTCCGCTCACCAAGGCAGCTAACACCGTCTGTACCAATTTCTCTGATACCCCAGCCCATCCCTTTCTGAGTTGCCGGGGAGCCCTCATTTGATAAGGCCCGTACAGTAAAATATTAATGGCAGGCACCCGGTGGCGGGCAGTTAAGGTTCATTGTAAATGTCTTTCCATTTCCCCGTGTGTTTGAACATTTTCCTGACAAAATGCTCAGAAGGAATGAACAATTCTGTGCTTCCAAATTCTTTCCAATTATTCTTTCCAAATATTCTTTCTAGGAATATAAGGATTTTAGGAAGATGCCTCAGGGACCAGAAATTGGTGCTGGGGCTTGGTATAGGGTGATGAAAACGATGGTATTTGAGGGTCCATAGCATTCCTTCCACACTAGCTGCCTCAAGAGCATGTTCAAGTTCACCATGGGACTTGGCATATGATTCCTTTCTTTCATCATTTTGTTTTGTGTTTTTCGAGACAGGGTTTCACTACGCGGCCCTGGAACTCACTCTGTAGCCCAGGCTGTCCTCAAACTCACAGAGATCTGCCTGCCTCTGCCTTCCGAGTGCTGAGATTAAAGGCATGTGTCATTGCCACCAGCTGTGATTTCTTTTTAAATGTCATTTTTATTTTACATATATTAGAGTTTGAGCCACATGGGTGCAGTAACTGTGGTGGCCTGAAGGGGGCGTCAGATATTTGAGAACTGGAGTTAAAAGAAGGGTCAGCCACCATGTTGACAATATAGGAACTACGTTTAGTTCCCAGCATGAGCGGCCAGTGCTCTTAGCTGCTGAGGCATTGCTCCAGCCCTGGCACGTGATTTTGTCTACAACCCAGTAGAGAGCTGGGTTCAAGGCTCCTCAGCATATCTGCTGTACACGGTGGCATGCACCTATAATCCCAGCACCATAGAAGCAGGAGGACCACAAATTCAAGGTCTTCCTTGGCTGCATAGTAAGCTTGGGGCCACACTGTGCACCTGAGACCCTGTCTCAAAATAGCAACAAGCCAAAACAAACAACAACAATCAACCCTGTAAGCCCACTAATAGGAAAACAGAGGAAGAAAACAAGGAAGAGGGTTGCTCCAGGTAGCTACTCAGGCAGGATTCAGACTGGCTGTGGCTTTTGTAGGCTCTCTGAGAGACACCATCCTGGGGACTGCCAGATACCAGGTGGATCTCCCCCGAACCCTCCCCCAACACCTGCCAGAACCATCCATTTGGCTGCTGTGTACATAGACTTATGTGAGATTTGTCCAAAGTACCTGGAGGTAGAGAGTGGCGATTGGGAGGTGAGGACAGCGCATGGGAGCCCCAGTGAGCTGAGGGAACTCCTTCCCGATCCTGGCCATCCTTTTTCTGTAGCTGCAGAGGAACATGAGTCCGGGAGGCAGAGAAGGGGTGCCTTTCCCTTCCTGTGATGGATTCTGACCCAGAGCACAAGCCTCCAGGGTCATCTGGAACCAAAAGGAGGAGACCAGGTCACAGTGCCAGGGCAGGTAGGTCAGCAAAGAACAGGGTGAGCAGTGAGCTGGGGGTCAATGTACGGGTGGCAGAAGCCTGGGTGTGTTCCGAAAGCCAGCTTCCTAGTTGCCGGCTCATCCCTCATCTAGGCTCTGCTCTGGCACAGTGGTGTCAAGCCCTGGGTGCCTCTCTGGAGCTGCCAAGATAGACAGTCACAGTTCCTGTCTGTGGAGAGCACAGCACACACCAGAAGGGTACCATTTCATCCCAAGCAAGCGACCAGGCACATGACACTGAGCGGGTCCTCACCTCTTAGAATCAGTTAAAATGAAGCTAATGATAGTTCCAACTGATAACATGTGTTCCATTTGCCACAGAGTGTGGCCTGAAGAAACGGTGACCTCTTCCCTAGACTTCCAATGACGAGAGAAGGGTCTTTACCAGCTCTGGACTGTTTTAGTAAGACAGGGGGCATGAGTTTGAATCCTGGCCTCAGCAACCTTGGGCCTTTCCCTCTCTGGGCCTGGGCTTCCTCTTGTCTAAAATAAGGTAGCTTCAATAGTGGCTGCCTGGTCTGGTGGATGTGATGGTTGATTTTATGCATGGAAACATTAAAAACAGTGCTTGGCTCATGGTGAACACTCAGAGAATATTATGGACCATTATCTGTGCCATCGCGGACAGAACTAACCGTGTTGGTGAATACTGGCCTCATGATGGAGGGGGACTTGGAGAGCAGCCAAACCCAGCCTGATGCCTGGGTGCTAACTAAACCCATTGGGAGGCAAAGCTGAGTGTTGACTTTGGTTGGGCTGAGTGAGAATGAAGCTACAACCTATTCATGAGGCCCGCTATGGTCAAGGAAGGGAGGAGAGACAGGAGGCGTGTTGTCTAGAAGCCAGTCCCTGCGCTGGCTCAGTCCCACTCCCTGGGGAATCAAGGCTGCGAATGGGACCCAGGCTTTCCCAGGGCCACACAGGCTATCGGAAAAGGAGCCAGTTTCTCTGTATCCCTGCCAGGCCCTGGCCTTTGTCATTTGATCCTGTGGAGAAAAGTCATTATTTCCCCATTACATTTCCCAGCCTGCTTTCTGGAAGGGAGTTAATTGATTTAAACTTTTCCAGAACGGTCGCCCCTCCTCCTCGCTGCTATTATGTGCCTCAGAAATGACTAGATGGCACCCGTGATGGCAAACACAGAGGTCTCTGGAGAGCCTCAGGGCAGGGGTGGAAAGTGGGACCTTCCATGGGGCTGCCTTGGGAACCTCTGCTTTGAATGGCAGCTCATGTGGGTAGTGTTGGCTCCATCTGCTGAATACGCCTCCTGCTGAACTATACACTACGTGCCATACCTACATAGATCTCTGCATACATAGTGTACTGATGGGGAAACTGAGTCACAGAGAGGCTTCCAGCAGTGCCAGACCCTGCATGCGTTGTTTATTAGCATACAAAGTCACAGGCCAGAGGGTGGCCGAGGCTCTGTTTGACATGTGAGGAAACTGAGGCACCGAGGGCAGAATGGTTGCCCCCCAGCTCCACAGTTAGCTGAGCCACCAGGGCAAGCAAAGTAGGCAAGAGTGGCTCAGAGCCCCGCCAGCCTAGGCAGCCTTGCTGGCCGATTCATCTTCCTGCTGCAATATTTATTTGCGCACCCCATTTAATCAGGATATGCCGTAATTAGCAGCAGATTTGTGCCTCCTGCCCGAGGTGTTATTCATTCCGGGTTCCAAGCAGCCACTTTCCTGTGTGGAGTGTTTCCTGGACCTGGATTTCAATCAGATGGGGCCACGGTGGAGCTGTCCCCAGGGACCTCATAGTGCCACTGCCCCCCTCAGCGTGATGGATGAGGTCGTAGACAGCAGAAGCTGCTGGGATGCTGGGGGGCTGCCGGCTGGGGGTGTGTGAGGTGGTTCATGCCAATCCCGGGATCTTGTCACTGACTGCCCCTCCTCCAGTGCCAGACAATAGCCTGGCATCCCCAGCCCAAACAGACGTGTGTGAGATGTCACCATGAGGTTGCCACAGTTTGGCCCAGCGCAGGTGGCATTGGAGTACAGCCAGGGATTCCTGGGCTTGGGGTCCCCAGGCCTTGAGAGTTGGGGAACAGTATTGTACCCACAATCCTTGAGGCTTGGAGGTGCCTTTGGGGACTAGTTTTATTTCATTAATTTCTTCTTTTGTTTATTTTGAGATGGGTCTTGCTTTGTAGCCCAGGTTGACCCTGAGCCTCTGATCATCTGCCTCTGCCTCCTGCGCAATGGGATGACCGGCCCCAGCCACCACACCTGGCTTAGGTCTAACTTTAGTTAATGGCAAAGTACCTCCAACTCCAGAGGACCCACAAAGGTCAGCCTCAGCAGCCGCAGTCATCGCTGGAGGGAGTATGGGTAGGCTTGGAACCCTGACCTGAAATGGGTGCTGGGAACTGACCTCAGCAGTCCTCTGGAAGAGCAGCAAGAGCTCCTAGCTGCTGAGGTCTCTCTCCAGCCCTCCAGAGCAGTTAATTCTTGAACTAACCTGGAAAGTCAGATACACAAAATCCCAAAACTGCTCACAGGGTGGCCTTGCCACCTTCATGTTCCAGGTGGGGGACATGGGGATGCCTACAGTATCCAAGGCTCTGTGGGTGACCCTCCCATTTCCCAGGCAGCTCCTCTAGCCAGTGGACACATGATGTCGAGCTCTTGAGGTGCCTCAGCTACGGAGAGCAGGCATCTGTGCAGTGACCTGATGTGGGCGTGGTGAGCGGAGGGTCCATGTCAGGCGCCACAAGAGAGCCCAGGCCCTACAACCAGCTCAGATCCTTCAGCCTGCGTGTAAGCCTTGAAACATTGGAAATAGGCCTGACAGAGGTCTCTGGGGATGGTCAGCTATTCCAGGGAGTCTGGGGACTGCCATTGTCCCTGCCCCAGTTGAAACAGGATTTGTCCCTCTGGGAACCACTCTGTTCCTGCCCTGTGAGATGGTGAGGGAGGCAGCTTTATTACGCACGGGGGAATCTTCTTCCCACCTTACAGTATGCAGATGAGAGGACCTTGGTTGAGCAAGGGGAGGTGACTTGCCAAGGGTGCAAACCCCTAGGGGTTTGAGGGCCCAGACAGACAGGTCATCATCCATCAGGCCTGTCTGGAGCCAAGATGACTTTTCTGTATGGCTTCGACTACTGAGCCATCCTGGTCTCAGGTGCCATAGCAGGTATAATGTTATCTGCCAGGGAAGGCAGCGTGGGGGCAGCAGGTATAAGGGGATCATAGGGGGAAAATCTTGCAACAGGATGGAGCTTCTGTTTTGTAACATCCGCTCACCTTTCTTAGCCTGGTCCCTCTGCCTCAGTTGCCTTTCCGGGCCTCCTGCCTGGCTCACTTCTCTTTCCAGCTCCCCTGTCATCTCTGTCACAAAGCGCCCTCACTGGGGTCCCGCTGGATGTACCTCCCACCTCCCCAGGGCAGCTGCAGCACCTGCATGTGTGGTTAGCTGGGGTCAGGACTGCAGAGTGGCTTGTCCCTGCCCCAGCCTCTGCGAAAAGACCGGATGTTGGTGGTCCCTGTGATACGTGATCCTCAGCTCTGGACACTAATTTGCTCTTGGGAATGGCTTGGGCAGGAAGCCTGGGGCGGAGGTGGGGCTGGCAGGATGCTGGGCCACTGCCCTGGCTGCAGCGAGCCCTGGTGTTTCTCATCTTTAAATTGGTTTGGTGCCACCATGAAGCCACGGTCCACCACTGAGGACAGTGACCTTCATAAGTCCCCCAGCTAGGAAGCCACAGTTGTCAGTACCTCCAACTCCCATTCCTCTGTCAGCTCAGGAGGGTTGTACTGGCATGGCCCTAGGGAGTGTTTGCTGATTGACTAAAAGGATGAAGAGGTGAAGGAGTGATTTCATGGAATGGCCAGCTTGTGTAGGGCGCCTATGTAAGGGCAGTGGGGAAGGGACTTATGGGTCCAACCCCAGGCCTCTGGGCACCTGTCCCCTTTGGCCTCCCACCACGAGCCCTTCCCCTCCCCTGAGCTCAGCCAGGAGGAGGAGCAGGGCAGGAGTGAAGGCTGACTTCCTGTCTTGTCTCCCTCTCACACTTTGTGACTTACTGTTCAACTTTACAAGCCCCTCTGCTTTTATGAGGGTTATTTATAAAGCCCCGGGCTTTGATGTGCAGCATGAAAAAGCAAACTCCTGTGTCAGAAAATGTCACAGGGATTAGGGGAACCTTTGAAGTCCCTTCCCGGCTGGCGGTGGCTGCCCAGCCGCTTCTACAAAAGGCCTCCAAGCCTGTGAGCTCTAGCCAGGGCCTGGGCCTCCCATGGGGTGAAAGTAGCCCCCCACCAGGTGGGTGACACTTCTTCCAGGCCCCATGCACACACCAGGCCCCATGCACACTCCAGATGTGGGTAATATCCGTCTTTCATGGTTCTAGACAGGCTAAGCCTCACACTCCTGTGTCCCTCCCTGAGTCTTAGCAATGGGGCTTTGAAAGGGTCACTCTCACTGCCTACTGGAGGGGAGGAGACAGGACACACAGCTGGGGAGGAAGACAGAGAAAGTGCAGCTTCCAGCACCATTTAGCTGCTTCCTCCTGGTCCACCCTGTACCTTTGTCCTCAGAAGTCAGCAGGGTCCCAGTCAGGAGCCTCAGGCTAGTGCACATGTGTGGTGAAGGACCCACCCAAATAGACCCTTGGCATGGCCATGGCTCCTGTGCCTGTGGTATAAGGTGTGTGTGTGTGTGTGTGTATGCTTAGATCTATCCAGCTACTTCCAATGACCCTAATATTTCTAGGACACTTCCTTTCCCGCACCCTCTCAATCCCAGGATCCCCGGAGCTGAGCACCAGGCAGAGGCAGGCCCCAGCTTGACCCTCCAGGCTCTGGAACCTTCGAGGAGCCTTTGGTCTCTCAGGAAATCTCTTGCCTGGTTTTCTAAACAGGAGCCTCATACTCCCCAGGACTGGCGTGGCACCAGCTGTTATCCTCAGGGGCACTTGGCAGCCCTGGCAGAGGACACTGGCTGCAGCCTCCTTTCTCAATATGAAGCATTGGAGGGAAAGTGGGGGTGGGGGAGAATGGCCCCCGCCATGACTCTGTGTCCTTGCTTACCAGACTGTGTGTGTACGAACACCGATCAAAATACCTTCTTAAAGTTGGCTAGTTTTGTTGTATGTAAATTGTACTTCCTAGGGTCAAAAATAGAAATGTAAAGAAAAAACAGAGCTGGGGGCATAGTGGTGAATACCTGTAATTCCACCACTCAGGAGGCTGAGGCAGATAGATCAGCAGGGGTTCGAGGCCAGCCTGGACTACACGAGTGAGGTCGTTTGTCTGCCCAAGCAATCAAGGACAAGCATGTGACCAACTTGTGCTGTTCTGGACATGCATTGGTTTCAGCAGCTGTGAACCTAGATGGTGAAGCCTGACTCACATGGTCAGTTTTCAGGAGCTGAACTGTTCCTGCACTTCAAGACTGTAGAGGCCCAAATTCAAATCGCCCCACTCTCCTGCCACAGGGCCTTTGCATCTGCTAGGCCACCTGCCTGCAAAAGCTTCCTCCTTCCTCAACCCTTCTTCTTGAACTGTGCCTCCTCCAGGGAGTCCCTCCTGGTTGCTCTCACTAGGTATGTCCGTAGCTCTCCAGGCCCTGTTTTGTCATTTCCCTGTAGAGTTCTGGGCTCCATTAACAGCAGTTTTGCAAAGGTCTTCCAACCTGCCCTGCAACTAGCTTGAGTTCCAGAGGGTAGAGCTGGGGCTTAGGTTGCCCCAGAAACTAAGGTTGGTATGCAAATGATTATTTAAGCTAGAGAGCAGAGGGAGAGAGTGTGGGGAGCTGGGGGGGGATGGGAAGAGGGCAAGCATGTACCATGGCACACTCAGGCAGGGTCTCATGGAGGACAGAAGGTGCCTGCCCCACCCAGGACCCCCAGAGGAGTGGCAAGCAGTTGTCCTAAGGTCCTAAGCTGTGCCATTGGCTAGGATCAGTCCAGCATGCCAGCCAAGGGGAAGCCCTTCTTTGTACAGTTGCCAGGATAGCCCTGGAGCCCAGCAGAGGCCTCGGGCCATGAGTCCTTAGCTCCAGCAGGAGCTCATGAGCAGGGTTCTAGGACACCCAAGGGTGCTGGGGACCCGGGCAGGGCTCCAGGAGGCTTACTCCAGCTCTCAGCCCTTTCCCAACCAGCTGACACAGTCCTGACCCAGACAGTACGCTTGAGAAGGGCCTGGCGACTGAGTGATGAGAGCTAAGGCTGTGTGAGTGAGGGAGAGGCCAGGGCTGCAGGAAGGGTGCACACAGCCATAGAGTCTGGAGCAGGGCTTGCCCAGCCAGCGGCCACAGCGACACTCCCTGCTCAGCTGGTAGCTGCTAAGCTGCAGCCCACCTTACCGTTAATCCTGGATTCTGACAAAGGGTGCAGCCCCCAGCAAAGCTGCCCCCGGCTCTGGCACCAGCTGCCAGCTCCGGGCTTACCAGTCGTGTTCCATGTAGGTAGGACTCATCGACTCCAAGGCTCTCAGGACACCTCTCCTGTTTGATAGACGGCTGAATGGCTCACAGAACTCAGGAAAGAGCTTGTCATTGGGACAACTTACAGAGGATGAAGCGAGGACCCCACCCCAAAGCACCTCGGCCCTTCTGTCCGTCAGCCCCCAGCCTGAAAAACCTCAGCTCTCAGCAAAACTTTACACAAGATTGGCGAGTGAGGAGCTGAGCGTGAGTGGAGGTCTCATGCAATAGCTTACCAGGGGTTAATCCCCACAGATGCCCAGTTACTGGCCACGGAGGTCAGGGCAGACTGCTTGCTCAGCTGACACAAACCCTGGGCTAGGTTGCTAGTTCTATGTGAGTGTGAATTGCAGTTTGGTGGCCTGTGGCTATGATTTCAGCACTAGGGAGGTGGGGACAGGAGAATGAGAAAATTGAGGCCAGCCTGGGTAAAACGGAACCCTGCCTAAAAAATTTAAAAGAAAAAAAATTAAGCAAATAAGCAAACCCTCTTGGGTATAATGCTACAGGGCTGAGCACGGCGGTGCTTGCCTGTAATCTGGATATCATGAAGCGGAAGCAAAAAGGTCATTAGTTCAAGGGCAGCCAAGCCACGCAGGGAGACCCTGTCTCAAAGAGCCAAGCTCAAAAAAAAAAAAAAAAAAAAAGAGAAATGATACTTCTGTTACTGGGGTTTCAGCTTCCCTCCCAGGAACCAAGGTCACACAGTCTATCACCAACAGAGAGAGAGAGAAGGCTGGAGAGAGGGAGGAAGGGAGGGAGGGAGGAAGGGAGGGAGCAAGGGAGGGGTAGATGAATGGACGGATAGGTGGATGGATGGGTGGAAGGATGGATAGATGGAAAGGCTGTCCAATTTGTAGGCACATGCTGGGCAAGTGTTTCTACCACAGAGCTACACCTGACCCTTGAGCTTTTGAGAAGTGGTTTCCTTACATAGCTCAGACTGCATTAAACTTGGCACCCTTCTGCCCCAAACCTCTTGCACTTTGGAATCACAGTGGCCAAAGCTGATATCGTAGATACTCATATGTGAAATAAGTCATAACCAATAGTAATCACTTTCATCCTTCATGCTGCTGTCAGACATGCTCTTCTCTTGGGTTTGGTCTGAATCCCACGCTGCCTTCAAGCTCAGATGTTACCAAGGGAGACTTTGAACTCTGGTCCTCCCGCCTTAACCTTTGGAATTGTGGGATTACAGATTATCACCACATCCTGCTTACCTTTTCTGCGCTAGAGTCTCATGTAGCCCAGGCTGTCCTTGGACTTGCTATGTAGCCAAGGCTGTCCTTGGACTGGTGGTCTTCTGTCCTCTGCCACCCAAGTGCTGGGATTGTGGGTGTGTGCCACTACACCTTCTGGAATAGTCTCTCTCTCCCTCACACTCACATAGAATTAGCAACCTAGCCCAGGGTTTGTGTCAGCTGAGCAAGCAGTCTGCCCTGACCTCCGTGGCCAGTAACTGGGCATCTGTAGGGATTAACCCCTGGTAAGCTATTGCATGAGACCTCCACTCACGCTCAGCGCCTCACTCGCCAATCTTGTGTAAACAGTTTAAAACCAGAGTATTTATACCATAGGAAGTGGCGAGGGCTGTGAACCTGGGCCTGGTTCACTTTTTGTTGACATCTTAAATTTTGCAAGGCATGGAGAGAACATTAATGTATGTCATGTTTACATGCAATGGTATTTTTTTAAAAAGTCTAGAAAACCTTTTCCTGGGGCTTAGAGTCTACTCTGCAAAAGAGAAGCCACTCACTCTCGGGGTGAGGGATACCCTAGCACTAGTTTCCCACTGCTATTTCCCTTTTGGTTCAGGTTAACACACTCAAATGACATTGTGAAAGAAGGGCCAGTGAGATGCTTGCTGCCAAGCCTGATGACCTGAGTTCAGTCCCTGGGTTTCTCATGGAAGAAACTGAAAACCTATTTCTACAAATGTCCTCTGACCTACACACATACACACACACACAGAGACACATACCACATACACACATATACCATACACACGTGAGTGCTTACACACCCATAAAAGTTTTAAATTAGACAAATCCAAATGATATTCATACCTGTGCACCTGTGTTCACTAACTTGAGCCACCTGCTACTTACTGCTCCTGGGGTCAGCCAGATCTGGTGACACTTAAATTGTGTAAAATAATGGGAACTCTGGAATTTACGGCTAGGTTATCCTGTTTCTTCCTACTGCCTTAAAACTGGGTGCTGGTGCTGGGCATAGCGAACACCTTTAATGCCAGCACTAGAGAGACAGAGGCAGGACAATCTCTGAGCTCGAGACCAGCCTGGTCTACAGAGTGAGTTTCAGGACAGCCAAAGCTACACAGAAAGACCCAAACAAACAATTACAAACGTACATAAATAAAAATGGGTGCTAGACACTCTTTACAATGAAGTTTCTAAGAGGCACACTCATAGAACTCGTGAATCTCTGCCCACAGAGGGTGGAACTGAACCACTGTGATTGGCAGTAGTTAGAACAGAGGGGGAAGGGTTCCCCAGGATACTAAACTCAGAGAGGGACACTGTTTGCTTAAAGTCAAACAGCACAGAAGTGGCAAAGTTGAGTTCCTCAGAGAGTGTGGAAGGACCTTCCTTCAGCTCCCCTCTGCCTCCCTCCCTAGGCTTCCACATTCCTGTCGCAGGGTGAACCTGCGGTGGTTTGGGGGTGTAAGCAAGTCCTGTGTCCAGCCTGAACTTGCACAGGCAAGGTCATTTGTCTGGTCTCTGAGTGCCAGCTTGTAGGCCTGGGTGCTGATCAGTCATTGTGGCAGACTAGAGAAATCTATCAGACTGCAGGCTGTGGGGGAGGGGAGGATGAGCTCTGAGATACCGTGAGGGGGGTGGTGCTCCTGCAGATGCCAGTGATGAGGGAAGGATTCTGGGGGCCACCCCAGTGTGTAGCTCACCAGCCTCAGAAGATGACCAGAGGCCTGAGGTGATGCCTCCTACCCCCAAACACCCGGGGCTAGAGGAGTGAGAGCCGGGCTTCTCCACCCAGGGACAACAGGTACAGTGGGCAAGGACCCATACTGCCCTTCTGGCTTTTGTGTGAGGAGTCAGCCCTTACCTGTGTGCTGAGCCAGCTCGCCAGGCAAGTAGGTACCTTAGGGGCTTGCTTCCAAAGTGGCCACATAGAAGCCCTGCAGTCTTGGCTCAGGCCAACATGCTTTCCCTCAGGAGGAGGAGGCAGGAGGAGCAAAAGGTGTGAGGTCATCCTTGGCTACACAGTGAGGCCAGCCTGGGCTACCTGAGAGCCTATTTTTTTAATGTTATTTATTTATATATCAATCACAGGTTAGGTACTTTGCATCCCAGGCATAGCCCCCTCCCTCATTCCCTTCCCCGAGAGCCTATTTTAAAAAAAAAAAAATTATTTATTTACTTATTTATTGGGAAAGGCCACAGCAGTTTTCCCAGGCTGGAGAAGCTCTTATACAAACCTCAATGTAAAGCCGGATGCGGTGGTGCATACCTCTAATCTTAGCGCTCGAGGAGGCAGAGGCAGGGAGATCTCTGTGAGTTCCAGACCAGCCTGGTCTACAAAGCGAGTCCAGGACAACTAAGGCTACACAGAGAAACCCTGTCTTGAAAAACCAAAAACAAACAAACAAACCTCAGCATGAGGACCTTAAACTGAATCTCACATCCATTTCACTCGCAACGTGTCTGTTAACCAGGGCCCTTTGGGCACGGCACCATCTGGACAATTGTACCTCAGGCACTTCTTGAGGTCCTGAGGACATCACAGAGGGAGTGTGAACCTCAGGCTCAGCTGGCACAGGGCTGACAGCCCAGCTCTGCCTGTGGCTCCCTACGAGCCCTCCACACCCCTCTCCTACCCTCAGCTTCCCTTCTTTAGAATGAGAATAGTAACAGCCCCTCCATCTAGGGCTGGGGGCCAAGGGAAGGAGACACTGTGAGCTGTGGCACGTGGCCCCTCAGGTGCTCTCTTCACTCTTTGAGGCCTGATGTGGGTGCTAAACTCAAGCCCTCCTCAACAGCAGTGTGTGCTATGATTAGGCTACAGTCTGAGCCTTGACTGTCTAATCTCCAGGTTTGCTCTGGGCTGAGGCCTTTCCCCGATGGGCATAGGTTCTGCTTATAGCTTTCTACGAAGAACAATCCAAAGACTGGCCAGACTGATCCCATCTGTGTGCCTGAGAATAAGGTCAGTGTCTAGCTCTGTCCATCCTGCCAAGCCCTGCCCCCACCAAAATAAAAGCTCTGGATGGGCCTCATTGGCTGCTCCTGCCAGCAAGTATCACCCCTTGACTGTGAGTTCACCCTTGGTCCCCAGATCAAGTCAAATCAAATTCCAGAACCACTACCAGTCCTACAGACCATGCAGCCCTCAGGACTCAGTGAGGGTTGATGACAGAATCCTGTGTAAGCTGTGTGTGCGCATATGTGCACATGTGCAAGTGTGCCCGCATGTGTGTGAATGTGTGTGTGAGTGTAGGTGTGTGTGCATGTGCTTGTGTGTGGCCACTGTATGCATGTGCTCAAGCAAGTGTGTGTGTACACAGGAGTGTGCGCATGGTGAGCATGACCAGGGGGATCATGTCTGTGATCCTGGCACTCTGGAGGCTGAGGAAGGAGGATATCAAGATTGAGACTATTCTAAATTCCATAGTGAGAATTGTCTCAAGAAATCACTGTCTCCCAGGCTTATTCTGTGTCATCTAGGCTTTCGAATGGTCCAGGGAATGCATCCCTCAAAGGATGTAGCACCCAAGAAAGCCACACCTCTTAAAAACCTGTAATTTTATTCTTTTGAATGTTGATTTTAATAAACCATGTCTAGGAAAACTAATGTGTATCTTGTTTTGTTTGTTTGTTTTTGCTATGGCTGCCAGGAAGCTCAGGATCAGTTTGGACATAATCATGGTTGATTTTAGCCTACATTTTCTGGTATTGTCATCTTCCTCATGGACTACCATAGGGGAACTCAAATTCTTTTTAAAAATACCTTTTGTACTATTCATAAGGGAATGCTGACCTTGCAAGAGTTACAGAGCAGATCCTTTTTGGGTGCCGATTCTCACCTCTCCAGAGGCACAGGCCTCCCCCACTCGCTCTCTCTGGAGAGAGTGGGGCGCTTCTCTGCTCCCAACAGTGTTTATTCTTAGACCTTGTATTGTATTTCTAATTTTAATGGTATAATTTTAACTAGGCAGAGATTTTTTTCTTTAATGTCAACTACTTCAAATCATCTTTTGGAAGCAATCCAGGCAGCTATAGAAAACACCCCCGGTCTCTAGATGTACACACACAATCTCAAACGCACATGCACACATTTGTGACTACGGCACATCTGGTCTGAAGGCTCTGGGATCCTGCTGGGCCCATTTCCTGCCCCATCCTAGCACTCTTGTGCTGATGCCTCCTCTAGCCAGGCTCCCGAGAGCGTGGCCAGCTTCTCTCTAAACTGTCAGAGCATCGGAAAGGGGGCCAGAGAGGGTTACAGGCTGAGCCCTCAGCTGTAGTAGGGAGTCTCAGAAGCAACAAAACTTCAGCTTCAGCTTCCAGTCCAGCTTCCTCCTGGACCCCACCCCTGTCTCTGTCTCTGTGTTTGTCCCTCACTGTGTATGTGTGTGTCTGTCTCCATCTCTCTTTTACTAAGGAACGTGACATCTGTGTTTCTCACTTGCTTTCTTTGAGTGACGGAGAGAAATATTAATATCTACCTCCTTTCTGTATTGTTGTTGAACGCAAGAGTATGCCAAGTCGTTAGCCTGCAGGCATGGCAGAGTCAGATGCTGCTGCCCTCGCTACCACCAACAGTGACCTCAGGCCCCGGTTCTAGGAGCTCTTGGCCAACTGAGGAGCGAGATAGTTCTAGCACTGACAATGGGAATGACCAAAACCAAGTTCTACCAATGTGTCCGTCCACCAACTTGCCCAACCACTCCCTCTGAGTTTGCCTTATGTTGCTTTGATAAACACTGGGACCAAAAAGCAAGTCAGGCAAGAAAGGATTATTTACCTCACACTTCCAAGTTGCATGCAATCCATTACTGAGGGACATCAGGACAGAAACCTGGAGGCAGGAGCTGAAGCAGAGGCCACGGAGGGATGCTGCTTGCTTCCACGCCTTCCTTGGCTGTTTCCTTTGACCACCTGCTCAGGGATGGCACCGTCCACCGTGTCTTCCCACAGCAGGCCACAGGCTGGTTTGATGGAGGCCTTTCCTTAGGTAACACTCCCTCTTCCTAGGTGACTCTAGTTTGTGTCATCGTGACAAAAACTAATCAGCACACCTCATTATCACCCACCTACCAAATCTTCCTCCGTCCATCCACCTGTCAGTTCATCCACTCACATCCATCATTAATCACAAAACCTTCTGTGATTTATCTGTGTATCCATCTGTCCATGTAACATCCATGTACCCATCCCCCAGCCACCTGCCCATCTTCCCTCTTCTCTACCTGCTTTTTCTTACTTCACACCTCCTCAGGAACCCACCACAGGCCTTCCTCATGTCCCCCCACCACAGAAACCTCCCGATGCCCTAGGCATACAATGATATGAAACTCCTAGTGAGTTGTAAAGAAATTGATTCTAGGAGCTGGAGAGATGGTTCTGTGGTTAAGAGAACTCACTGGCTGCTGTCCATAGAGGACCCTGGTTCGATTCCCAGCCACCACAGGGAGGCTCACAACCACCTGTAAACTCCAGTTCTGGGGATCTAGTGCCCTCTTCTGTCCTCTAAGGGCAATGCATATTCACGCAACAGACATACATGCCACAAAACACCCATAAACATAAAATAATAAAATGGAAGAAAAGAAGAAATTTATTCTAAAGCAGTTTGGCATGTGTATGATTTTACGTATTAAAGAGAAAAGCAAACCTGTAGGCTGACAAGATACATACACTTGTTTGTTTCTATATAAAGAATGAATTCTTGGGCCTGGAGATATAGCTCAGGGGTTAAGAGTACTGACTGCTCTTCCAGGGGACCTGGGTTCAACTCCCAGCAGCCATGTGGCAGCTCACAACTGTCTGTAAGATCTGATAACCCTCACATAGACATACATGTTGGCAAAACACACCAATGCACATAAAATAAAAATAAATAGTTAAAAAAAGGAAAAAGTGAATTCTTGGCTGAATATCTGAACTGCAGCACATAGTACATCTCCAGTGTTTTTGAGAGCTGATCAATATTTGACTTTTAATCATCAATGCGTATCAGTGCTAAAAACATAGCCCAAAATAGCAGATGTGTGTTTAGGGCCGCTTTAGAATCTGTCGGAAAATTCCATCTTAATCCCAAGCCAAAATTCATTTAGCACTGTTTTTTGTTTGTTGTTTGAAATTAGTGTTTTTCAACTGTCCTAATGCTGGGACCCTTTAATACAGTCCCTCATGTCGTGGTGATCCCCAACCATAAAATTATTTTCGCTGCCACTTCATGACTGCAGTTTTGCTACTGTTATGAATCATAATGTAAATATCTATGTTTTCTAATGGTCTTAGGAGACTCCCGTGAAAGGACTGATCAACCCCTAAAGGGGTCACGACCCACGTGTTGAGTGAGAACTGTTTTAAAGACTCAAGTCAGCAACTCAAATAGTCATTTAAAACATCCCAGACAGACATTCAGGGCTGGAGAGATGACTCTGCGGCTAAGAGTGCTGGCTTTCTTAGAGGACGCAGGTTCAATTCCCAGCACCCACATGGCACTTCACAACTGTCTGTAACTCCAGTTCCAGGGGATCTGACATTCTCTTCTGGTTTCTGTAGGCACCAGATGCACACATAACACACAGATATACATATATGTAGGACAGACACCCACACACATAAAAATAATTAAAAAATTTAAGAACTCTTAGACATTCTAACACACTACAATCCAAGACTATTAATTTGACACCTGCTAAGGTATGGTGGTAGAAAAATAATAAAATTCTTTGTTTTCCGTAATTGAGTCATGGTGTTTGTATGAGAGCAAATTTTGCAGCAAAAGCACTGCAACACGCGCTCAAAGCTGAGCCGAGGCACATCAGGCAGCGCTCGTTGGCATTGTGTGGGGCATGCGCGCTTCTAAGCGCATGCGCAGCTCTAACCAAGGCTGCAGGGGAGTCCTCAGGTGCAGCACCAACCAGCAGGCACCACCGGAAACCGCTTGGCTCTGTTACCTGCTTGATTTTGAGTTAACTTTTAGCCCCTGCACTTAGAAACCTCCTGTTGCCAATTTTTCACAACCCCCACATTCGGTCCTGGGTCACAAACCAACACTTAAGACTTTAGGAGTTTCTGGGGGCAGAAGGGAGGATAAGCAGTAAGCAATGTTTTTGCTGTTTGGAGCTCCTGGCTCATTAGTTGAGATGCATCATGAAATGACTTCCTGGTGTGGTGTCTGCCGTCCTCGATCCTGGACCAGGGTTGTAGGATCAGCGCCATCGAGAGGCTGGCTCCTCGGTCCTCCTCTGAGCTCCTCGGTCCTCCTCTTAGCGGCTCACTACTCAGCCCATAAAAGACCTGACAAGTCCTGCAGCTGGGATCCCTGTTCTTGTACTGACCTCGGATGACTTTGCCTCCAGAAACTATTTTAAGAGGATTGCCTGTTAAAACCCCTCGGAATGAGATTGCCTCAGAGCAGATTTAGAAGGGACGCTGATCAGCCGAGGGGAAAAGCAGCAAGTGTCATTTCAAACAGCGTAGAGAGAATCGGGTGGTGCTGGCCTAGGATGGGAGGGCTAAAACACTGGCCACGAGAATGCGGTGGCACAGAAATACGTTAAGGTCATGTTCTCCTGGGCAGAGTGATAGTCTTCCCTGAGGAGGAATCCTACCTGTAAGTCAATACAGGTGGCTTCCTAATGAAGGGTACAACATGAAAAGGACAAAGAGGAAATTCACACAGAGAAGCCTAAAGAACATTCCCTGGGCTTTGTGGTGAAGGTTTCACTCAGTGAGAGAGATGGCGTCCTGAGGTCCCGTGATCCCGTGTGGCTGACGTGTTGACTCTTCCCCTCCTCCATGTAACTGGAGGAAGCCTCACTGAGTGCCACCCTATCTAGCCAGAGCCCCACATGACCCATGTGGCCAACAAAACAAAGAAACTTGTGGCAGGGGAGGCGGTTCTGTGGAAGCCTGTTCAAGCGTGAGGGCCTGGCTTCAGGTCTTCAGCGGCCATATAAAAGGCCAGGCATGGCAGCCCTTGCCAGGAATCCCAGAACAGGGAGGTGGGCACAGGAGGATGCTTAGGGCCACTTCCTTTAGTCTAGTCAACATTAAGGCTCTCGGCTTCAGGTCATAGGAAGGGATGGTGCTGGCATTTCCACTGTGACCTGATGTACAGAAGAGGCTACCGTGAGGGGACGTGGAATAGGGGTGGAGGGAACCTGTCTGTTCTACCTGCATGAATTTTCTATAAACCTAAAGTGCTTTTCCTCTAAATATGACCCCGACCATTAGGGAGGGTGGCGTAGCTCCGAAGCCCTAGCATTCGGGAGGCCAAGGCTCACATTCAGGTCAGCCTGGATCATATAGCCTGTCTTAAACAAAAAAACAAAAAAACAAAAAACAGACACAAGTGGAAAATAAGTACATTACATTTAAATAAAAAGTTAACAAAGCTTAGAAAACACAAAAGGCACCTTTAGAGGGGGTGTCCTTGAATATCTGGGAGGGAAGAGAAGCCCCAGCTGCGCTTGCTGTGTGACTGTGGCCCCGGGTTTGTGAAGGTCACTTCCTCATGTAAAAAGCTGGGGCCATAAAAACCCGTTCTTCTTGGTCTTGATAAAATGAGGCAGTATGTACAGAGACAGAGCACCGAGTACCAATGCTTTCTGGAATGGTCCCTGTCAGTGAATTACTTTGGTGGAGAGAGGGAAAAATCTTGAAAGGCCTCAAAGAGCAGAGATCCAGGCACCAAGCCTTGGAGAATGGAGGGATTTGCATGGGGCTAGGAGTCAGGACTAGCTTCCCCCAAAGCAGGGAGAGCCACCCCTCCTGTGCCCCCAACTCCTCCAAGGTAGCAGTGAGGGTCAGGGAGGAGGCGGGGGATGGGATGGCAAGGTCAGGTCTCTGGCTTCCCACCCAGCCTTGGCCTTGGCTGCCTCTGTGCCTGCCAGAGTCTCTGTGCTAAGTCCCAGATAAGTCCTCCCCATGAGCACCTGCATCCATAAGCAAATGAGCTGACAGGTGGTGGCCTGGATAAAATATGACCTGCTCAGCGGGACATTTGCTTACCAGTCGGAGGCAGTCCATCCCTGCCTCTGCCACTGGCCTCCAGGAGGCCTGTTCCGAGCTGCAGCAATCACTGTGCCCTCAGGGCAGAAGGGAGGAAGGACAGGCCAAGCCAGAAGTGGGAATGCTCATTCTCTCTGACTTTCTGCCACTAAGTCTCCACAGCAGGTGTCAGGATGCCCCATCCCCCTGCTGGCTGGTGGGAATTTACAGACATAAAGTTTCCAGCTCCACCACAGATGGCTGTGAAGCCTCAGCCAAGTTCCTTCCCCACTCTAGACCTCGGTTCTAGACCATCCCCAAACTGGCTAGCTGTTCCTTTGCTTCGGGCAGAAACACACAGGGTTTGTTATAGTCCCGGTTATAACAACAGCAGTAGATGCAGTGGTAACTTCCTGGTGGCCGGCAGCTGGGGGGATTGCCATCCCAGCTGCCGTACCCATTGGCGGACAACTGATCAATGGAGTTCCCATCATGCAATCATGTATCTGGAAAGCACAGGCTGGGGAGGCATTTGGCCTGGGTTTGATCCCTCATTAGCTGAAAGAATGGGGTCCATCACCTTCCACCCCAGAGCCACAGTATGGCCCGGTGTAGAGGGCCATCTCTGCTGCAGTTCCAAGGCTTAACAAGAAGACATGGGCATGTGCCAGCCTGAGAAAGGGTTGCCCTTCTCCCATGGAAACCAGGCTGACCCAGGTTGGTATGTCAGGTTTCCCAACTTTTTTTCTTTGTTTTGTTTTTTTTCGAGACAGGGTTTCTCTGTGTAGCCCTGGCTGTCCTGGACTGGATTTGTAGACCAGGCTGGCCTCAAACTCACAGAGATCTGCCTGCCTCTGCCTCCCAGAGTGCTGGGATCACAGGTGTGTGCCACCACACCTGGCTTGGTTTCCTAAGTTTTTGATCAGCTCTTTGAAGGGAACCTCAGAAAACCTGGGGTCAGGGTGAGTGTGGTGTGTGTGTGTGTGTGTGTGTGTGCTCTCACGCATGTGCACACATGATTGCATGTGTGGTGGGGGTGAGGAGGGGATGTTCTGGCCTCTGTGAGTGGCATCATGCCCCCACCCCTCTCCTCACAAGGAGATCCTGCAGCCTGGACTTGGAAGAAGACCCCTTGGGAAGCGCTCCAGCCAGGGCTGTGGGGACAGTGTGATGAAGACAGAGCCGTTTGCTAATGCCATGTGGCTGCTGTGACAGTCTGTTAATGCCATTTACAACGTGCTGTAATTATGTCTCACACATGCTGGTGGGCCCAGCCAGCAGGAACATTCCCTGGGAGGGGCTGAGGAAAGATTCCTTCAGCGGAGAAGGGGGCTGGGTTTCCTCAGGAGGCTGGGGCTCGGAGCGGTAGTGAAAGAGAACAAAATCCTCCTTTTATCTAACCCCAGGAGAGGGTGTCAAGAACATCAGCGCCCTCACAGACGGGCCCCTGGAGTTGTGCACCCCACAGCCTGCTTGGCCCTGTGTGGCTGCCCTGGCGCCTGAGGAAGCGCTCACTCCCTGCTCCCACTTGTGCTTCTCACTCTGAATTGTTCTGGCTCCTGGCTGGGCCTCAGTTTCCCCTGTAGTAGAATAAGGATGCTGGGAGCAGGGTGGCGAGAGATAGGTTAAGCAGCAACACGCATCTACTCTGTACTTTGGGGTCTCCGAGCCTGCTGGAGCCCATGGTGAGGCTTTAAAGTCCCAAGGTCAGGTTTGTAGTGTAAGCTGGGTAGGGGGCACAGCACATGCCCGAAGTTCTAGCAGCTGGCAGCTGAGGCAGGAAGGTGGAAAGTTGAGGCCAGCCTGGGCTACACTGACCCTGGTCACCTCTGTTTGGATGGTTTTGTGGTCTTGGTGCTGACGTGTTCCAGCCGGTTTCTGCCCTGGGCTCTGAGAGCAGCATGTGCCTGAGGCTTTGGTGTGATCTGGCCTCCATGCTCCTAAGTCTCTCTCTGAGCTGCTCCCTGCTCTTTTGATGCCTTTCATCCAGGCCTTCCTCACTCCCCCCAGCGTACTTCCTCCTCTCCTGGAGGGGCCTGTGAGAGGCCCTGAGAAACAGAGGAGCCGATTTCCAAGTCATTAGTCCCCCAGTGTCGGGCTGCAGGATGGATTTTGATCAAGAGCAGGGTGACATTTGGCAAAAGTTGCTGATGAGGGATTGAATGATTAATCGTCATGACAACCGGGCTGGAGTAATGACAGGGATGCGATGGTGCCCGAGTTAAACACAAAGCGGCCCGTGAGCCGGGGCGGTAAATTACTAGGCATGTCACCGCTGTGCTTTTGGAGAAAGCGGCCGTGCGTTCCTAATGAGAGGTTAACTGTGTCCCCAAAGTAATTACCGCCGATTGAAGAGGTGGCTGGTAATTAGAGGATTAGCCTCCATGAGCCTCACCTGCATGGTTGCCATGGCATCAGAGGATGGGTGGGGTGGGAAGGCAAGAAGGGTTTGGACCCCATCCCCAAAACAGGTGCCAGAAGACCCTCTGATCCCATCTGTCTTGGTTGTCTGCCACCCATGGCCAGGCTGGGCAAGCTCTGGGGGAGCCTCAGTCTTCCCAGCTGTAAACTGATGGCTTGGGCCCATTCAAGAGAAATGCAGCCTGCATGTGCCTCTGGGCTCTGCCGGCAGCAGCCAAACAGACCTGGGTTGGCTGCCCCACTGCCCGGTAAGGCTGGACCCTGGAGGTCACAAAAGCCTACTTGTTGGCTTTGTGATTTGGGTTAAGGGGCAGAGCACTGGCCTCAATTTCTTCACCTTGAAAATGGGAAAAACAGGGTCGGGAGATGCTCACTTGCGGTACTTCGTGAGTTCAGATTCCCGGAACTCGTGTAAAGCTGGGCTCAGTGGCTTACCTCTGCAGGCCCAGCACTCCTATGGGGAGATGGAAGGCTGAGACAAGGTAATCTCTAAAAGCTCAGGGAAGGGAACCAGGAGACCCCGCCTCAAACAAGGTAGGTGGTGAGGACCAACATCCAAGGCTGTCTTCCGACCTCCATATGTACACTGTGGCACACACACACACACACAGAGACAGAGAAAGACAGAGAGACAGTCAGAGACAAAGACAGCGACAGGATATAAAATAGGAGGAATAATCGTGGCTCTGGCTTGAGAGAGTAGTTGAATAAGATAGAGTCACTGCAGACCTGAGTGCCAGAAAATCCAGTCAGGGGCACTTTCCCACAGCCCTTCTCTTCAGTGACCTGGGAGAGCTGGGGAAGAGGTCTGCTGTGTATCCTTGGTCAGTCCCCTGCCTCTCTGTGCCTTTGATTCCCACCTGCCTGTGTTTTGTTTTAACTTATAAAAAATTAGCTTTCGTCTCTCTTCTGTGTGTGTATGTGTGATGTGTGTGTGGGCTTTCGTGTCATGATCTGTATGTGGAGGGCAGAGGACAACTTTGTGGAGTCAGGTTTTTTGGTTTTTGTTTTTCCCTCCACCCCTCTGTGGAAAGAACTTGGGTCGCCAGGCTTATGGGGCAAGGACCTTTACCTGCTGAGCCATCTCCCTTGCCTGCCCCCGCCCCCACTCCCACACCTCTGGGTGGTTTTTGTTGTCACTTTGCTTCAGGGTTTAAGATAAGCTTTCATTGTAACCCAGGCTAGCCTCAAATTCCCCATGTAGCCAAAGGGGACCTTGAACTTCTGACCCTCCTGCCTCCACTTCCTGAGTGCCGGGATGACAGGCATGGCTCAGACCAAGTTCCTCCAAATGTCACACTATGGACCTCTTTTTCTCAAGAGGCCTGAGCCACCACTTCCATCTAAGGAGCCGAGCACAGCCACACTCAGGCGGCCCAGAAGGGAGTGTCCCTGGATTGCCTTTGGCCAATTTCTATGACATCATAGGGCAGGGCCTGCCCAGTTGTCTGGGGCCTTGGTGGGACCCCCACACCCACAGAGCAGGGCGATGATGAAGGCCTCCGGTTGGCCCCCGGTTCAGCAGCTGGCAGCGCCCGGCACCTGGGTGCAGGCCTCGGTGAACCTGTGGAGAGCAGCGGCTAAATGATTCCATCCATAAATGATAAGGCAGCTCATTTCCAGGCCTTCATGATAAATTCATGGCCTTATTTAATGTCTTCGCTGCCGACCTTCCCTGGCACCATGGGGAGATGGCGCTTCCTAGGCCGTGAAGCTGGGGATCCTTATGGACACTGGGGGCTACCACCCCTTCCCCCAGAGGCTGAGGAGGCCTCTGTGCTGGCTACCTGGCAGGGGCAGTTAGCAAGCCTGTTTCCCTCTGCTTCCTACCCTCCCCCAGGGAAAGCCCCAGGGTTCCACAGCTGAGAAGTTTGAGTCCAAAAGACCCAAGTTCAAATCCTGCCGGCCCCCCCCCCCCCGTGCTAGGTGACCCTGGGGTTATCTGCCTCCTGCTTTAGAGATAAGAAGAATGGCATTGTGTCCTTAGTGCACACAACCACTCACTACCATGTTCACACGCTACACTTTATTTTCTCTGGGGGCACTGCTTGGAGGACTCACTGGCCGATTTGGAGGACTCTCCTTTTCAATAGGACACCTGGGCCCTGCTTCTTGCCCAGAGCAAGCAGAGGCTGGAGGGGACAGGAGCCCAGCCTGGAGGGACCACAGCTCGCAGCAGCTTCCCGCCAGCTCCGGGGTGGTCTTGGTGACTCTGGATAACTCTGACCTCAGTTTCGTCACGTGTTACTGTAGTCACAGGCCAGTGGCTTGCGCAGATGAAGAACTGCAGTAGAACCCTGGGGGTGGGCGGGGGTTTCAATTTCTAGAACCTTCACTAAGCCCATCCCCAGTCTAGTTGGCTGATAAACTCTGAGGAAAACCACAGAGTCACGGGACCCTGGGGCCTCTCCCAGCCTTGAACTTCACCAGTGAAGAGGCTGCTAGGATGACAGCCATGCACTGGCACCTACTGTGTACCACGTGTCGCCATCCTGTGTTGCCCTCAGCTCTAGTTACTTTTCTTTCTGTGGCAAAATTCTTCACAACAGCAACTTGAGAGCACAGCCCTTTTTGGTGAGGAAGCCCTGACATGAAGGCAGGAGCCTGGCCCAGCTGGTCACTTGGTATCACAGTGAGGAGGCAGAGAGAGGTGAACCCTGGTGTCCAGCCTCCCTCCACGTGCACAGATGTTTGGACGTACCTGGGGTATCTGTACGCCTGGTGCCAGCGGAGGTTGGAACAGTCCTGCCCACAGTCAGGGTGGGTCTTCCCACCTCAGCCAAGGCAATCTAGAAGTATCAACCATCCCCCCGTCTCGTCTGTGCCGCCACACCCAGATGTAGGCCAGCAGTGGCTCATGACATCCTAGCAAAGAAGCAGATGTGCCCAGGGGCCCCGTTTGTTCCTCCCATTCAGCTGAGCCACAGGCTTTGGTTTACACAAGTGTTCCCATGTTTGTGAAAAGGTACTTCTTTAGTAATGGGGTACCCGTATGTGAGTGTACACGTGTTCCTGTGACCTGGTTGTGTCTCACCTCCTCGCTCCTGTCCGTGCCCTCAGAGCAAACATCTGGTTGGAGAAGAGATCCTGTTGGCCTGTGGAGGCTCTGACTTCCAGGTCTTACAGAATTAGCATAATTTGCATTGTCTTTTGCATCGATGTGAAGTCACTTCCTCCTCTACAGTCCCGCCCATAGTTGCAGGCGCCAGCTGTCACCAGTGGGGTAACTTCTGCAAGGCACCCGGCCTATCAGAGTGTGAGGTACAGGGTGGCCAGGCTCCTCTGCCCCCCATCTCTCATGACCCATTTGTGGTGTGAAGAGCCGGGCTCCTCTGCCAGCAGGTGCCTGCGTGGAGCTCTGGACCTCAGTCTAGGAAGCTGATCATGACACTCATCTGCAGTTCTGTCCTGCTTGTAGTCTGAAGACACTTCCCTTGATGCCCCAGGAGGGGAAGGGGCAGACAGAGATGGCAGAGAAGGAGCAGGGGCACCATGGGGGGGGGTGCGCACCTGTGCACACTTTACTGTTTGTTCTGAGTCCATGGGTGTGAGAGAACAACACAGCTCATTGCCTACATTTCAAGCATAAGCTCTGGTCATTTGTTTAGTCCTTGCAACAGTCCTATGAGATGCTCAGAGACGTGAGGTGACCTGCATAAAGTCACACAGCCGGTGAGAGTGGTAGAGTCAGGAGATGCCATCTGGGCCAGTGGCTCATACACTCAACCGTCAGCGCTCTACGGTCAGGAGGCCCAGGCAATCTGCTGCGATGCCCCTGGCATAGCAGGCACCCACGGGGGAGCATGCACACCCTGCACCTGTGCACATGTGGACACGCTTGGATGTGCACACACATTTCCACTAACTCATATACATCTCCTGTGTGCATGCTGGTGTGTCAGTGTAGGTCTGGATGCAATGGCTGTGCCTGGGTGTACGCACAGGGGTCTCCAAGAGGTTGGGAAATCCCAGCTCAACTCAGCCTTGCTGTCAGCTGGTCCAAGAGAACTGCCTGGGTCAGATGTGAAAGAGCAAGGACTCATATTGCTGTCCTTTGCCCAGGCCTCCAGGACACATTAATAACAGTTCAGCAAATCCCAAATGTAAATAGGGCAATCAGGCCCGAAAATGCAGACATTCATCACCCAGATACAAATTACACCCGGGCTGATGTAATTACAGGAGCTCAGCTCAATGCATCGAGCCACCTTGCCCCGCACCCCTGCATGTTACTTGTACTTGTGCCTTCCTTCCTTGAGGAGCCACCACCATCTGACCCCTCAGGGTCTTATGACCACAGTCAAAGGTCTCAGTTGGCTTCACTATCTTTGTGCCTTGATAGCAGAGTTTCAACACCAGTAGCAGCCAGAGCATGAGTGAGATTCCTAGTTCTTTCTCTAGTTCTGAAATGACTTAATGTGGACCTTGGGAGACCCTTTCTGGATTTCAGTTTCCTCTTCTAATCAAAGGAAATAACAGTATACTATGGTGTTATAGCCCCTGTGTTTTGTAGTAAGGAGGGCCTGGGCTCACCACTCCTGAGCTGAGTGACCTTGAGTAAGTTTCCTCCCAACTCTGAGCCTTGGTTTCTTCATCTGTGAAGTGGATACAAGAGTGTCTATTTTATGAGATTTTTTTTATGAAGAAGGAATAATATTTGCCACTTTATTAATGAATTTAACTCATTCACACTTATTGTGATGATGGTGTTATAACATCACACATCAACTATCAACATGCAGGCTGGGGGGATGATGACTCAGCAGTTAAGAGCACGTACTGCACAGTCAGGAGGACAAAGTTTGGATCCCAGTGCCCATGCCTGTAACCTGACCTCTAAGTAAGGCAGAGAGGCAGGAACATTGGTGGGGTCAATAGAGGGTTCTGGCTTCCAGCCAAACCCAGAAAGCACAAGCCTTGAGTTCAGAGAGAGATTCTACCCCAGAGTGAACAGGTAAAGAGTGATGGAAGACTTCACTTGACATCTTCTTCTGGCCCCTGAGTACATTTGCCATACAGATGCATACACATATGCACACACACACAGATGCCCAAAAATATATATACAGAGATACACACGCGCATGTACAAACATGGATGCATATACACACATGGACACAGACACACAGAGATACACACACATACACACATGGATACATATACACAGAGAGACACACAAACAGACACATAGCCACACAGACAAACTCACACAGAGACACACACAGGCTCACACACACAGACACTAAGTGAATATTTTAAAAGCTAACCCTCTGTTAATCTCATTTGCATCTCACACAGCTGTGCAGTCTCTGCATCTCCCTCGTCCCATTTGCTGTTTTTGTATTTGTCAGGCTTCCCATGTTCCCTTCTTTCTCCTGGAACTCTAAAATAGAGAAGCGTTTTGTCCCTCACAGTCTGTGAGGCAAAACCAGGGAACGGCTTCGCTGGTGGCTCTGGCTGTCTCATGAGGTCACAGTCATGGTGACTTCTCTCACTGCAGCCCTGACATCTGCAAGCCCACATAGGGTGCAGGATACAGTCCTGACTGTTCAATCTAGTTCTTCCATCTAATCCTTCCATGACAGTCCTAGAGTGTGTCCATGCTGTGCTGGCTTCCCAGGGGCATGTGCCCAAGGAAAGCAAAGCAGGGGTTGGGTGTCTCTAATGATCCAGCCTTCAAGGTCACAAAATGTTGCTTTTTTGCATAGAACCCAGATACCATGGGTCTCTTGTATTGAACACGTATGTAAATCGCTTCTCCCAGCCCGTGGGCAACTTTCATCAAGGTGGCCCAGTGCCTGGCACAGAGAGGGCATCCACAGTGAGGTGGTATGATGAGGAATGATTCAGAAGCTGCTCTGCCTATCGTTGCCCCCTCCAGGCCTTGGTTGGCATGGGCCGAGCCTGGGATGCCAGCAGCCCCTGCCGTCTTTGAAGCGGAGAGGAGACTCTAAACCAAAGGCATTTCCAGGTCTGCATCGTCCTAACTTCACATTGATCAGTAATTAAACACAGCCTCCAATTACTATAATGTTTGGCGAGACACCAGGCTCATGTAAAACCCTGCAGTAAGCATCTGCTTCATAAATTGCCTCTGGGTGCAATGCGCTGGCAGGGCTGGGGAGGGGAAGGCTGGAATGGGAAGATGTGAGAGGGACAAGGAGGGCTGTCCCTCCGAAAGGTGGCATCACTGAAGAGCTTAACACTTCCCTACTGGTCGTGTAGAACTCTCTAAGGCAGGGCTGAACTGAGGGCTGGAAAGACCCCGTCTTGGGACATTGTCAGGGCCTACACATGTAATTACTGTGAGTGACTTTTCTGTTGCTTAATTTTTTTTTTTCCAGAACCCAAATCATCTACTCACTGATCACTTAAATTTAATAAGGGAAGCATGGGCCGAGGGTGTAGCTCAGTGGTAGAGTGTCTGTCTAGCTGTCTGAAAAGAAGGAAGAAAAGGGAAAAGGAGGTGGGGAGGAGAAAGAAGGAGAAGAAGAGGGAAAGGAAGAGGGGGAAGGAGAGGGAGAAAGGGAGGAGGAGAGGAAGAAGAGAGGGAGGAAGGTGGAGGAGGAAGAAAAAAGGAAGAGGGGAAGGAGGAGAGGGGGAGGGAAGAAGGGGGAGGGAGAAGAAAAGAGGAAGCAGGAAAGGGATGGAGCTGGTTCCCAGGACAGCACACCCAAGGGACTCAAATGCCGGCTCTGTCTCAGGTTGGTGGGTCTGTCTGGACAGACACTCTGCTCCTGAGACCCTCCATGCTGCCCTCACCTCCTCAGGCCTCTCTTCTGCAGCAGAGGAGAGCCCATTTTGTCACATGGGAGGGTCAGAGCGGTGGAAAGGGCTGGGAAGACCACGTGAAGCCACCTGAGGCCGGGATTCTCCTGACATCTGCTTCTCACAGAAGCCCTATGATAAAACTGGCTGTGCTACCCAGAAGGCACCAGGCTGAGCTGCCCTGTCTGCACTCTCTTCTGTCTCAGGCAGCTGGAACCTTCCAGGCCTACTGGGCTGATGCCCGTGGCTCTCCCTGAAGCCTGCAGCCTTCCACGCAGAGCACCTGAGGAGCTTCCCCACGGCAGCTATTCCTGCCTGGTCCACTCCACCACTGGAACACACCGTGTACACACAGCACAATTTCCCTGAAGATTCCCTGGAGCTTCCCATGTCCCTGCAACAGGATCCCTGAATCAGAGGAGCAGGTGCAAGAACATCTTTTAAATTCCCCAACTTCATCTTGGGGTGTGTTCAGTGACCCAGACACAGCAGGTGAACGGCCAGCCCCAGGCAGGCAGCAGGCAGGGGTCTGATGATGGTGCCATCCATAACAGGTGCCAGGTGAGTCTGTGCAATCTCTCATCCCCACCCGCCAGTGAGGTCCAAAAGGAAACAGACTCAGAGACGTTAAGGACCCTGCCTCAGGTCCCGAAGTCCCAGTGTTCAAACCCAACACTGGCTTCTTACCTCTGATGCTAAACCCTTGCACATGAGCCAGGACCAGCCTTCTGTCCACCCGTCCATCTGTCTATCCATCTGTCTGTCCCTCCCTCCTTTCTTTTTTTTTTTTTTTAACAGGATCTCATGTAGCCCAGGTTGGGCTTGAACTTACCAAGTAACCAAGGTAAGTTGGTTACTTAATCTTGAACTCCTCAATCCTCTGCCTCCACCTCCAAGTGCTGGGATAACGGTGTGCCTCCATTTTATTTGGTCCTGTATATCAGACCTAAGAGTCTGGGCACAGCGGGCACACGCTCTGCCAACTGAGCTACATTCCCAAAGCACAGTCAGGGTTTCCATGACGCTGAGTACCATGACCACACCCAGAGATAAACAGAGCTGATATGAGGCCCTGAGAGTGGGCCTACCTTCTATTTTCAAGTGTCCACCTCTGTGAAGAATTTCCCTGGGTTCCAGTCCAGGTAGCAACTGTTTGTCTCTACAATGTGCATTGCCATCACAGGCTGACCAGCCTCTAGGGCCCAGAGTCAGCCCTGGCACCTTCTCTGTGGTCACAGGACACCTTGGACCCATTCTACCTCCACACAGGGAAGCTCCTCTAATGGACGGTCAGATGTGTCACCAATGTGGGACAGGATAGAGACAGCCGGAAACCTGCTGGCCTTCCCATATACAGATGTGACATTCTGTACCTGGGGGGTCCCTGTTCCTGCTCAGTACATTGTGGGCGTCTATCTGAGATTTAAAAACTCCTAAAACTGGTGGGGTGGGGGTGGGGCTCTGCTCTACAACATTTTGACAGTTTCATGGTGCCTGACACTAGATGGGTGCTAATTCACCAACAGGGTGGCATGGGAGGGGCACTATCTCCAGAGGGGGCAGTAGTCACACGACAGATCTGCTCTCCTCTGTTCACCTCTCTGCACCTCCAATTACTAGCCACTTTTTTTTTTGACAGAAAAGAATGTGCTCAAAGGGACTCAGTGATTTCTCTAATGCTGCCCAGCAGGGGAAGGACGGATGGAAAGCCAGCAGCCATTCTGCCCCGCACCGTAGCCAACAGTCCAAGAGGCTAGAGAGACACTCAATGGATGAGAGGGTGTGCTGCTCTTCCGGAGGACTCAACTTCCATTCCCGGCACCCACGTCAGGAAGCTCACAACCCCTGTAACTCCATCTTCAGGGCATCCATAGCCTCTGGCCTCTCATTGGCACGCCAGCAACCTCAGCACAGAGGGTAGAGTACGAGAGACCCTCAGGAACACCCTGGAGGACCCGAGGCAAAATCACAATAAAAAATAAATTAAATCAAAACATAACACTTGGTAAGGATATAAAGAAAGGCTGGCAGGGTGGCTAAGCAGGAAAAGGCACTTGCTACCAAGTCTGATGGTACCAAGTCGGCTCCCAGGATCGACATGGGGGAAGGAGAGGACAGCTCCTTCAGGTTGTTCTCTGAGCTCTACACATGGCCATGGCAGGTGCATGGCTCCAACCCCCAAATAAATACACAAACAAATAAATAAATGTAATTTTTAGAGAAAAAAGTTGAAGTATTTAGAGTCTTGAAGTTAACATTTAAGTGAACAAACTTTTTCCTTTTTTTTATGTTTGTGGTTTTTTTGTTGTTGTTGTTGTTTTCTGTTTTTTTTTTTTTTTTTTTTTTTTTTTTTTTGAGTCAGGGTTTCTCTGGGTAGCCCCGGCTGGCTTAGAACTCAGAGAGATCAGCCTGCCTCTGCCTCCTGAGCGTTGGGATTAAAGGTGTGTGCCACCACACTCAGCTAGAAACAAACTTCTTACATTGTAAAATGCTGCAGCAAGTGAAAACTAAAGTAGTATAAGAAAAAATAAAAGGCCAGAGTTGTCCCTGTGTCCCTCATTCTCTCCCCAGAGGACGCTGTTGTGAGCAGACTTCCATATGACTCTTTCCTGTGTAGGCTTTTGATCACTCTGGGCCTTGTGAATGTTAGGTGAGTGCTCTGCTCTGGTAGACCCTATTGTTCTCTTCTGCTGTTTTTTTTTTTCAGACAAAGTCTCACTCTGTAGACCAGACAAGCTTCAAGCTCATGGTGATCTTCCTGCCTCTGTTTCCCAACTACTGGGATTAAAGGTGTGTGCTAACATGTCTGGCCTATATATTCTTTTTTTTTTAATTTTTTAAAAATCTATCTATCTATCTATCTATCTATCTATCTATCTATTCATCTATCATTTATTTTTGGTTTTTCTGGACAGGGTTTCTCTGTGTAGCCCTGGCTGTCCTAGAACTCACTCTGTAGACCAGGCTGGCCTCAAGCTCACAGAGATCCACCTGCCTCTGCTTTCTGAGTGCTGGTATTAGAGGCATGCACCATCACCACTCAATTTTTTATTTATTATTTTAGATTTATTTATCTTATGTGTATGAGTGTTTTGTCTGCATATATGTCTGTTCGCCATGTGTATGTCTGGTGCCTACAGAAGTCAGATCCCCACCCCACATCCATGTGCTGCTGAGAATCGAACCTGGCCCTCCAACTCTCCAACCCTGGCCCAGAGCCTGTATACTCTTAATCAGTATCAATTACATTCACGCTTCTCTGACACACATGGCAGTGCAGCGCTGATTTGCTTTCCTATCTCACAGCCATTCTCTCTTGTTCCAACACAGCTACTTCACTTTCTTTTCCTAGCTGCCTGCTCCTCCCTAAGTGAGTACAGTACAGTCTGCATTACTGTTTGCTTGGTTTCGGGTTTGGTTTTTGAAGCAGACTCTCCAGGCTGGCCTCTGCCACTCTGTGTAGGAGAGGCTGGCCTTGAACTCCTGATCCTCTTGCTCCCAGCACAAGAGCTGGGACTATACCACTGCACCCAGCTTTCTAATTCCTATTTAACCAGTCCTGTTCTGGCCTGGATAACTGTCCCCTGAGACCCACATAGTAAAGTCTTGGTCCCCAGGTTTGGCAGGTAAAGGACACTTTAAGATAACAGAGGCACCACATTGCTCCACCCCAAGCTCCATGTGTGGCCTAAGGCAGTGAAGCTCAGCAACCACGGGCCACAGCGGAGCTTCTGTCTCGTTATAACAGAGGAAAACTGGCAGACACAGATCTTAACAGGTGAACACCTTAGTTGGTTCCACTCTCTGGGCTTTTATTTGTTTGTTCATTTATTGATTGGTTGATTGTTCTTTGTTTTCTGTCTTTCTGAGACAGAGTTTCTCTGTGTAGTCCTGGTTGTCCTGGACTTACTTGCTTCTTTATAGACCAGACTGGCCCGAACTCACAGAGATCTGCCTGTCTCTGCCTCCCTAAGTGCTGGGATTACAGGCGTGCACCAGGGTGCCTGGCTTCTCTGGATTTTAAAAGGTGCCCATGGGGGCTGGAGAGACACCTCAGCAGCTAAGAGCATTTGTTGCTGTTGCAGAGGACGCGGAGTCCAAATGGCAGCTCACAACCATCCATAGCTTTAATTTCGGGGGATCAATGCCCTCTTCCGGCCTCAGTGGGTACCAGGCATCCATATAGTACACATACATATATGTGACAAACAAATATTCAGACACATAAAGTAAATTTAAAGTTTGTGTTTGTTTGTTTGAGACACGGTCTCACTGCGTAGCTCAGCTCTCATGGAGCTCACTATGTAGACTAGGCTGGCCTTAAACTCACAGAGATCTATCCCAGCCTCCCAAGCGCTGGGATTAAAGGGGTGCACATGCCCAGCTAAAATCAATAAAGTACAAGGTGCTCAGAAACATTCTGAGCATTTGTAAAAACATTTTTTATAATTACTTATTTAATTGTGTGTGAGCACGGCAGCTGGGAAGGAACACATGCCGAGGTTCACGTGTGGAGGAGGGCGGGCAACTTCGAGAAGGTGCTTCTCTCCTCAATTTCTTGCGGGGTCTGAAGATGGGACTGCATCTCCAGTTGCGCCTGAATCCCTCTACCTGCTCACTTCACCCCCGCAACCCCGGGGCTCCACTTATTTCTTTGCCCAGTCAGATCACAGAGGCATCCTTTGCACAGGGACACCCCGCTGTGTGGCCCTGCATGGCCTGAGCACCCTCTCCCTTCTGGGCTTGGCTTCTCCGCTGCCCTCTATAGTGGGGAGACCTCAGGAGCCTCCTGGTCTCATGCCTGCTGGCTCCCCTCGACCCCAGCCTCTGCTGCCTCCTCTGCAGGTCCAGCCTAAGGCCCTCAGCCTCAGCATCTGCCCACGCTAAGATCATTTACACTTTCTACTTCTTCCTTTCTTTACGGCAGGCAGGGGCCACGTCAAGTGAAACATCGCCTACCGCATTGCTCACAAGGAGTCATGACAGTGGGACCACTGATACCCCGGTGGCCGACTATTATGAAGGACCTGTGTTGGCTCTGACATCGGGTAATGACAATTCTGGAATTTTATTTTATTTTTTAAAAACACAGAACTATTACAAGAATCTGCTTGTGTTTTAATCTGAGGTGTAGGGATGCGGGGCTGCTTTGGACTGTCCATAGCTCCTAACTATGATTTGTCTCCTTCTAGCAGAGACGTGGTTTTGCCAGCTGCAGATAATTCCTGTAATTGTGTGACATCTGGAATTCTGGGAACTTTTCAGAGGGTACATAAATGCTAGGGCCTTGAGAGGCTGGGTTGGTGGGTGTTGGTTGTTCGGTGGAGTTGGTTGTGGTGCTCAAAGAAAAACAAGAAGAAAGAAACTAGATTCAAGAATCTCTCTTTCTCCTCTTCTCCTTTCTCTTCTACCTAGTGGTAGGGGATAAAGGATGAGGAAAAAGTGGCTAAGGCAGGTTACAACATTGCCCATTCGGTGAGAGCCTACTAGTTCTGCAAAACTTGGCCCTAGACCAGTGGCCCAGAGCATTGCCTAGGTCAAGGGCAAGGGCAAAACAAAAGACCTGTTACTGGGAACAGAACTACAAAGGAGAGCTGGCTTGAATTTACTTCCTCCAGGGAATGCTGCCCCCCACCCCCACCCCCAGAGGTCCCTGTCCTGTGTGTGAGTCTGGAGTCTACCTCCTGGTCACCTTCTCTTCAGGAATTCACCTGTAGGAAGTGGCCTTTTTCCAGACTGTCCAGCATCAGTCAGGAACTGGACTCTGTAGCTAGCTGGCTTTGCTCATGGCTGCTGAACAGGTCTCGTCATGTTGGAATTTTGAATGACTTCTGGGTTTGCTGTAATCTTTGTACTTGAAATTTAAGCTCACATAGCTACCATTTATGCTTGCATAAAACATTGCACCTGTAAACAACAAGCAAATACACCAAAACAGAAAACACATCCAAGATTTTAGAATGTCAACTCTGGTAGAAGACAGCTTCCATGTAAGGCGTATGATGCCATTGCAATTGCCATGATGTGAGAAAGCACAAACTGCTGACACGGGCAGCCACAACAGCTCCAGTCACGGAATCCAGGCCCTAGATGTGTGAACACAAGGGCCACCCTAGGCATTTCAGCCCCGGAACAAGCAACAATGATAGACCCAAGGAATCTATTGGACAGCCAGACAGGGATCTTAATTGTATTTGAAGTCTTCCAAGCCCCCAAATTGGGATGAAGTCATCACACAGCAGAGAGAACTGCCATGTCCTTACATGGTTCCAGGGACTTGGACCTGACTGGGGATGTGAGGAAATAAAGACACACAGAAAGACACACAGAAAAGTCTGGGATCAGGTGGTCTGGCCTCTGATGGAGAAACCGCAATACCCCAGAAGCTCAGCGTGTTTATTATTTAGAGTTGAACAGAGAGGCGGGGTTTTTGCATACAGCTAATCAAGAGGAAGGGTGTATGGAACACACCTGAACAAGGAGGCAGGCTTAGCAGTCTTCAGGCTGAAGCTACCCAGGGTGGATGTTTTCTGTACACCCTCTCAACATCCACACACGGACCAGAAAGGCAGGCTCTGCCATTTCCCTCTGAGTCTGAGGCTCCACGGTCCTTGACATAGCCGTACTCATATCAACAGCACACGCTCACTTGGGCTTTGTTCATACAGGGCTTCCGTGGCTCTCTACAGAAGACACTCTCTCCTCTACACCTGCTTTTGTCCCTATGCCATAGAATGCCAAGGGCAACAAACCCTTACACACCGCATGCGTGGTTTATACCCACATGTGAATTCCAGTCCTGCCAGGGTTCTGTGCATAAATATGGGTGAGTCCCTTTCCTTTAGTATGCCTCAGTTTTCCTAACAATGGATTAGGAGCTGGAGAATGTGGAGTGAGGACCTCCCCCAGGTTTCCTTCCTGAAACATTAGGAAAGAAGCATGGTGACGGGTACTGGGTTTCAGGATCTGAGTCCCAGGTTCGCGTCTCAGTGCTGGCAGACACGTGACGTGCTCTCCAGTACGGCGCTCAGGGCTTTGCCCTTCTGCCTTCCATTTCAGCTTTGGTTTCCCGTCGCACTGAAAATGTGTGATGGTAGATGTCACCACAGACAGAACTGTGGCGAATGCTGCAATTTACATTGCTGTCTTCAAGCGCCTTTGATGGTTCAGACATATTTTGGCAACACTGGGTGGGTGGAGGGGAGGCTGTTATGGGCCATTGAGATGGCTCAGCATGCAAAGGGGCTTGCTGGCAAGCTGAGCAACCTGAATCCATCCCTGGAGCCACGTGTTGGCACAAGCCTGATGAACTGAGCTTGATACCCAGAACCTTCATGAAGGTGGAAGGAGAGAACCGACCCTATAGAACTGTCCTCCAACCTCCACACACACCGTTTGCAGGTGCCCAAACACACATGTGCACACATGTATACACACACACCAAAGGACCAGGGAGATGCCCAGTGGGTAAAGGCCCCCGCTGTGAAGCACAGGGCCCTCAGTTTAGTCCTCAGCTGGAGCCACATGGTAGAAGGAAAAACAAACTCTGACCTCTGTGTCTTTTCCATGGCAACCCCCACCCCCAAATAAATATGTAAGAAAAAAAATTAACTGAAAGCAGCATTCAGCATGATGACATCTACGTGGAGTCCTAGCACTTGAGAAGCAGAGGCAGGAGGGTCAGAAGTTCAAGGCCGGCTTTGGCTGAACACACTGGACTACCTGTGACCCTGGTTATTTTGGTTTTTTAAAGAAAATGAAAGGAAGGAAGGAATAAAAAGGAATCCCACAGAAGACACTTTGCCTCTGTTGAATAGCCTTCCTAGGTGGCGCATGCTCCGGCCACAAGCCTTCTCTAAGCAGGATGGAGACAGTGGCACCGATGTCCCCCACAACCTGCCTACACACAGCACCAGAAGACCTGCCTGATTAGAGTTAAAGGGAGACTAAGATTAAATACGTGTTGATTACGCCAGCTTCTGCTCCTGTTTATTCTCATAAATAAGGCATGAGCCCCAGCTCCGTTCCCCCCCCCCATGCACACCCTTCCTGGGGGTGGTATTTATTATATGCAAATCCGAAGTAATCACTTGTTTATCAGACAGCGTGTGGCCCGGGTGGGAAATAACCTGGGGGTGATGGTGCTGGGTCTATCCAGATGCCACAGGCTTGCATCTCTCTCCAGAGAGCCCTGGACCAATCATGGGCTGGGGTCCAGCAGGCTTGGGCAGCCTGGAACTAAGACCCACTGCTTCCTGCCTGAGCAGCTCAGGGCATGCTCTGAGCGGCCTTTGTTGTGTGAGTTTGGGGGAAGGACACAGGCTATGGGAAGCAGCAGGGAAAAGGCCTCTGCTGCAGGTTGGTCTGGACAATGGTTTACAGGAAAGATTGTGGCCAGCCTGGTTCAAAGGTTCCACCTGCTGCCTCTTGCTGTGTGACCTTGACCTCGCTGCTGCTCTGCTGGTTCTCCATATCTTTATCAGTCAGATGAAAACCACGGTTCCGGGCTCAGCAGTTAAGAGCACCGGCTGCTCTTCCTGAGTTCAATTTGCAGCAACCACATCGTGGCTCACAACCATCTATAATCAAATCTGATGTCTGTCATGCAGGCACACATGCAAATAGAGCACTCATAAAATAAATAATCTGAGAGAGAGAGAAAGAGGATGAGAGAGAGAGGGAGGGTTAACCACAGTTCTGTCGTGAGTGTAGCTGGGGTGAGGCACTTAAGAGTTGAAGTAGGCCCTTCCCCTCTGCCCATTTCCACCTGGAAGGAGGATCCACCTCTTAAGCACTTCTCTGTGTCTGGTACCCTGTGAACTGCCTGTAAGTGCTGTATCCTTGTTAAGCCGTCATCAAACTACATCCACGCCAAGGCTCAGAGATCAGGGCCCTGGCACACTCGCCATTTTGAAACCTATCTATCCCTTACCCCATTGATATCCTTTTTCAGCCTAGAAGGCTGCTGCGACTCCCTAGTGCCCTCCAGACAAGAAATCCGCATCTCTGCTGCGTCCCCTGAGGAGACATGGCCTGGGCTCTGCAGCGCCATCAGCTGCGCAGCCGCCTCTTATACGTTCAGCGTCTCGGATCCTGGCATGCCCAACTCCTTCCTGGCCCAGGTCTTTCCCTTTGCCGTTGTCCTCAGCTTGGAACTTCCGCCCCTGGCTCTCCTCGTGATTCCATGCTTACTTGTCACCTCCCCAGAGGAAAAAACCACTCTATCTAAATTAGGTTCTCTGCCTGTCATTTGCCCTCTCCGGGAACCTTGTCAGTTTCCTTGGTGACACAGACCCCAGTTTGTCACGGGGTTGCTTATTTGGGCTAACTGGCTTGTAGGTCTCTCCGGCTGGGGCTGGGGCAGGTTCTGTGCATCAACGTGGCTGCAGAGGGCAGGACCTCCAGGGTAGCTGCAAGCACAGGCAGGGCAGCGGGGTCTCTGAGTGGGAGCCCATGTGCCCCAAGGAGGCAGGAGACACATTGTCCTCCAGGGATGCTTTTCTGCCAGTCCCTAATGACTTGACATACAAGGTCCTGGTGACAAAGCTCCCTCTGATAAAAGATGCAAAGTTAACATCTGGCGGTTAATTAATAAAGAACCAAGGTGTCTGGCGGGAGCGGTGTGCTGACGCGGACAGTTTCTCCACCCATCCCAAGAGATGCTGACATGAGCTACAAAAATGGGGAGAAAAGATCGATTTGGAGCAGGCCCTGCTGACAAGGCTCCCAAGGGGCAAGAGACCCCCTTGCCTCCACTTCCTGTAGGGGCAGGGATGCTGCTCGGGAGACCCTTATGGAGTATCTATCATAAGGCAAGCCCAGTATTCCCATGGCTTCTCCAAGGACCCCTGAGAAGAGACTATGCCTGGGGTCATATGAGGAAAATGAGGCCCTGCTGCCCACTCCCATGCTAGGCACCATCTCTTTTTCCAGGGAGCAAGGGCACCCAGCAGTGCCAGCCAAGGAGTCATGGGTGCCTATGTCATGCTACTCTGGGATGCCATACAGCCCTGCCAGCTCTGCTGGGCCAGGTGGGACCCAGAATGGTATTAGTGAACCAAGGACACCAGGCGTGCCTCTGTGGGAGGAAGTGTTAATCCCAAAGATGGGAAGAGAAAGACCACAGACCCAAGCCATCATGGCCAAATTAATTGAAGCAAGCAATTAATTAAAGTAAGCTTTTAAAATTTTTTATTCACACACACACAGGATGCCCCCACCTAAGGCAAGTTTAAGAGGTCAGCATTGGATGTGAGGAATACAAGACTTTTAGACTTTAGAGCTCAGGGGTAGGGGGTTTCCAAATGGTGGGATTTGGTGGACAAAATAGGCAGGGTTACAGGAACAGAACATAAGCACAGTCATAACAACCTCCCGAAACAAAGACATGGCTGAAAGGTGGTCTAACAAGTTACTCTTAGCAACAGGTAGTCGTAACAACATTCAGAAACAAAGTTAGGGCTGTAAGATGGTTATAAACAACTCTTGAAACAAAGACACAGTTGCCATTCCTGGAACAGGTGGTAGAGAACCAGGTGTAGTTGAGGTTAAAGGTGAGGCTTAGCCCAAGCCTTGAGAAACAGAGGTTTAAGCATAAACAGGAATGAGCCTATTTGTTTTTACTATAAGATGGCTTTTAAGCCTAAGATGGATGCAGGTTGGTTCATCAGAAGTACAGTTATTGCCCCAGAGAACACAGATTATCTCTGTAATCACCTATTGTATTCCAGGACCTACTATGATCTCCATAATAGTACATACAAAGTGGAAATGATGGACATCTCCACTGATGGCTAGAAGGGATGGGAGCTGTCAGAGGACGAAGCCCAGCTCTATTCCAAGTCACCATTTCCACTGCTGTCAAGCACCTGGGTAGGCCTGCCTCTGACGTCTGACCTAGGGGATTGTGGGTGGTCCAGGAAGCCTCCAGCAAGCAAGGGGAACATCAGCCTTCTGTGGCTGGTTCCTTGGGTCTGGTTAGTGGCTGCTTGCTGTTCTATTGGAAGGAACAGGGGAAGCATCACTCAATAGCTGCCTCTGGTGACCAGAACGCTGCATGGTGAGGCAATGGGGGGACAGGATGGGGAGGTCAGCAAAGGGGTGGGAACTGGGAGAGTTGGAGCTGCAGAGGGAGGCAAACAGAAGGATGTACGGAACCGGGAAAGAATCAGAGCCCCTTTCTCCTTCTCTGTGGGTCCATGTAGGATCTTGCCTGTAGACAGCACTAGACACCAATGCCGAGGTACCTGGGATGCAAGCAGCCTTAGCTATAAATATTGGTCTGGTGTTCTGGGGCTACATGAAGTGCTGGCCTTGCCTCTCTAGGTCTCAGTCAATGCTCACACACTTGTCAGAACAATTAGGTGACAGGAAAAGTGGAGCACAGGGCCTGGCACAGATGACAATCCAACGTACCACACAGAGGCGTTCGAATTGCCTTGGGGAGTTCTAAAGGCCTCCTGCTTCTGCCTGGGGAATGCCAGGCCACCGACCTGGGAGGGGCGCCAGCCAGCCCAGAGTCCCTTCCATAATCCAATTGTCACTGACCTCCAGTTGTCACTGACTGACCTGCCCTGTGACTCCCAGGCACAGATGTTTTAATACACCATGCCTGCTGGCCCCGATGAAGACGCCAGGCACCAGAGGTCTGGGGGCCGGGAGCGGTAGCTCTGTCAAGGGCTTGGGGACGTCTGTGTAATGCTTCTCTCCGACCTCCCCTAATGCCAGCTGCTGTGTTCTTCACCCAGTCTTAGTCCTGTGTCACCCGGGCTGGGGGTGGGGTGCATTTCAGCCTCCAGCTCTGATGGCTCCACTTAGGAAGATGAAACTTCTGACTTTCTGATGGTGCCGTTGCTGCCTTCCCAGGACTATACTGTACTGTATTTGGCTCACAGCTCAGGACACCTTCCATCAGCTCAGAGAAATCAGGGACTCGGGAACTGGAAGCAGGTGGTTACTGATTAATTAAAACAGAATGAGCTAACAGCGAGAGGAAGCTGTATTATAAAAATGCAGGTTTATGGGGAGAAATGAGGGAGTGGGGGAAGGGCAGCGCCCATGCTGAGGACAGGGAGGCAGGAGGAGAGAGAGAGCAGGAAGAGGGAAGAGGGGGAGAAGGGGGAGGAAAGGAGCTTTGGAACCAAGATGTCTGGATTCTATAGTGAGGGGCCTCTGGGAGAGAAGCCCCATCCCTAGGTAGAGGGCAGGGCCCGGCAGCCACACCCTGCAGCAGGTAGGGACTTTCACAGTTACAGTGTATCCATAATCAGAAGGAGAGCAATGAACACACCCTGCTGCCCGTCTCTTCACTCACAGCACCCAAGATCACAGCCAGGGAAGGTCGATTCCCACTTGCCGCCCAGAGGTCCTTGTCCTAGGTGACTCCAGATTCTGACAGTCACAGTAACCATCCCAGGCTCTCATACATACACATCTTATACTGGCTTTGAACTTGAGCCTGCTTCTTCAGCCTCCCAAGTGCTAAGACTCCAGACATGGTTAGCTTCACACTTTATCATAAAACTAGGCATTGTACTAGATGATGTCACCCACCGTAGACTGATGTCACTGTTCTGAGCACATTCAAGGTCAGTGAGGCTAAGCAATGTCAGTGTTTGTGGGGATTAAAAGCATTTTTGACTTAGGATGTTTTCACCTTATGATCGATTTATTGGGACTGAGCCTCTATTGCTAAGCCAAGGAGCGGTGAATGTGTCCTGTCCACAACAAAGATCCTTGTGTTAACTCCGCTGCTCAGCTGGAAAAACTGAGGCTGAGGGAAGGAAATAAATGTGTCCACAAGAAGAAGGAAAGAAGGAACACTCCAGCCCAGGTCTGCTGGGCACGTGTTTTCGTGTGTGCATGTGTGCGCGTGTGTGCCCCCACATGTGGAGGTAGCTTCCTGAGGTGTTCTCCATTTATCTTTTAAAACAGGGCCTCTCACTGAACCTGACATCTATCCAGCTCAACTGGCTGGCCAGAAAACCTCAGGGATCCTCCTGGTTAGGATTCAGACCCAGAACAAGCAGCTGAGGTGCCTATTTAACCAAAGCCACATCCCTCCATCCCTACCTGTTCCAGGGCATGGCTGGCATACTCCGCTCTCTACCCTGAACTCTTCAGCCCCCCCGGAGGGGGGGTTCCTCTCTGCCAGAGGTTCTTCACTATAAGCCAGACATTTGACTTACCTTCTCTTTCTCTGCATTTCCTCTCCTCTCTGCACACCCACTTTCTTTCTCTGCCCCGCCCTGTTTTTCTGTCTCCCCATCTGCATGGTGACTTCCCTGACGTCCTCCTGTGAGATCAGTGAACCCACCTTTCGATGGCTGGTGGAGAATACCTATCACTCCACCGCCGCCCCAGCGGGGTGACTTCTGCCATCACTCCTGGCTTCTTACACTGACTGAGCCATCTCCCCAGCCACTTTCGTTTGTCGAGGCAGGCTCTCACTGTGTAGCCCAGACTGGCCTGCTTGGTGTGTCCTGCTCTGACCCCCTGAGGACTGAGAAGACAATGATCCCAGAGTTGCCCTTGAATTAGAAATTACCCTTGAAACAGTCGCACAGATGCTGCTTTTACTAGGAAACAAAACTAAGCTAAACTAAACATCTGATCTCCAGCTGGCTTCACGAAGCTGGACAAGGCTAAGTCCTTGTCCTAGCCCTGATCATCCTGGAAATGAACCTGACCTCACAGGACCAGTCCACCCTCCAGATGGTCAGTTATAGTCCCCTCTCCAATTGTCCTATTTAAAACCAAGGTTCACATCAGTATCATGAAGTTGGTGGTCAGTGACCCCTAGGTCATCCCTCTTCCCAATATGGCCACACTGAATGAATCTTTCTCTTCAGCATTGCTTGTGTGTTGGATTGGCATACCGGGGGAGGTAGCTGAGCCTAGCTTGTTGGAGCTGCTGGGGTACAGACTTTTACCCCAAACCTTCCCTCATCCTCCTGCCTCAGCCTCCCAAATACTGAGATTACAATCCTGCCCTTCTCTGGCTTCAAGCCTTTCTTCCTCCTATTCTTTTTGCTGCATCTCCTACCTGGCCTAGAGAAAGGTTTGGGTACCCTTCCCTGATTCCACATATCCCTAGTCCTTCTCTTTCTCCCTGCCCTTCCTCCATCCTGCCCTGAGCAATCAATTTCTTCAGATATAATTTGGGATTCTAATGAACGGAGTGATTTGGCATTTAAATAATTATCCACTCTCTAACTGTTAGCGCTGCTGAGTCGGGAGAAATTTCCGCATCTTATTTATGAATATGGTTTCTCCCCCTCGTGGGGTGGAGGTTTCCCAGCCCACCCCTTGCTGGGCACCTCCTATTTTAAATGCCTTTTCAGCTCCTGCTTCCAGCTGCAGCCCCCTCCACCAGGCTCTAAGAGCTATTAACAACTTCTCCCTTCCGTTCAGAGCCCCTGGTCACGCCCCTTTTTATCTTTACATTTCAATATCATTACAAATCCTAGTGTTATTCAAATTGCATCAATTATTCAATTTCTCCTCCCGAGTGCAGGCAGTGGCTTCCCAGTGGTAGAACAGGAAAAAGCAAAAGTCTTTGAGGGAGGGCGAGAAAGCCACCGGGGAACCGACTCCATTCCATTAACCTGGGCTTTCGGCTTCCACAAACCATGGAATTGATTAAAACACACATGGTTTCCATTTGGGCGCTGGAGAAGGTCTGCTGCTGAGAAACACCAAGGGAACGGCCCAGAGAGAAAACGTCCGGCTGTTCCCACACGGCCATCCAAGGGGTGTTTGCCCAGCTCCTGCTCATTGAGCACTTACTGTATGCCAGGCACTGCCACAAAGTTCTCTAGAGAAGCCACCTCCTGGGAGGTTAGGGCAAGCTGGCGGTGCACGTTTCTACAGTAATTTCTTCCTCTTGTTTTACAGAGAGGGAAACTGAAGCTGAGAGGAGGAGGCTGCTAGCTCAGTGTTAACATGGGTTTTGTCTTCAGGGCCTGAGCTCTGAAGTTTGTCATGCACAAACTTAGGGTTTGCATTTATTTGTTCAAGACTCTCATGAGAAGCTGCTTACACCTCGTTCTTGGGGAGCATCCCTTTTCTTCAAGGTCTTGGTGGTCTCTCAGCTGACAGTCTCTAGAAGCTGTATGTATAACTGACAGGATAAAGCGGTGAAGGTGGTGGTGGTGGTGGGGGACCTTTGGTGGGCCGCCCCAAGGTGTGCCACTAAGAAATTACAGCAACAGATCTAGTGTAAGAGGTTTGTTGAGGGTGGGACGAGATGTGGACATGAGGGAAAGAGAGACAGACAGGCAGACAGAGAGAGTGAACAAGATAGGGAATGAGACAGGGAAAGAGAGGGAAGTTGGGGAGAAAGAGAGCTCCGGGGTGGCTGGGGCCTTTTATGACCCACACCTGGCACACCTGGTGCACCTGGCACAGCTGGCGCACCTAGTGGCAGCTCGTGATGATGTAAGCTGCCGCTAGGTCCCTGAGGGCAGCCTGGCTGCTGCAATAGTGGTCACACTTCCTCTGCCTTGACTGCAGGGAAACCCTCAGCCCACAAGCAGCCATCTTCTTTCATTCCCCGTGTCTCCTGCTTTGCTAGCTTTGCTAGCTTGGTAAATATTTTAAAAGCACTGGAAACCTTTCTAAAATGAGTTCAGTTATAAATGCCTTAAAAAAGGGGGGGGGGACTAGCAGGTAAAGAAAGATGATCTGCACTTGATTCCTGGAATCCACAGTGGAATGAGACAACAGTGTGATCTCCCAAGCTGTCCTCTGCGACACACATGGGCATGTGTCCTTGTGTGTGTGCACACACTCTAAATTAATACATGTACAAACTTTTTTCTTTTTAGAGAGTTGCTATTAGTCAGGCATGACATCACTTGCCCCAGGACACACAGTAAGAAGCAAGGCCAAGGTGGGGGCATAGTCCACAGTCCTGCAGAACCCCCTTCTCTATCCTAAGGGGTGCCCGGCTCCCCCAACTCTCACATACCTGCCAAGGTCAGGAGACCATCGTGGAAAGACTGCACACTTCACAAGCTAGTACGAACCTTATGGTGTGCCCTCTCTTGCTTTCCCCATTGAATACAGTTGAAGTGGCCTTGGATCGCTCCTTTCCCGCCCCCCACAACCCTCCTGCCCCCCATACCCTCCCCGCCCGATTGTTTTAGAAGTCTATCTTAGCTCATGTGATTCTGGCCCCGCCTCTGAGTCCCGGCTGCTATCAGACCCTGGGGAATTGTGTCACTGGGTTCCTAGGGTTTCTTGATGTCACGGATGGGGATATGATGGCTGTGACAGACATTCTTACTCCAGCCGCCCGTGCTTCAGATCCTGGTTGGGGGAGGGGACTCGGCTCTGTCCTGCATCTCAGTGGGTCCCAGGCTGTCTAGGAAGGTGAGACAACCAGTCAGTAGGTGTAGACCGGCAGACCAGGAGGATGTAGGCAGAGAGAGGGGTCCCTAAGGAGAAAGGACTTCATTTTCTGTGTGCTACTCAATGTGTTAACTCTACCTTCATGTACATCTTTTCTTCAACATTATTTTGTCTCAGAATTGACATTTTATGGTGATGCCATTCTATGTGTGTATGCGGAGGATCTGCCACTTTTGAGTGGCCTATGTGATCCTGGTAGGGAAGCTGAGACAGAAGGACAGGAGTTCAAGGCCAGCCTGAACTACAGAGCAAGACCCACTTCTCCAATCTTTCATGGTTTCTCACAGCTTCTCCAGCCAGGAGGAAAGCCACCATCTTGGTCTGTTTCACAAGTCTGTCATAAAGTGTCCTGCATCAGGTGTGGCCGGCTGCTCCTCTGTAACTTCAAATTATGGTGTTTTTTTTTAAATATATATATATAAAAAGCTGTAAAGTTGCTGGGCAGTGGCACATACCTTTAGTCCTAGCACTTGGAGGCATATGCAGGCAGATCTCTGAGTTCAAGGCCAGGCTAGTCTGCAGCGTGCGTTCCACCACGGCCACGCCTACACAGAGAAAGCCTGTAAACTCTAACACTTAGCAACAGTTTGGAAACGTGGCTTTCAACCAGCAGTTGAGAAGTCAGCTTGCTCCACTCTGCACAGGCCAGTACAGGGAGGTGGGGACCTCTGCAGTCCCCGCTAAGTCCTGTTAGCACCTGATGCGGTCTGTGCGGACCTCATACGCGCAAGGGCCTTCTGCGCATGTGTGACCCTTCTGCGCATGTATGACAACCCTGGTCATTTGTGGGAAGGTTATCTAGTCACAACTGTTTGATGATAGGTAAATTTTACTTGTAGACTCTGTATTGAGCCTCCTTCGGGGGTCCCCATGGTGTACTTTCTCTGCCCACATACCTCCAAAAGCTGCACGACCTCTCTGGGTCTTGAAAGACCTCAACACCCCTACCTGTAAAATGAGTGTCCTCGAGGGCTTTTCTGGTTTGAAGGTGGAGAGTTGCACACTGACCCAGATATCCCTGGGGCTGGAACTGGGAGTTCAAGCAACCATCTCACTCTGACTGGGAAATGAAGCACAATCCTCCTAGACTCAAAAAAAAAAAAAAGGAGATTGTGTGTATATGCCCCTTTAATAGAGGAAGAAACGGAGCCTGGGGACATGGCCAAGGGAAGTGTGCTTATAGCCTAACCCCTCTGGCTTCGTTTTAGCTCCTGGGTGGTGTCTTTCCAGCCAGGAGAGCTCTCTCTGTCTATGCCACCCGTAGTCTATGACTAGAAAACTTTACACACACGCACGCATGCACGCACACGCACCCCATACACACAAACACACACACACACACACACACACACACTCTGAGCAAGCATTAATCAGCCCCTTAAGTCTTGAGCTTCTCAGGTCTCCCCTGTGCTGAGGCATTGGCTGCGGCAATGGCACCCCTGCCCTCCGCATGAGCCAGCCCTCCTCATTCACTCAGTCACCTTCCCCAGCCTTGTGGAGGGGCTCTGATGCCCACCCTTACTATACAGACAGGACCCCGAGACACAGAGACAGTGCATGACTTGCCCAAAGACATTCAGCCAATGGTGGACCGTTTACTTTGGGTCCTGGGGGGAGGGTGTGTGTGATCCACACCTGAAGGGACCACGTCTTGCGAAGCAGGTTCCTTTAAATAAAAGAAAACACCAGGGTTGGACCCCCAAGTTCAGCTCCACCCCTGTAAACATGAGAGGTTGTAACCCCTGGTTTGACTCCCAGGCAGCACTGAGTTCTCTGGCCTCCTTCCCTCCCCTTCTGTGTTCCCAAGAAGAGGAGGGTGACACCCTTGCATTCCCACTTCACCACCTCTCTGTGCCCTACTCCAAGACTGAGGCTCATGAGAAACTCCCAAGGAGCCCCACCCCACGCTTACTGCACCCCCTCCCAGTTTACCGCCGATGACATCCAGATAAATGGCTACTGTCAGCGGCAGTCCCACAGAAAGGCGTGCCAAGTGATATATGGCACCCGTGCTGAGCTCCGAGGGGTGCTCTCCACCCCAGCAGCCCCTGACCCTAGACCACAGCTGGGTGGTGGGCTTTCCTCCTGCCTGGCCCTGGGGATGAGGCCCCTGTCAGATGCCATTACGGGAGTCTTTAATCACAGGCTTCAGGAACCTCTTCTATTTTCCCCCAAACACTCACCCAGCCCCCTCCCTGTCTGCTCTAGTGCACCCTTGGTCTTCTGAGACTCAGTCAACCCCAACAGGGTTGACTCCAATGGAGAGGGTCCAGTATAGCCCAGCAGGGAACACCAACAGGAGCCTGTGAAGCCCTGGAACACTGGGGCCAGCAGCCACCCAGAAGGGTCAATCAATCAGCCTGGTCCTGTTATCACCAAAATGTCCTCTCCTGATTCAGAGCTTCCAACCAGCTGCCAACTCCATCACCAAAACAAGAGACAGCTGCCCCTATAGCATGTCAAGTTGTTTCTGGAGTACAAGCCCCTACCAGGATAGTAAGCACAGGCCCTAAGTTTCCAGTCGCATGTTATACAAAGCCACATATGGTGTTAAGGGCCTGACTGGGGTGAGCTGCAGGGATTTCTGGGGACCCACCTCTTATCAGGGTAAGACTCACACCATCAGACTGGACGCTGAGCCACTGAGACCATCACCCCAGAACCTCGACATTCCCTTCACAGACAAACGGCTGAGGCAGAGAGCCTCTCACTTGTCCAAAGACACAGCCAGTGAGTTTCAGGGTCGGGCCCTGCACTTGGGAGTCAGGCATCAGATTCCCTGCATTAGCTGCCACCAGGGCAGCAGAGCAGAGCCGGGGTGAAGATTCAGTGAGATGGGGAGCTAGTTCAGTGGATAAGACACTTCCCAAGCAATCGTGAGGACCAGAGTTGGGGTTCCCCAGCACCCACATACAACGGATGGACAGGCATGGAGGCAGGGTAGTCTTGCCTGGAACCCCACTGCTCAGGCATAATGGGCCTCTCAGAGCAAGCTGGCTGCCAGATGAGCCGAACTGTCAAGAGAAACCCTGCATCAGTAAATACAGTGGAGAGCAATCAAGGAAGGCACCAGTGTTGACCTCTGGCTTCTGCACATGCACATGTGCACATAGACACATGCGAACACAGATACATACATAGTACACATATGCAAAATTAAAAGCGCTTACTGCTGGCCCAGAGCCCGCAGACACCCAGATCCCATAGCCTGACCTTTGGGAGACAGGCTTGATCCTGTACCCCACTGTGTGCCTTTCCTAGCTGAGGTAGGCATGGCAAACTTGGAAGCTTAAGACATACGTATGGCCTTTAACTTGCTGGTGAGCATAGACTCGTATGCAAACAGTGTTTTCCCAGCACTTCTTCCTCCTTCCTCGGTGTTTAGTGAGTATTGACTAGGCACCTACACTGTGTTGATGGGACCAGAGGGGAAAGCAAGTTGCTCTGAGAGTTCTTAAGGGCTTGTGATCAGCCTTGAACACAGAAATGCATTATGGGAAATCCAGTGATCAGACTCCTGGCTTCCTGCCCACTCTCCTAAAGCCTGCTGTGCCCCAAGGGGAGACGTTGTCTGGACTCTGAGACCGTGGGAGCCAACCAGGCCATCATGCCAGCTCTTCATGGAGGGCTCTGCCTCGAGGGCAGCCTTGAGGCCGATGCAAACTAGAGCATCTGTCAACACTCCAGCCCCTCGAAGTGTGGGTGCCACACTGACATGGGTCACTGGTGGGTCTCTGTCCTGTCACCTGCTGTGACACTCTGGCTCTCCCTTTCTTGGCAGCTTGCTTCACTCTCTCTTTCTCCTCTCCAAGGCCTGTGAGTTTCATTCCAAAGGAAGCATAGCATAAAGCTTCCTCCAGGTACATCTTTTGGGGAACCATCTGTTTGGAGGGGAGAGGTGGTCCCTCTCCAGCCCCCAAGGGAAGTCTGGAGGAAATGGCCACCATGGAATACTGCCTCTAGTCCCTTTCACAGAAAGTGACAACTTGGTCAGAAACAACAGACATTGCTGCTGTGTCTACAGTGTCTTCATGCCCCAGTCCATGCCTCTTTTCAACAGCCTTCTCTTCTCAGAGCCCCTGTCAGCCTCACAGTAAGCCATGACCATTTCCAGCCCCATTTAATGAATGGAGCTCACACGGCTCAGAGAGGTCAGGCCACTCCCTGGAGGACGCAGAGCTAGGCCTCTGTAAGCATCCTTCATACTGCTTTGTGATATCAGAACCTCAGGAGTCCCGAGTCCCAACTGCCCAGGTGGCAGCTGTCCAGGGCTCCTTCAGCACTCTTAGAGGCCTGTGACAATCCCCCACCCCGTGTGCTCCCGAGCAGCCAGGACCTGTTATCTGTTTTGCACACGGCCTGCGCCCGTCAGGGTAATGGACTGTGCCTGTCCTAGCAGAGGTGGCCTCTGGCAGGGATGATGTATGAGGCACTATTGTTTGATATGAATGCATTAGGCGACATTCCCGATAAAGACTTTAACCAGCAGAACCGTGCGTGCTGGCAGCAGCCCCCGTGGAAGGAGGGGCAGAGGCAGAGGGAGACCACCTTGGGAGGCAGACACACTGGGCTGGATGGGCTTCCACAACTTCTGGGTCCTGAGCCCACCTCTCACTCACTTCCCACAGCCCACCAGGGGTCTCACTCTCAGAGGGTCGGAAGCTGAAAGGCTAGAGTCCTGCGCCCAACCTCAGACACAGTGTCGCCTAGGGGAAGCCTTCGGGGCAGTTTCCCTGGGGAACCTGACACAGGTGGTTTGCATCCAGGGACAGTGGACCCTCCCCAAGTGTGAGTCTGGGGCTCTTTTGCTAAAACCCCTCCCCAGGGAAATACGTAAACATCACCTAACCCTCCTCCCAAGGTCCCAACAATGAGTGAGGCATGATTTGGTCAAAGTTCACTTGGGGAAGCAGTGAGTGTATTGAGCTTCCTTACAGCTCGTAGTGAGAGGTGCTCCCTCAAAAGGCCTAACTAAAAAACCTTGGCCCAGCAGGAATGAGGGCTTCCCTTGTATATGCACTGTGCCCCCCCCCCCAACCTTCCACAGCCTCTATTCTCCAGTCCTCTCCAAGGCCATGGGTAATTAAGGCGGAGTTGCATACAACTCTTGGCAGAGTGGCTGCATACTCAGATGAGGAGGGTCTTGTTAGGTATCCGAAAGTCCCTCCAGCAGTCCTTTGTAGCACAGTGGAACTCTGTCATGTTCAAAGCCGCCCTTTGCGTCCCACGCCTGCAGGACAAGAGTGAACAGAAGTCAGACATGGGCCCTGTGGAGGCCTCAAAAGGCCTCTAAGATGGGCGTCTTAGAATACCATGAAGGCTCTCAACAGTGATCAAGTGACTGGCATCCTGGGACATCAAACAGAAAGTTTAGATTCAGCAAAAGACACCCCAGGAGAGGAAATGAGTTTGTGCTGGTTAGAAGCAGGGTCGCTTCAGGCATACAGTGAGCTCTGCATATGGGGAGTCCCACGAGGAAGTCAAGCCTCTTCAGCCCCATCACTCTGCACATGGGGTCTCAGCTGTGTGTGGTGCTCTCGGGCTGGAGCTCAGTGGTTTCCCCAAGTTGAAGGCATGCTGGAGGGGAGGAGGAGATGCAAGGCAAACACAGGCAAAAACGTAATGCGCTGGGTATTAATGGAGCTTGGACACTGTGCTACATGAAAGAACTCAGACACAAAAGGCCGAATGCTACATGTTCCTGTCCGGACACAGGTGAGCTCTGTCTGGCAAGACAGAACAGCCTCAGTCGCGTACCTTAGCAGCCATGGCCAAAGCCGCACAAGTGACATATGCTCACAGATCCCTGTGGATATGTGCAGCCATCAGAGCCACAGTGTGTCCCTTAGTCCATCTGCCATGGTGGGACAGATGGACTCAGATGGCAGACCCCATTCTTCAAGGAGGTATGCCATCCCATATCATGTACAGGGTTCCCCCAAAAGGAGCCCCTCACTGCAACACGCTCAGTTTCACGTCTTATCACCCATAGCAGGGCTATCCAACTGCTGCAATTCGAAGGCCAGCCATCCTGGTACCACCTAGGCATGTCAGAACTGCTCCCGAAGACACTCCGCCATCAGGAGGACTGGCCTTGTCTGCACATCTTATCACTGGTGCCGCCCATGCTGCCATTTTGCCATTTCTCCCACACTGATCTTTGGTTCTCCTGGTCTATGTTTTGGCGCCAGTTGTTCCATATATATATATTATATATATATAATAATATAATATATATATATAATATAATATAATATATTATATATATATAATTTTTTCCCCCTATCAGTACCAGCAGTTGAATCTAGGCACTGACACATGCCAGACAAGTTCTCTACAGGTTGACCTACAGCCCCAGCCCTTGGCTCTCAGTCAACTGTGTTATCTGACTTTTTTTTTGGATGGGGGTTAGGTCTGGCGCTACGTATTCAGATGTTAAATTCTGGCCCCCAAGATCTGGTTGCAGTCCAGAGGAGTGCATTCTCATGTCTTTGTTGTATACACTTTGCTCCCCAATTATCTCTGATTGGCTAATAAAAAAAGGCTGTAACTGGGCAGAAGAGAAGTAGTTGGGGCTTTGGTTCCTGGGGCTTAAAGTCTCAGATAGGGACCACAAGGCCAGGGAGAAGAAACAGAGGAGGGAAGAAGGAGGTAGAAGGAAAAGGAAAGGAAGAAGATGCAGAAAGAGGAGGTGGCTCGATGGAGCAGATGCAGCCTAGATAGGAGGAATATTGTCAGACGGTTTGGGGACTGTGGCTGTGAGGTAGTCAGACTAGCACAGAAAATTAGTTTAACTCATACCTCTCCAGTTATTGTGCTAAAGCTTATTACGTGTATCAATAGGTCTCTGTCTCAGTTATTGGGGAACTAGCCAGGTCATGGAAAAGCCCTCTAGAATTAATAAATATTCTACCATGAAATGATTCTACCTAAGTTGAGCTTGGTGAATTAGTGAGTTTACTGGCGTCCCTGGCCAGATTGCAGGCAGCCTCTCCCAAGAGTTTCCTCTTGCCCAGCAATTCATTGCTGCCTGTGTAGCATGGGAGAAGGGCCTTCTGGGCCTTTCGAGTTCCTTATAACTTTTTATAACTTTCCCGGGAGCTATGAAGAGAGTATTTCAGAGGAAATCGCTCCGCAGTGGAGATTTTGAGCAGAGGGGACACGCCACCCCTTCTCTGAAGACCTTCCCTCTGGCACTTGTGTTGACAATAGGTCAACTGAAGCAGGGGTGTCAGTGAGGCCAGGCTGATGGGAGGCTGGCCTGATGCAGGTGGGTGACCTTGACTGTGCTGGTGGGGGGTGGCTGGAATTTGGAAGTCGGCAGGAGGCAGTGCTGACAAACGGCTGATGGGGTGACCCCGGGGTGGGAGGGCATGAGAGGAGCTGAAGACATGGATGATGGAGCCATTGGCGACCAAGAAGAGAGACATAGGGAGGGAGGGAGGGCGGGGGTCAGTTGGGGTCAAGCTGGCAATGCCTGTGGGGGCAGACATTGGGTAACCAGCTAGATACCCAGTCTTGCCTGGAGCCTATCAAAAGAGGCTGTGGGGTGGGGAAGTACTGGATTCCATGCCTCACATGCATGAAACCCTGGGTCCCATCCCTAGCGGGGCCAGCTGAGGTTGGGATAGAAATAGAAATATCTCACAGGGAGGATATATCACAGGAGCATCTGAACACTTGGTCCCCAGTTGGTGAAGATGTCCAGGGAGTCCTAGGAGGGGTGGCCTTGTCAGAGGAAGTATGTTACTGTGGCAGGCTTTGAGAGTTTAAAGACAACCAGTTCAGTTCTTGTTCTGTGTGTGTGTGTCTGTCTTTCTCTATTTCTCTCTGTGTCTCTGTCTCTCTCTGCTTTGCATTCATGGGTCACAACGTGACCCTCAGCTTCTGTTCCTGTTTCCACGCTTGCTGCCTGCTGTTTCTGCTCCAGCCAGCATGGACAGCCAGCCAGCTTAAGAAAACACAAATAAACTTGTTCCTGGCGTTTGACTGAAGCAACAGAAAAGCAGCTGGCCCGGCTAGGGATGAAACCCAGGGCTTCATGCATGTGAGGCATGCAATCCACCACCTCCCCACCCCACAGCCTCTTTTGATAGACTCCAGGCAAGACAATCAAGACAACTGAGAGTGCTTGGCTCGGGTCCTGCCTCCCAGGCCTCTGAATGGCCCCCAGTTTTCTCATCTATAAAATGGGAGTGTTTTAAAGCACCCTCAGAAGGCCATGGCCAAGAAAGGCAAAGTGATGTCCAGGACTGGTCACAGTGGCCCTCCCTTTCCTGCCCATCTTGGCTGGCTCAGAGACTCCAAACACCACAGGGAAAGCCTGAAGGTGTGTGAGGCCACACTTGGCTCTCTCTGTGGTCCCCGTTCCCACCCTGCACCCTCTCAGTGGCCACCAAGTCCCCGGTCCTGTCCTCCCTTCCCCTCTCTTGCCTTCTCGCCTCTCTCCAAAGTTCACCCTTCCCTGGCCCTGTCTCCGAGCACCCCACATCCACCATCAGGACGTCTTGCCTCAGTGAGCCACATGCCAGAGCTCAGCCACACTCTACCACAGAGGCTCTTTGAGATAAAATCACAGGAGCACTGGGGATTTCCGGCCTGAGGTTGTCCACCCTGCCCACCCCAAGCTCTCCCCTGGGCTCAGCAGACACAGGCTTCACAGAGTATCCCAGCAGGTGTGTTTGTTTTTTAAAGATTTATGTATTTATTACGTATACAATATCCTGCCTGCACGTGAGCCTGCATGCCAGAAGAGGGCCCCAGATCTCATTATGGATGGTTGTGAGCCACCATGTGGTTGCGGGGAACTGAACTCAGGACCTTCGGAAGAACAGGCAGTGCTCTTAACCTCTGAGCCATCTCTCCAGCTACCCCACCTCCCAGATGTGATTTTCAAAGTTAATTTATGCTCCGTTTATACAAGCTCCAGATGCCAGGGACCCTTGGCAGATTTACCTGAATGCCAAGGGAAGGATGGGAAGGAAGGGCTAGAGCTGAGCCTGGACCCCTCCACCCAGCTTCTCCTTTTCTCTAGTCCAGCTCAAAGGATAGCAGCTCGTAGTGTACCCAGCATTCATTACTCCTTCCCTGAGCCCCAAGCCCTTGATCCCCAAAACTTCCATAGTTGAGTCACAGATGGCAGGCAACCTAAGAACACAAGTCCCCTGCCATGGTGGCTCCTGGGAAATCAGGGTCTTACCCAGTGCTTCTAGGGCTGTGTGACACAACCCTCCCCTGGCCTCAGTGTATAGAAGCATATGGTGAAGTCCACGGACCAGCAAAGGGGGACTTAATTGGAGATGCAGGCACCCATGGTTGTAGTGATGGAGAGGCCTTTAAGAATTAGTAAGGACCCTAACACACAAATAACTTCAGTACCCCTTTAAAAGATCTCAGAGTCAAAGCTGGGGCTTGTTTGTCCTCCTGTCCTTCTGCAGTGTGGGGACACAGTACTCTCCTCACCACGTCACCGTCCTGCACGCAGAGAGTGGCTATCACCAGGCCACAATGGCCATGCTTTGATCTCAGATTCCCCAGCCCTAGAACTGAAAGACTCACCTTCCCTTCCTCTCTCTGTCGGTCCCCGAGTTTGCACAGCTTTGTCATATGGCACATGCGCACTGCCGTGGTCTGCTTAGATGGAAAAGGAGTTAAAACAAGGGCCTGTGACTGGCAGCCTTAAAAGAGAAGGGAAGCCGGGCACGACACATGTGCCTTGGATTGTAGCACTCAGGAGGCAGAGGCAGGTGGATCTGAATGAGCTCAGGGCCAGCCTGGTCTATATAGTGAGTTCAGTGCTAGCCATGGCTACATTGTGAGACTCTGTCTCAAAACAATGAATGAATGAATGAATGAATGAATGAATGAATGAATGAATGAATGAATGAATGAATGAGAGGGAGAAGGAGGGAGGAAATAAATAGGGATTTAGACACAGAGGATTGCTCCCTGTGATGACAGACTCAGATTTCAGGGGACCAGTGCTACCAAAGAACTTCAAGGAGTAACAAAACCATCAGAAACCAGAAGAGATGCCTGGGGATGGCGGCTGGCATGGTCTCGCATACTCATGATCCCTACCCTTGAGAGGTTGAGGCAGGATTATGAGTTCAAAGCCAGTCGGGGCAATATAAGGAGACCTTGTCCCTCACTCCACATCCTCCCAAAAAAGAGGTGTGAGGAGTCCTGTTGAAGTAGTTTCCTCCTGTTCATGATCACAACTATCCCTGAACTCTCTAGGAACCCAGGCTAGACAGGTGAGTTCAAAGCAAACATTGATGGTATGTCAAAAAGAAATTTACAGGACCAGCAGTGGTAGTGCCTTTAATCGATCCCAGCACCCGGGAGGCAGAGACAGGTAGATCTGAGAGTTCAAGACCAGTTTGGTCTATATGGTAAGACCTTGTCTCCAACAAAACCAAAACAATTCTTTGCTGTGTATATATATGCACATATACATGTCACTTTATATAATTTTTCATTTATTAATGATGAAAGCAAATTTGCATACTCATGAGATGAAGGCACTTATTTTCACATAAAGAATTATTGTTTAAATATTTGATACTGCAGGATCTTCAACATTTTTGATTAACAAATATTGATTAACAGAGTTAATCAATATTTTCTAATTAAAAAAATTGGGGATGAGCTGGCTAGTTTTATGTCAACTTGACACAAGTTAGAGTCACCAGAGAGGAGGAAGCATCAATTGGGAAAATGCCTCTATAAGATCAGGCTGTAGGCAAGCCTGTAGGGCATTTTCTTAATTAGTGGTTGATGGGGGAGGGCCCAGCCCTTTGTGGGCCCTTTGTGGGCTGGAGGTCCCCTGTTCTATAAGAAAGCAGGCTGAGCAAGCCATGGGGAGCAAGCCAGTGAGCAGCACCCCTCCATGGCCTCTGCATCAGCTCCTGCCTCCAGGGTCCTGCCCTGCTTGAGTTCCTGCCCTGACTTTCACCAATGATGAGCAGCAAAATGGAAGCATAAGCCAAATAAACCCTCTCCTCCCCAATTTGCTTCTGGCCACTGGCCATGGTGTCTCCTCACAGAAATAGTGACCCTGACCAGTGTGGGGGCATTCGTGCGCCAGTGCATATGTGTGGTCTGAGGACGACTGTGGGGTTGCTTCTTTCCTTCTATAATGTGGATCCTGGGGTTCAAACTCCAGTCACTGGGCCTAGTGGGGAGCACCTTTATCTGCCCAGCATCAGACCAGCCCCCTGATTTGCTTTTATGATCGTCAGTGCTGGCAACCCTGACTCACGTAAACACGTAGCAAAAAAAATGGGAAAAGTATGAAGTATGTTCAGTGCCATTTCAGGAAGTATGTTCAGTGCCATTTCAGGCGGTGATGGGAGTAGTTACAGTGATGATGTGATGATAATGGTGGTGATGTGTTTTTCTTTCTGTGTTAGTCTCTCAGTCGGATATTTGGCAAGGATATGTTAACACCTCAAATACCTGCCTTCTTTTCCTCTTCCTCCTCTCCCTCTATTCATCCTCTTCCTCCATCTCTCCCTCCTTCCCATCTTGTTCTCTTCTAGCATTTTCTAAGTTTCACCTTTTATGATACTCTAAGCTAGGGCACTGGAGACCCAAAGTGGGGGTGACCGCACCTCTACCTCTGTGTGTGTGTGTGTGTGTGTGCATGCGCACATGTCTATACAACACATGCATGCAGTACCCTGGAGGCCAGAAGCAGGCATTAGACCCTCTAGAACTGGAGTTATGGATGGTTGCCAACCACCATGTGGTTGCTGGGATTCAAACAGCATTCCTCGGCAAGGGCAGCAAGTGCTCTTCACCACTGAGCCATCTCTCCAGCCTCCATGTCTCCACCTCCTTCTTGGTTAATGACTGGCATGGGAGGGTGAAGCCCACTGTGGACAGTGTCACCCCCGAGAAGGTGGTCCTGCTCAGTCCCTACCTTTAGGTAGCTTGCTGTGGAGAAGGGATTGGGGCCTGAGCACAGCGTGAGAAAAGCAGCCTCACCGTGGTGCCCCAGCTGGGGCGCCAGCTGTGCTCAGCCCCTCCATTCCTCCACTCTTCTGAACTAGTTTCCTCTCTGTTGCCGTGATAAACATGACCAGAAGCAGCGTGAGGAAGAATGTGTCTGTTTCCTCTTACAGGTGTTAGTCTATCAGGAGCTCAAGGCAGGAACCTGAGCAGGAACTGAGGCAGAAGCCATGCAGGAAGGCTGCTCACTGGCTTGCTCCCGGTGGCACTCAGCCCGCCTTCTTGTATAATCCAGGACCACCTGCTCAGGGGTGATGCTGCCCACAGTGGGCTTTACCCTCCCATGACAGTCATTAATCAGGAAAACACTGCACAAACATGGCCACAGGCTAGTCTAGTGGAGGCAATTTCTCAATGAAGGGTCCCTCTTTCAAGGCACTCTAGCTTTCTTCTGTTGCCAAGGTGAAACACTGGGGGAAAACATGTTGGTAGAGAAACAGATCTATTTGGCTTACCGATTACAGTCCATCACTGAAGGAAGCCAAGGCAGGAATGAGGGGGCAGGAACTGAAGAAGAGACTGTGGAGCAATATGGCTTGTTTTCATGGCTTGCTCAGCTTGCTTTCTTATGCAACCTAGATCCACCTGCCCAGAAGTGGTACCACCCAGACTGGGCTGGGCTCTTCCATACCAAGTAATAATCAAGAAAACCCTCCATAGTTGTGCTGATGGGATGGAGGCAAATCCCCAATGGAGGGTCCTTCCTCCCAGGTGACTAGTTTGTGTCAAATTGACAAAAACTAACCAGTACTTAAGCACTTCTATAAACATTTTCCTTTTACCACAGGTGAGGTAGTCCTCACCCCTAACAATGAAACTTGTCTTTGGAACAGGCAGAGACCACTACAGGAAACCACAACAAATCAAAATGCAGAGTTGTGGAGCCCAGTCCCAGCGGGTATATCTACAAAACACTGCTGCATCGAAGGCTCGGAGAACATTGAGGAAGAGGGAGCAGGAAGACTGTAAGAACAAAGGGACCAGGGACTTTGCTGTGAGACTGCGTCTCCTAGGAACATCAGAAGGAACACCCATTGAGTCTCACCAGCATGACCGCCCAAATGTGAGCTAAACAAGGAGGACACCAATGGACAGGCCAAAGTCCATGGAGAAAAACCCACAAGGCCTCAACCCTACATAAAGAACTACAGGCACCTAAAGAAAGCTTAGAGCTGGAGAAGTGTTCTTCCCCAGGGAAGAGCACACTAATTGGTTACCCAGTGTCAAACAGCCCTAAAAACATACATACAAGTAACATCATACTGACTGGGCTAGAGAGATGGTTCAGAGGTTAAGAGCACTGATTGCTCTTCCAGAGGTCCTGAGTTCAATTCCCAGCAACCACATGATGGCTTACAACCATCTCTAATGAGATCTGGTGCCCTCTTCTGGCATACAGGCACACAGGCAGGCAGAACACTATATACATAATAACAAACCTTAAAAAAAACAACTCATACAGACTGAGCAGGTTGTATTTAGGAATATATACATATATAAAAGCAATAACAGCCTTTTTTAAAGGCGATGAATTTAAAGGAGAGTGGTGGGGTATACATGGGACAGTTTGAAGACTGGAAAGGGAAGGGGGAATGCTGTGATTAAATTATAATCTCAAAAAAGAAAAAAACCTAACCAGCTCAAACTCCAGCGTCTCTCCTGCCACCTCCAGGACCACAGCCTTCATGGACAGACCTGCCCTGTCTGGCCCCTGAGGTCAGCAAAGGCTGCTGAGAGAACCAGTCATCTAGATCCTGGAGGGATGGTGTTGTGGATGTAAACATGTTTTTGTTTTAATCCCAGCCGTGGGATGTGGAACTGATTCAGATGGTCCACAGCAGCAGACTATTTGCCTCCTGCGGGCTCTGAGAGGGGCTCTTTGCCAGCTGCAGACAGTTTAATTCTGAGGGGATAAATGCCAGAGCCCAGAGAGAAGAGAGCTCCAAAAGAAGAAGGCTGCTGGTGCTCCCCATGCTGCTCCTGGTTGCTGGTGATGCAGTTGGATGACAAAATGTTGGAGAAATCCTGAAATGAGGATTGGACTTGCGCTAAAGACCCCAACAACCCTAGCCAGCAGGAAGTAGCTAAAGAGAACTCTGCCCCCTCTCCCCACTAACATTCCTTCTCTCCTACCCGGTGTTGGGGTGTTGGAAGGGATTGGGATGGAGAGGGGAGGAAGAGTCATGAGAAACCAAAATAAAATAGTATAAAAAGTAACGCCAACAGGTACACCCCCTGAGGCCCCTCCACTTTCCACCTCTTCTCTCTCTTCAGCTCATTGAAGAGGCTGAAGACCTTTCCCTGTCCAGGGCTTCCCACTGAAATGGAGAAAGGACACGAAGACACCTTAATTACAGCCACTGTCACAGGGCATCGTGGAGACTGTCTGATGATCCCTTGAGAAACAGCATTAACGGTTGTCAGAGTGTTTGATTCCCTGTGGCAGGTTGGAGAGGGACACCAATGGTGATCCACTCTGCTGAAGGCCTGGAGATCCCTGCTGACCTTTCTTCTCACAGTCCTTCCTGAGAGATCATAATGGATCAGGAGCCCCTTAGAAGAGACACGAGAGGCTGGTCTGCCTGCCTGTTCCTTCTGTACCCGTATCTGCACAAATGTGTCTGAAGATCCCCCACCTGCCACTGGCAGACATACCAATGCAGCTCTGGAGGTCCCATCTGAAGATACTGTACCCTGTTGAGTAAGGACATGCGTGACCCCAGAACTCCCCTCCATCACAGCACTAGGAGAGGGTACCGTTATCTTCCCACTTTACAGATGGTGAGCTGCATGGTCCAGATGCTGGAGAGGGTAGAGCAGGGAGCCTAGCTCTTGAACAGCAGAGTCAAAGTCAGTCTCTTAACAAAGCAGGGAGGATTTGTTAAGGTCGCTGGATCTCTTGCAGCAGGGAGCAGACAGGGGCAGCAGGACCTACGTGTAAACAGAAGGTTTACCGAGTGGGGGAGATGAAAAGATCTGAATCTCTTTGTATTAGAGTTTTACAAACTGAGGCAGATCTAGGAAACTCTGGTCCCTGGAAGGTCAGCTACTTTTGATAGAAAAAAGAAAGAAAGAAAAGCCACATTTTTTTGTACAGGAACACACATCTGCAAACAGGACCTGGCTTCCAGGAGGAGGCAAGGCTGGGCCCTGAGCTGACCAAGAAAGGGACTTGATCCTGCAGACCGTGGGCCTGGTTTGTCACCTTGGTAAGGGACTTCACATTGCCAATCCTCAGATTCCTCAGCAGTAGATGAGGTATTGAAGTGACACTTCCCTTCTGGAGACACCAGAGAGTGCCCAAGAAGGCTGGCTCTCCTCAACCTATCCCTGCAGTCTAGCCCAGCATTCCCAGGACTCTTCCCACACACAGCAGAGGCCAGAGGTTCCTGAAGCACCTTCTCCATGAAGCCTTGTCATTTTGAGTGTCCTCCAGCAGCTCTGGGATAGAACCTCGATTGTGTCTGTTCAGCCGGTGAGGAAGTTGAAGCTCAGCAGTGAACAGGCTTGCTAAGACATGGAGTTGGCATTTGCTACTTTGTGAATTCTCCTTTCTTCCACCCTTCTCTACCCTTTCAACTAGATAGGAGACGGGGGAAAAAGGATAGAAAGGAAAAGGGGTGATGTTATTGTTAGACTACTTCCTGCTGATCAGGCATGTCGAGTTCCTTGGGGCAAGTTTGATTTTCGCCATCAGGATATCTGATTTCTTGTTGTTGTTTCTTCTTTGCACACAACTACTTAACAAACCAAAACCAACCACCAATCAACAACCAACCAACCACCCAGCCAGTTTCTCAGGGTCCCAGCATTTATACACCCTCTGAAAAGTGACCAGAATTGCAAGCATCATGCAGTCACAGAAATTTTCTGCAGCTGGCAAAATCTTGCTGCTGCTAGAGCACGAGGCAAATCATAATCAGTTGCTGTGGACAATCTGAAGCAGCCCCATATCCCACACCTGGGATTAAAATAAAACCATAATCTTATTTCTGTGTTTTTAAAAAAGAAACCAAACCTCTCACTATAAAGACACTATGGCAAGCTTGGTGGTCTGGATGAAAATGGGCCCCAAAGGCCCACAGGGAGGGGCACTATCAGGAGAAAGTGTGCCACTGGGGGTGGGCTTTGAGGAGCCAGGCCCAGGGTCACCCTTGCTTCTTGCTGTCTGCCAATCCAGAGGCAGAACTCTCAGCCCCTTCTCCAGCAGCATGTCTGCTGTGTGCCACCTTGCTTCCAGGCACGATGACAATGGACTAAACCTCTGAAACTGTAATCCAACTGCAATGAAACGCTTTCTTTTATAAGACTTGCTCTGATCACGGTGTCTCCTCACAGCAATAGAAGCCCTAATGAAGATGACAAGTGACCCAAGACCTCCGGTGACCATCAGACCCCCAGCCAGAGCACACCTCTCATCACCTGAGAAATCCAGAGCTCGAGAGATGCCATTACAGGGCTCAATTCCACAACCTAGTAGTTCTACCCCTTAGTGTCCATTTGGAAGAAACTGAGGCTTGTTCATACCCAGACCGGTATGGTATATTCTCAGTAGCATTGCTCAGGAGAGAGAAACTCAGCCAGAGACCAACCATTGACCTGTGGAGAAGCAGGCAAGAAAAACACGGCCTAGCTACACCATATGACCTATCCATAAACAGGAGTACTAAAGCAAATGGCAACACCATCACCATTTAAATGCCACAATCTGGAAGGTACTAGTCATACATGGCCACATGCATTATGTCCTTATCAGGAGACTCCAAGGACAGGCAAATGTACAGACAGAAAGAGTAGTGGGAGCCATTAGTTCTGTGTATATATATACACACACACACACACACGAATGGATTCCTTGTGGGGGAAAATAATAAAAATGCTCTAAAGTTTAGCATGGTTCTACTTGTAAAATTGAATATACCAGTATTTGCATAGATGATTCAGGAGGATTGCCATGGGTTCTAGGCTAGCCTGAGCCACAAAGTGAATTCAAGGACAGCCTTCCTCAAAAAACAAAGAGCTGAATGTTGTAGCAAATGCCATCTGTCTGTCTGTCTACCTTTTTTTTTTTTTTTTAAAGAAACAAGGTCTCTCTATGTAGCACTTCCTGTCCTGGAGTTCCATTTGTAGACCATATTGGTCTTAAACTCACAGAGATCTGCCTGCCTCTACCTCCTGATGACACCTTTAATCCCAGTACCCAGGAGGCTGAAGCAGGTGAATCTCTGTGGGTTCAGGGCCAACCTAATGTAGACCAGCCAGGGCTGAACAGTGAGACCCTGTCTAAATGAAACAAAACAAACACATGAACAAAGAATATATTCCCTCCCAAAAACCTGGCTATCATAAAAACTGGTGCTGTATCGGGGTGCACACCTGTAACCCCAGTACTCTGGGAGGCAGAGGCAGGTGGATCTCTGTAGAGATCACTGCAGAGCTGGTGGCAATGGGGACTGTCTACATCAGTTTGGCACGTAGGCATGTCCGTGGGGGCATCTCTAGATTGCTAACTGATGGAGAAAGACCCAGCCCACTATGGGTGGCACCATTCCCTAGGCAAAGGGTCCTGAACAGTATAAAGAGGGGAGAAGGCTGCCTGAACGCAAGTAAACAGCGAGGACAACTTTAGACTCTCTTTGCTCTTGACTGTGGCTGTGATGTGACTAGCTGTTTTCTTCCCTATGTTGTTGTTGTTTGGGTCAGCAGTAAGACAGTGACTCATTGAGATCCCTGTGCTTGGGATGAGAGGGGTAGGAGAGGGGGTGTGGAGAAGCCCCTGTTAGACTGACTGCCCTCAAGAGGCTCTGGATGTCATCTTGGCCACCTCCCTGCTCCATCAACCCTTCCTGGGCTGCTCAAGAGCTTGCGGGAGAGAATCTAGGAGCCTACAGCCGAGCTCCCATGGTCCAGTCCGCACCACCACCCTGCCCCACTCCCTGCTGCCTCTATCCGCCATAATTCCTAACCACAACAGCAGAGACCAGACTAGACTGTAACAAGACAGCTCAGGAGTGCTTTACGTTGTTTTTTAAAGCCTCAAAACTTGTTGTGTCAGGGAGACCAGACTCAAGGCAGTAAATGTTAATGGTTCCACCTGAAGAGCTGGCTGCTTTCCCTGCTGAGAGGGAGACCCACAGCGAGAGTAATGAAACCATAGGTGGTTACCTGTCCCCAGCTTTTTATTTTTAATTAAAAAGCCCACTAAGCAAGGCAGCTAGGGTTCAAGAGTCTCTTATTCAAGGTCTTTAAATTATAAGGCAAAACTTCAGCCCTATGGGAGGGGAGGGGGGTGTGGTAGAGATGGAAGCCCAGGGCCATGGTCAGCAGAGACAAGGGATCCAGGCTCAGTGCCCACCTTGATCTATGGTGCCACAACTATGCATTATTCCAAGAAGGAGCTCTGAGTTTTTGCTGTAGGTGGGGGTATCCAGGCCGGGTATGGAGACTCAGACCGACAAGATGTTACCTGTCTTCTGGGATCTCAGGAAACCTTTGTCTGCTCACCTCACATTAGCTCACCCTGGGAGACATCCCTGACCATCATCATCTGATCTCTCATTCCTCCTAATGTTGGCTACCCAGACCTTAGCTGCCACCATCCTTCCATCCACCCATCCATCTACCCACCCACCTGCTTATTCACCTCTACTTATTCACCTATACAGCCTGACAAGGAGCCAATAGGTCCTAAGCCATTATTGTAAACAACTCCATGTACCTCTCCAATCAGATTCTCGTGGAATATCTGTCAGGTATACTCTATCATGCTCATCTTACAGACGAAAAAAAAAAAAAAGAGTAGACTCTGAGAGATTTAGATTGCTTGCCCGAAGGCCAGGAAATGGACAACTAGTTGCTTGCTTTTAGACCAGCCACAGGACACTGACAGTGAGTTGTTTGGGCCAGGAAAGAAAGACCTTCTCATCTAAATGATATACCCATGTCCCTCCCCAGCTCTGCTCCCCAAATCCCACAACCAGCCTCCTGGACCAGGCATCACCTGCCATGCAGTCTCTTCCCCAGAGTGTTGTAGGAAATGGACAGCACCCAGGACAGGGTGCCCATTGTGCCCACTGGATATCACAGGCTTCCTATTGTGTGGAAGCAGCAGGTGGTCTCCAAGCGGGAAGCCTAGGGCCTGTGATTCAGCTTGTATTGTCACCATTGTGTGGCTACAGGAGTCCTTTGTCTGCTCTGCCCTGTCCTCCCATAACCCCAGCTATGTGTTTTACAACCAAGATAAAGGGAGATTCAGGATCTGGCTTGAGAGTCCTATCCCTCTCTTAGAGCCTCAGTTTCCCCATCTGTAAAAGGGGTGAGTCCTGCCATGCTTCACCCTTACCGATAATGAGGGTATGGTGTTTGGGATTGGGCCAAGCTCTTTTGCTGTCTGCTGAGTACCTCTCCCCCAAAGCTGGTTCTCCATCTTCAATGTAGAAATAAAACAGGGCCTGTCCACAGGAACAGTGTCACACAGAGCGTTCAGCTCCGAACTGTGCCAAGAGATGGCAGCTGCCACTGTGGTACAGTCATGGTGGCACTGCAGTTCAGTAAGGATTAAAGGGCTTGGCACCCCAGCAGAGTGGTATCCAAGTGTCCTCCATGCAGCGACAAGCAGTCATGACCCCTGTTCTGCTTCTACTCAGAAAGAACAAGCAATATTTCTAAGGCCACACAGCAAGGGAGTCCTTAGCGTGGCTGCCAGGTCCTCTTCTAGATTCTCACCCTCTAAAAGGGGCTTGTCCTTTTGGGCGTGAGATCCCTTCTTGCTGAAGAAACTTCCATGCAACCCCAGGTACATAAGCACACAAATCAAACACTTGATGACAAGAAATAATGAATGCTTGTGAACTTTTATCCACTTTATTTGGGTTCTTATGCCTCTACCTCCCTTCCAACCCCCAAAACACGAGGTAGGAGAGAAAGAAGGTTAGAGGGAAAAGAGGACATAGACCTCTTCAGACTTGGTTACTTGGGGCAAGCCAAGTCTTCATAGCTAGGATATCCAACAGTCCAGCGAAACAGCAAATAGCAAGTGCATTGGCAGGACAAACCAGCAGCAGTGGTAGGTAGCGGCCGGAGAGCAGCAGCCTCCTCCTTTCTTCAAGTGCCCCTGTCCCTCTTTGGGCTCTAGAGTTTATACACTCCCAGAGTTCTCAGAATTAAACTAGCTGCAGCTGGCAAAGATCACACCCCTCTCAGAGCACTGGACAACCACAGCTAGCAGTTGTGGACAAACTAAAGCAGCCTCATACGCCATACCTAGGATTAAAGTAAAAACATGAGCCAGGTCTAGTGACTCAGCCTGTAATCCCAGGACTCAGGGAGGCAGAGGCAGACAGATCTCTGTGAATTCGAGGCCAGCCTGGTCTACAAAGCAAGTTCAAGAAAAACAAAAAACAAATATGTTTACATAACATAACTGTCTTCACAGAAACCAAAATTTCCACTACAAATAAAATTTGTTTAAAAAATTTCAGCAGACTGGTAAGTTTTTATCATTTTATTAAAGATTAAAGCAGATTTGCATATTAATAAGATGCATGTAGGCTTCGAATTCTCACTCTTTAAAAAAAAAACCATCAGTGATGGCACATGCCTTTGATCCTAGTACTGAGGAAGTAGAGGCAGGAGGATATCTCTTGAGTCTGAGGCCAGCCTGGTTTACAAAACTAGTTCTAGGACAGCCAGAGCTACACAAAGAAAACCCATCTCAAAGAAAAGAAAAGAAAAGAAAAGAAAGGAAAAGAAAAGAAAAGAAATGAAACCCCAAAACTTCCAAACCCCATTGAATCCAGCTGGATTGACCAAGCACACTCAGGCATGGGACCTGCCCTGGAGTGTGGACATGTCAGCTACCACACCATTATAGTCCCCTCTTCCTGAGGCAAGCAAATGCTAAGAGCTCCTCAGGGACTTTGTGCCCACCCACCTCTTCCACACTGGGATTCTGTCTGGCTTGAACAGGTTCTGTGTATTGTGCCACAGTCTGTGAGTTCATATGTGCATGTGTGCTGCTGTGTCTGGAAAACACTGTTTCCTTGGAGTCATCCACCCCATCTGACTTTTATATTTCCATCCTGTCTAGACTTTCTTTCTTTTTTTTTTTAAGACAGGGTTGCTCTGTGTAGTCCTGGCCATCCTGGAAATGTTTGTAGACCAGGCTGGCCTTGAACTCACAAAGATCACATCTGAGATTTGAGGGAAGGTGTGTGATATTTATATCCCATATAGGGCTGAGCACAACAGTCTTTACTTTTCTGTACATTGACTGGCTAAGGGTTTCTGTTAATTGTCATCTACAACAAGAGGCTTTAGTGAGACTCACATCTTCAACAATTTTCAGAGTTTCACATCATTTCAGAAATTGCTGTAAATTCTGTCTTAATCCAAGCCAAAATTTATTGAATGATTTTTTAAAAAATCAAGTAAATGGTTTAAACAGCAATTTTCCTTCTTTTTCTCTTTCTTTTCTTTCTTTTCTTTCTTTCTCTCTTTCTCTCTCTTTCATAGACAAGGTCTCATTCTGTTGTCATCAGTGTGGTCTAGGACTTACTATATAGCGAAGCCTGACCTGGCACTCAGTATGTAGTCCAGATTGATCTGAAACTTGCGATCACCCTCTTGCCTCAGCTGTCCACATTCTAGGCTTATAGGTGTGTATCACACCACACTGGAGCTTTGTTTTATTGTATCTCCAGTGACCTGGAGGTGTGTACCACCGTGCCTGGCTGTGTGCACAGATGGGTACACATGCCACAGCATACATGTGGAGCTCAGAGAACAGCTGATGCAGCCGATTACCTCCTTCCACTGTGTGAATCCCAAGGCTTGCGCCCTGGTTGTCAGGCTCCTCAGAAAGTGCCTTCACCTGTTGAGCCATCTTTTCAGCTCCGACATCATCATCATCATCATCATCATCATCACTACTACTACTATTTTTGCCAGAGTCTTTTACTGATTCTGGGCCAAGTCCCTGAGCTCGCCTGTCTTCACCTCCCCATGCTAGAACTGAAAGTGCAAGCCATCCCATCTGGCTTTTGTATGGGTGGTTGGGGACCCAGACTCAGCCCTCACGCTTGCATGGCCAGCACTTTGCTTTAGGCAGCAGTCCTTGGGTTGGATGATGTGAGGGTGTATTCAATGCTGAGTTACATGTCCGGTGCTCAGAACCAAGACTGTATGACATCATACAGTGGCAAGGGCTGCCAGGAGCACCTAGGAGTCATTCATTATGCATTTGACTTTGAACTAGTTTTTGGTAGTGTGTGTTCAAAACCCTTTTACTGTAGCTAAATGTTCTACATCCCCACCCTCACATCCAGTTACACAGCTCTGTATTGGCCCACTGTTTAAGAAATGGGGCTCTACCTATGTGCACCTTGGAAATGGGGCCTTGGTCTGAGCATGGTTTGCTTGGGGTGTCAGCTCAGCTGGACTGGACTGGATCCCCAGCTCTGGAACTGCCCGTTGCAAGAATGCAATGAAAGGCTACATGGAGGGCTGAGGGAGGCTCAGAAAGACAGATTTAGGAGTGGCAGGAAAGGCTGGGCAGTAGTGGCGCACACCTTCAATCCCCCCACTGAGGAGGCAGAGGCAGGTGGATATTTGAATTCGAGGTCAGCCTTGTCTGCATAGTGAGATCGGGATGGCCAGGGAAACACAGAGAAACTGTGTCTCGAAAGATAGAAACAAGCAAAGGAGTGGTTGGGAGGGGTCAAGCCAGGATGGAGGACCCCGCTGCCCTTTGGGGGAGAAGTGAGAAAGAGCAACAGGGTCACTGCCCAGAGAGGTCACCCTTCTGCAGTCCCCTGACACACCACCTCTGTGGCGGCATCCTTTAAGCCTGGGCAGAGATTCAAGGGGCTGGGCAGGGGTCCCTGGCCTCTTTGAGGACTCAGGGCATAGTGGTGGGTCCCCAGTTAGAGCCCACAGAGGATTATGTCACAAGGCCGCGCACAGGCCACCCAGACAGAGAAGCATACGGCTCCCCAGATGTCGTGGAGACTGATAAACGGTGCCACACACACAATAACGTCACAATAGTGGTGTCATGGAAACAAGCTGTGTCAGACAGACGTGTGGGGGTCATCCTGACGATGTCCTGGAGACTGGTAAATGGTATCCTTTACAGAAACAGACATAGTGCTGTCCCCCCAACACACACACACATACACACACACATATGTTACTCATCTGTGGACCCTGATAAACAGTGTGATGACACTGTGTAAACTCACAGGGGACATGTCACACTTCCTCACATGCAGCGTCCTTCAAGTGTTCCTGTTCACAGACCTGGCCAGTCTGATGGAGGTGTCACAGAGAGAGTCCTGTACCCAGTGAATGAAATGCATCTGAAGGACACTGATTGCTTCAGTGCCCCCCTCCCCACACACAGCCAAACTCTTCTACTTACCTCCTGAGGTCAAGTGGCAACTGTGTCACACAATCAGTCGAGTCACCTGCCGGTGTCCTTGAATGTAGATGCTGTGTGGCCAGCAGACCCTGGGCAGGCTGTCACAGAGTCCCAATCATGCATAGTGTGAGATAATTCATGGATCCAGAGCTGAGGGCTGGAACCTCCTGTGGGGCTCCAGATGTGGGCTGGATCCTGGTGTGTCCTCTTTGGGGAGTGTTTTCTGTTTCTTTTCTGCTGGGCCACTGGGTTTTCCAGAGAGAGGGTACAGGAGTGACTGTCCCAGCCCCCCTGGCTCCCAGAGGCTTCATCCAGGTGACATGCAAGCAGGGCCTAGTCTAGGTGGGCATGGTGTGGGCACTCAGTGTGCAGTGGGAATCCCTCACGTATCTCATGACTGTGAAAGGCCCCCGGGTTTCCACAGTAGGCTCTGAATATAGGGACTGGGCCTGGTCTCCAAGGCCTGGAAGCCCCTGGAACCTTCAAGGGTGGAGGGGTGGCACAGAAGGAGCGTCCTCTAAGGAAGGCGGCCAAAGGCCGCACACGTCTTACCAGGGATGGATTTATCTTGGAGGACCTTTGAGCCCCTTCCTAGAAGTAGGCTTGGAGGGGCCCAGGGCCTGTGCAATACTGACTACCCTCAGGAAATGGGGATTCAGAAACCTGTTCTCTGTCCACCCAAGTCTATTTCCAAGGTCTGGAGGGCCCTTGAAGCCTATGCAAGGAGCCTCCTCCCAGGAATGGATCTGCTATGGATGGAGCAGAAAGCGGCCAAGGTCCTTTGAGGGTGAATACAGACTCTGAAAGTGTTCCACCTGTGGCATTAGGCCCTTCCAGTCCCAGACACAGACAGTGGAGGGAGGAGAAATTGGAGGACAGGCGCTGGGCATCTGAGTCCACCCTAGTCCTTATCCCTTGAGCATCAAGGGCCTGGACATTGCAACTTCCAGACACTCCTCCCCACCAGTCAGGAGCAAGACAAAGCCCAGGCTTGAGACTGTGAGGCTACAGCCTCCTGGACCTGCTGTGATGGGAGCCAGGGGTCTGTGCTGGAGCTGGTGATCAACCCAGGGGCCACGCCTCAATTGAGCTGATGACCTGGCTCGCCCACCAGGAACCATCCACGACGCAACAATCTTGCCATCCCTAGGTTCAAATTCTGACCTCACCTACTATCAGCTGTGTTATCTTGGAAATGTTCTTCAACCTTCCTGAGCCTCCAGTCCCTTTCTTCTGAAAGCCAGAGACAAACTCTGTCTCCTAGGGATCTCAGATAACCTCCATAACCATGGAGGCAGGCATGATGCCTACCCACCAATGCTGTACTTAGAGGGTGAGGTAGGAGATGCTAAGTTCAAGGCTAACCTGAGCCATGCAGCGCAGCAAGACCTGTGTCGAAGAAGAAAAACAGCCAAGCAATGGTACTGCACACTTTAATCCCAGCACTCCCTGGGAGGCAGAGGCAGGCGGCTTTCTGAGTTCAAGGCCAGTCTCGTCTACAGAGTGAGTTCTAGGACAGCCAGGGATATATAGAGAGATCCTGTCTTGAAACCCACCCTCCAAAAAGAAAGGAAGGAGGGAGGGAAAGAAGGATGAAAGGAAGGAAGGAGGAAGGAAAGATAGGACTATAGAAATGGCTCAGTGGTTAAGAGCGCAGACTGCTCTTTGTAGGGACCTGAGTTTTCAGTTCTCAGCACCCATGTCAGGTAGCTCACAACCACCTGTAACTCCAGCTCCAGGAAATCGTACAGTTCTGACAACTCTGGTCTCTGATGGTGCCATGCTCTCTCTCTTTCTCTCAAACACACACACACACACACGCACACGCACACACACAGTGGGAGGGATTAAAATAAAGTAAATCACCAGGCAGTGGTGGTGCAGACCTTTAATCCCAGCACTCTGGAGGCGGAGGGAGGCAGGTCTCTGTGAGTTCAATGGCAGCCTGTAAAAAAAACAAAAAAAAACAAAAAACGCTAAATAAAACCCAGAAGGCCTGGATAGCTCAACTTATAAAGCTTCAGACCCCAAATCTGAAAGTTGAGAGTTCAATTCCCTGCTACCACTCTGCCAGGTGTGGTGGTACACGCCTATAATCGCAGCATTGAGGAGGCAGAAGCAAGTAGAGCTCTGTGAGTTTGAGGCCAGCCTGGGCTACAAAGTGAGTCAAGGACAGCCAAGGAAACCCTGTCTCAGGATGTGTGTGTGTGTGTGTAACCAAAACACTAAATAAATAAATAAGATCTTTCAAATAAATAATCATAGCTTTTAACTCTCTCTGTATCCAAAAATAAAACAGATACCCAGAGCCAGTCTCAGGGAAGTGACTGTCGAGTGATTTTTAAAACATAATGCAAAGGGTAAAGGAAGCCGCAGCCCCCTGCACAGCTTCCAGGGCCCTGGCCCTCCCCTCCCCACTGCCTGTCTCTGCTGGTAGCAGCTGCAGCCTCTTCCTGAGGTGGGGACTCCCCTACCCGCTCTGCCAGCCCCACCCCGAGCTGCAGGAGGCCGGACACATGTTCCGAGGGGCATTATCTGTGCTCGGCTGAGTGTAAACGTTTAAGCGGAATTGACTGTGTACTCAGCCACTTTCAAACACAACTAATCTCCATCGGGGCGACGGGAAGTGAAATATGTTATTGTCGGTGGCAGTAAATTACCCGTGCCAGACCCGGTGCGGGAGGCATTACGGGACTGGGCCAGTGCACTCCTCACCCGGCTGCCACTGGCTTGCCCTGAAATCCATTACTGCCGACCACCCTAGTCATCTCCTGCCAGGCCCAGGGACAGCCCCTTGTCCGACTCTGACCCCCATCCACCCAGGGCCAATGAGGTCAGGGGACGGCTTTGTGCTTGCCATGTCACCTGCCTCACACTGTCTGGGTAGGAGACACAGTCTCCCCTCTGGTTCTTAGAAGAGTGTGATCCGGGGCCCTGCCCCGTTTCTGCCCCTGCAAGATGGGGTCTTTCATGGGCTTTACCACTCTCTCTAATGCCTGGTTTGAAGGAACGCAGCCGGATGCTTGCATCTGCCTTCCATTGGGGATGGGAGACAGCGCTGATGTGACTGCAGCGGAAGATCAGGCCATACCCAGGTACGCAGCCTGAAGAGGAAGGACATCGGGTTCTGTGACACGAAACTCAAACACCACAGCTGAAGCGATATTCCTCACTTGCTCAACCCAAACCCTTAGGTTTGTTTCACTTATAGAATGGAACAATTACATTGGTCACTGGGAAAATACTGGTTTGCTGAAGTCTATGGCTCAAACATTGGTATATTTCACAAGGTGATATATATTTTTAAAATTTAAATTACATTTATTTATTAAGGGTACATGAGGTAGTTACAGGACAACTTGTGGGAGTCACTCTTCTCTTTCTACCACGTAGGTCCTGGGGCTCAAACACAGGTCATTCGGCTCAGTGAAAAAGTGCTGTTTTTGTTTTGTTTTCACTGAGCTGTCGTCCTAGTCCACAAAATGGGCAGTGGCGGCGCACACCTTTAATCCCAGCTTTCGGGGGGCAGAGGCAGGTGGATCTCCAGAGTTTGAGGCCAGCCTGGTCTACAGAATGAGTTCCAGAACAGCCAGGGCTACACAGAGAGACCCTGTCTCAAAACAAGCAAACAAACGAACAACTAAGAAGTCCCATTCGCTAATACCACCACCTATACCTTCAGAAAGGAGAGTAGGAATGTCAAACCTGCCATGACAGATGAAAGTTCTCCAACATTCTGACTTGGCATGAAAGTCCAAAGCTGTCGCTGGCAACAGCAATGCTAGGTTTTTTTGTTTGTTTGTTTGTTTGTTTGTTTTCCTTTTTGGAAAATAACTGCCAAAAGTGCAGCTGCAAAAGGCTAGGCAGGCTCTTGTTCTGAGTAGCAACAGTGCCCTAGGCTAGGCCGTCTCAGCAGCAATTCCCTCTTCTCCAGCAGAGTGGAACTTACTGTTTCCCCACAAGGACCTATCTGGAAGCTGTTCATCATAAAGTTTCAATTTCTAAAATGAGTGACAGGCCATTTCTCACTAAGGGCCTCCTCAGGTGACCAGGGTCTTAGGGTTACCATTGCTGCGATGAAACATCATGACCAAAAGCAAGTCAGGGAGGAAAGGGTTTATTTGGCTTACACTTCCACATCATAGTCCATCATTGAAGAAGTCAGGACAGGAACCTGGAGGCAGGAGCTGATGCAGAGGCCATGGAGGGTGCTGCTCACTCCTCATGACTTGCTCAATTTGCTTTCTTATAGAACCCAGGACTTCCAGCCCAGGGATGGCACCACCCACAATAGGATGGGCCCTCCCCATCAATCACCAATTAAGAAAATGCACCACAGGCTTGCCCATACCCCAGATCTTAGGGAGGCTTTCTCTCAGTGAGGCTTCCTCCTCTCAGATAACTCTAGCTTGTGTCAAGTTGCCATGAAACTCTCCGTGACAACCGGGGGAAAGTGATTCCTGTAACCTTTCCGTTACTCAGCTCAGGCTGTCAGGCCAGCAGGCTTTCCCTTTGACACAGGTTCTTTTTTTTTTTTTTTTTTAAAGATTTATTTATTATGTATACAGTGTTCTGCCTGCAGGTGTGCCTGCAGGGCAGAAGAGGGCACCAGATCTCATTATAGATGGTTGTGAGCCACCATGTGGTTGCTGGGATTTGAACTCAGGACCTTTGGTAGAACAGCCAGTGTTCTTAACCTCTGAGCCATCTCTCCAGCCCCTTGACACAGGTTCTTGCAATGTAGTCCAGGCTGGCCCCAAACCCTCAACCTCTCTGTCTCTCAGTCTCCATGTGCTTTGTGGTCCAATGCCCAAAACTTTCTGAGGCCAGCTGTATTTAGGGTCTGTCATCATCCCATCTTTGACTCAAATGTCAGAAACAGTGGGAAGGGTAAATAATGTCTTTGCAGTATTACTAAAGCTGCTTTAACCTCACAGACCCACAGGCTCAGGATTCGAGGTATGTGGATCCACTTTGGGAACCACTGATCCAGCCTGATCCTTCCAGGAAGCAGGGTGTGAGGAGAGGTAACTGAATTTTGTAAATCACTCCCATTACATCCGAAAGAAGCCACATCATGTCTGGGACCTCCTGGACAGCCTCCCCACTTCAGGACAATGTCTCCAACCTCAGACCCAGGACTAGCTGAGGCTGCCAATAAAAATACTTCCATTTCTTTGAGACTGTACTCCCAGAGGCCAAGTTCTTGCTGAAGCCTTCCATCAGTGGGAGTCTCTTTTCCCTGATACAAAGTGCCAGTAAGTCCACACTGTTATCTTTCTTTGGCAGCCTGGCCCCCTTGCCAGCACCCTGTTCTGGGCATACTAAGCCTGCAACAGGCCCCTGTTGATGCAAAGGAATGAAGACGCCATACATGTCAGGGCTCATTCACCACACTGACGCTCTCTTGGTGAGCAGCCCAGAAGCTCCTGGGAGTTTTCACTCTGACCCATGTACCACAGGCCAACCCATTAAGCTGGCCGGGGTAACCAAAGCGCTTGGTAAGACCGGTTCACAGGCACAGTGAACCCCACACAGTGCATGGTGTTCATGGACTGCACCAGCCGCTCACAATCTACGATGTGAAAGGCCGCAGGCGGGAGGGGGATATGTTCGCCGTGTTAGAGTGAGGAAGAGAGGTTGCGCTGAACTTCCTGATTGGTCCTGGATATCTACCACTTGCCCAGGAGGCTTGCAAACATTTGTACTGTATGTTAAAGAGGATGGGGAAGAAGAAGAGCAACAACAACAATAACAAAACAACAAGAAGCTGGTGGTGGTGGTTGAAGTTCCTTTCAGCTTCTGAATTCTGTGCGAGCAGCCTATGCTGTTGACTTTCCTCTTTTGGTACACGCAAGCTTTCTGGACCACCGGCATTGGTGCGCAGCCTGACGCTGACATTCAGATGTTCCCTGACATCATCCGATGCTACTGACATCACACTTACACTTCAGCTAACCCGAGAAAGGGCTCCCGTCCTGACGTTCAAATGTCTGCTGACATCGAACACTCCAGAGTGCGTGCACTGTAGAGCATAACCAGCTCCCTCTATCATGCCCACAGCCTGGGGACCCCGTGGTCCCCATGCGATCTCCAGGGTGAGACTGGGGAGCCATCAGCTCCCCCCTCACGGTCCCTTCTGTCACAGGGAGGACTGATGTCTCAATAACGAGCTAATGTCGCTCCCACATAAGCCCCACGGTCTCTGCATTCGGATTCTGTCTTGCAAAAAAACACAGAGCTGTCAAAGCTGCAGTCCTGCCCCCCAAGGCTTCTCTGTTCCTCACTTTCTATACAAGACTTCACCACTGGTGGGGCTGAGGGCAGAACCCTAGACGTAGGGGTGGGCCTGCGGGCAGGCTCTCTGGGGACTGGCACCAGGCCCCTCCCTCTGGGTACTCCCAGCTCAGGCTGGATAGTGCAACGGTCGCAGCTAGGCACCTGCGTCACTCCCAGGCAGCCGTCCCAGCAATGGCTCCGGCAGCCCTTGTATGGGCCTCACCGCTCTGGCTTTTCTTTTATTCTTTTAAAAAAGAAAAGAAATTCCTGCAAGTTGAACAATCACTGTGTTGGATTTGGAAGATGTTATTCTTCGTGACAGACAAGGGCAATTACCTGCGATCCGCCAGCAGTTTTAGCCTAATTTCATTACTGCTGTGTGAGTTTCCCCGAGCAGCGAGTCTATCAATGTCTCGCAGAACGGATTAGCGGGCACTTTCTTCATCTTCAAATGAATTTTAACTGTCATGCCCTTGATGAATAGAGCAGGGACAGGCAGCTGACCTGGGCCTGGGAGTGGTCATGGAGTGGCCAGCAGGTGCCCTCTGGCTCTGGTGGAAGAGTGAGGTTGGATGGCGTGGTCCTGGAAGGGGAGACGAGGGGCAGGGAGTCAGGAAGTCCACCCTCTGTGCCCTCCTCATGACCTGGACTGAGGGATGCTCTGTGGTCTTGCTCACAGGGGTCTTATGCACCAACATCCCTTCCTGAGGGCGGCTCCCTGGGTCCCAGGCTGAGAATACAGAAGAGAATTTTCTTCCTGGGAACAGCTAACAGGCACCCAAAAGCCCACCCATCAATACCTCATCTTCAGGATACAGGAGGCTTCCAAGGCTCCTGCAGCCTTCCGGCCCAGAGAAGCTCAGACCATCTCACAGCCGGACAAATGGCTCTCAGTTTCCCTGCAGCCTGGTCCTCGTGTATGGCAAGCGCCCAGTGACTGTCAGGTGAATGGGCAAAGCAACAGAGGCTAAGAAAAAGGATGGGAAGAGCAGAGATCTGGTGTGCTCAGTACTTCCCTGGCATGGCCTGGTGATCTCAGAGTCAGAGCTACTGAGCAAGCTGGGAGCTGGCCCTGGAGGGCCTATTTGGAGAGATCCAGGTGTCAACAACAAGGGGTGGGGGGTGGGGGCAGGCTTGGGCCTGTTAGGACTCCTGGTGCCCCTCCCTACTCAGAAACCTCACCCACAAAATAACTCACTTCTTGCCAAGAGGGGCCACGGTGGTTTGCTCACTTTAGGTTTTGTTTTTTGAGACAGGACCTGCCTATATAGCCCAGGCTAGCCTCAGACCCATGATCCTCTCGCCTCAGTCACAGAGGGCTGAGGTTACACATCTGCGCCACTGTAATCTCAGCCTGTGGTCAGCTTCTTCTTCTCTCCTGGTCAGCTCCGTACCCCAGGAAGCTGACCTTCATGCTCCCTCCCTGAGCCCCCTCCCCCAGGCAGGTTACCTGGTGGGAAGCTAGGGGATAGGAGGGAGTTCTTGGATTCCTGCTCCAATGTACCACTTTCAGGGGCTCAGTGCAGAGTTCCTGGTTGTGGCTGTGTCCTTCGGGACCACATCTCACCTACCCTGTGCACCCCAACCCTGGCGGCTCTAGATTCGCCTAGCTTTGACAACTCTATTTTTTTTTTTTTTTGTCCCATTAGACCTGAGTTCGGCTTCTTCCATAATGGTGATACCTGAGCACCCTACATGCTCGCCTGTCAGAACACTTGGGAACGGAAGGACAACAAGTTTTATCATTTAAGCTTGCACTACACAGTCAGATCCTGTCTCCAGTCAAAACCAACCAATCAGATCACTCATCCAAAGAGTCCCTCTTGGCAGGAATTCGGGTTTCTCTGAGGCTTGTGAATCAGATGTGAGGGGCCCTAAGATTCTCAGGTGTACCACACCCATTTCATATGTGAGGAAACGGAGGCAAGGGTAGCTTGAGGCTGCCTGCTAGTCAGGCAAAGCTGGGAGTCTCGGACAGAGGCTGAGAACTCTGGATAGAGCCGCCTCCCCCACTTTCTAATTCAGCTTTCTTCTTCCGCCCCCTGAGGACTCTCCCAAGTTATCGATCGCCAAGGCAACCTTGAGTCAATATGGTGCACTTCGCTAATTAATCTCTTCCAGATAATTGCGGGAAATTATTGGTTGGTGTGAAGACAGGGTAGAGAGGCAACCTGCCCAGAGCAGCCTCGGGACCCAGACGCCACTCTGCCCATACTCTTGCCCATTTGCCACTCCTGCCTTTCCCAGATGAACCTGCCTGGCATCCTTAGGCCAGAACACCTACCAACTTAACCCTGGGGGTACCCCTCTGAATGTGGTGGGAAGCATGGGGGCAAACTGTGGAATCAAATCCCAATTTTGACAGCATCTTGCTATGGGCTGTTTGGCTTCTCTGGGCCTTGGTTGAAAGTCAATACAGAATGTGCAATGCCTGCATTCCCAGCTGACCTACAAACAAACAAAGCAGGCATCTCACAGCAGGGTTCTGCCACCGCTCTGCCCGACAGAAGCAACCCCGACAGCTGGCGACACCAAACGGGCTTCACTAAACGCTGATGTGTTTGGAATGTCTGATAGCTCCTTTGATTATCCCATTTTGTGGAATGGGAAACTGAGGTTCCGGCTCGTAATGACACAGAGCCCAGGGAGAGGCAGAGCCTGGATCCTCAGTGACTGAGACACTGATTCCTGCTCCACACTGTCACCAAACCCAGCTCTATGTCACCTGGAGCTAGCCTTCCTTCCGCTGTGCTCATCTTGGGAGAAGGGAAAGTGGTTGCTGGGGTGTCACAGGACGAAGAGGCTTGGGAGGTTTCCCCTCACGTCTAAGTTCCAGTTCACCATGGAGGTGGACTCAAGGTCCCACACTTGCCACTGTTGGGTGTGTTTGGGTGAAGTTCCCTGTGTATGTGTGTGTGTGTCTTCTTCATACCAGATATCATCATTTAACCCATAAGCACACCGGGCCCTACCTACCTGCTCCTAATAAACCTTGAAGACGTTAATGAACTAAATAGCAAATTACTTTTTTATTCAAGAATGAAATTTCATCATATTCATAATTCATATTTTATTTCAGACATCTGCTGCTGATTACATTACATTTAACTAAAATTAGATGACGCTCAGAATGCAATTAAGGCTCTGCCAAATTCTTCGGCCCACCAATGCCGGCGGAGCACAGCGGGGGCCGCCAGGAACCTAATATGTAATTAGGAGCTATTTTCTAGCTGTTTTTAAAGTCTGAAAATTAGCTGCCTTTATTAATCACACAGACAAATATAAAGTGGAACCGACGCTCGCTGAAATTTCTAAAAGGGATTTTTTGTTTAATTATACACCGCGGAGCGCCGGGACTCGTTTCGCATGTTGATTTGTTGTGCGTTGACATTTTGACAACTCGTTCTCAATTTGTCTGTCGTAGTTAGGCAACAACAAAGCCGACGGTAACACTTTAACTTTCAAAACCTTCAGTGTGCCAGGGAGTAGGAGAATGGCATTCCTTGCTGCGGGCCCAGGGCTCAGGCTCTTGAAGCCACAGGGGTCAGAGGTACAGGGAGGAGGAAGGGGAGGTGGCAGAGGCCTCTGATGGTGATGCTGGGCCAGGGCCAGGGGATGGGGCAGTAGTTTTCTTCTTTCTTCCCATTCGAGGGCTCAGTTTCCTCACCTGCACCACGAAGGCGCTTGGAGTCCAAGATCTCTAAGGGTCTTCCTAGATGCCCAAGTACTGGCTTGTTTTCTCCACATGCAGGATGGCCTCTTGACCCCATGAGTGGGATTTCTGGTTTTCCCACTGTGCAGAGCATGAAGCTGGGACTCAGGTGGCCACTGCAGGATTCCAGCACTCCGGCACACACCTCTGCCTGGGTAGCTTGGGGCCAGCCACTGCTGGGGTCCCACCATGGAGAGGGACTTAACTCCTAAGAGGGGTTCTCAGCCCCAGAGCAACCCCCAAGTTCACTTCATGCCCGAGGAGGCCCCTGTGCCATCCTGCATCGCCGTCAGTGATTTCCTTTGGGCCCTCCGCAAAGAGTGGCCACTGAGGAGCCGGCCTCACACTGCTCACACCTGACGGCTTCTCTTCCTGTGCCTCCTACATGCTGACACTTTCACCTTCACTCCTCCTCGCACCCTACAGACTTACAACCAGACTGGAAATGTCATTGTCCGAGTTCAAACCCAGCTGTTGTTGTTGCCTCTTCTATGGTCACATGACCAGGATGCTGACCTTTCTGAGCTTCCGTTGTCCCATCACTCCGGGCTCGGAGTGGCCTGAACGGGATGACAGTGCTTGGCCTGGATTTGGTCTCAGCCCACGGTGGTACTAAGTGCTCCTGCTTGGTAGATGGTTATGTTGAGGGACCACAGGAGGAAGAGCCGCCCTGAAGTGCCCGGCACCAAGCTGAGAAATGCCCTTGGGTGGGTGTAACGTCATAGCCCATATTCTCACCCCATCACCTTGCCTCCTATGTGCCACCTAGGAGAGCTGCTGAAGGTCTTGGAATTCCGTGGAGTCTCGGCCTCCCCAGGGTGCTTGTTATCCCCTGCCCTTTGTCCTCCTTTGCTCCTGGGGAAGCGGACATCGTGTAGGGCGGGAACACTGGCACCACGTGTTTTTAACCCAGCTCTGCCTCCTCTTCCCACCCCAGCATCCCTGATGAAAATGCCAAGTGAGGGAAAAAGATTTGGTGGGGGGTTGGGGGGAGACAATGAAACTGCCAATAAAATCTGGGACGAGCGCTAGGAGTGACGGTCTCAGTGACAGCTGAGATCTGCCTGGAGGGAAGGTGGCAGGCTGTGTGCCGACATGTGCACACTTCCTCCTGAGCACGGCCCCAGGAAGAGGCGTGCCCAGGAGACCTGCCTTGTCCCAGTGCCATCCACCCGGTGGGTAGAACAGGCTGAGGTCATGAGGAGCAATGCCTGGACTCCTGGGCTCTCCAACGGTGGCTCTTCCCTGAGTCCTCTCTGAGTGCTAACATGTCTGGGGACCAAAGGTACAAACAACCCAAAAACCTCTCTGCCAGGAGGATGGGAAGGAACTGTGTCCCTCCAAAAGGACCGAACCGGTCTGGCCTCCTGCCCCCTCCCCCACATGGGGCATTGGGTGTGGCCTTATTAGGAAACTCAAGTGTCTGCAGATACATCCAGGTTTGATGAGGTTTGGGCGTGTTCTAACCCACTGGTGTCCTGGGAAAAGGCCCCAAGAGTCAGCACAGAGGTGATGTAGTATGTTGCTGCACAGGGGAGACCCAAGGGCCACGGTCACAGCAGGAAGAGAGGTGAGGAAGGGTGCCCAGCCCCTGGACTGGGACAAGTGCTTCTCGGTGATGCTTTTCTCTAACACACAGGGTTTGTTTGCCAAACAGCCCCTGGCAGGAGAGTGCTAAAAGCCAATATACCCACTCGGGCAGTGCAGGCAATCTGAGCCTCAAAGCTGAGAGGCCCCTTTATCAGCTGTGAGTGTTCCCCCTGTTCCCACACTCACAGTGTTTGTGGCTTTAACACCACTGCCTTGGAGAGCCGCACCCCACTCTGCACCAGAGAACCTTATGATTCTAGCATGACCCTGCCCTTCCAGCCTTTACTCACTAGGGCTCACCTGGGCCCTTGGCTGAGTCCTGCACACTCACTCCATGTGAATACAGGACTGCCTGCCTTGGGGGAGGGGGGGCGATGGGGGCAGGCCTCTGATGCCTAGCATGCTCTCCTTCACCTGAGACTGATGGCTCAGTTAGGAGAGTGTCTGCCTGGCATGCACGAGGCTTTGGGTTCGGTCCCTGGTCCCAGGCATCACATAAGCCAGGCATGCTAGTGAATGCCTGAAACCCCAGAGTTTGGAAAGTAGAGGCTGGAGGGTAAGGAGCTTAGGACCATCATGAGCTATACACTGAACTTGAAGCTAGCTTGGGCTACTGAGACCCAGTCTCAAAACCAAACCAAACCACCTAGGTACCATAGTCCTCCAGGTGCTCCTTCTTTGTCCCCTCCCCAACCCCAGCCAGCCTTGCAGGTTGGGAAGTGCATCCCTCTCTCCTCTCTGGGGCTCCCTTGCGAAGTCAAAACTCACAGCTCCATCACACCAATATGTGATCACCCCTGAGCCCCGAGTCCACAGCCTTTCTGGCTGAGGCAGGTTGAGGGCAGCAGGATAGACAGGTCTCTGGGATTCCAGAGCCTGTGTCCCATTAACTGCTTGCTGGTAGCTTTGTCCCTCTGAGCCTCATCATTTCCCTCCATGTGGTACTGGGCTGAACTGTGGTGGTCACTAACGGCCATCTGTACTATCAGGACTGTAGTGGTTATTACAGTACATCCCTGCCCAAGACCTCAGATCTGTGAGCCACGCACACACCCTGTGACATGTGGTTTCTACCTGATGCTGTCATAGGATTCTTGTCACTTTTTACATATGTATTGTCCTGGTTGGTATCCCCTTACCAGCAGGGACCGTGCCTTCTTAGAGTTTCTATTGCTGTGCTGAAACACCATGACCAAAGCAAGCCAGGGAGGAAAGGGTTTATTTAGCTTACATTTCCACACCATAGTCCACCAGAAGGTAGTCAGGGCAGGAGCCTGGAGGCAGGAGCTGATGCAGAGGCCATGGAGGGGTGCTGCTTACAGGCTTGTCCCCATGGCTTGCTCAGCCTGCTTTCTTATAGAACCCAGGACTACCAGCCCAGGGATGAGCCATCCACAATGGGCTGGGGCCTCTCACATCAATCACTAACTAAGAAAATGCCTTACAGCCAGATCTTATGGCGGCATTTTCCCAATAAAACCACCCTCCTTTCAGATAATTCTAGCTTGTGTTAAATGGACATAAAATTAACTGACATGATTGACTCCTTGTCAACTTGACACACAGACACATCACTGTTATCCATAGCCTTTCCTTTTCTGTTCTTTCCCAAAATCTCACATTTATAGCAAATTTAAAAGTCCCACAGTCTTTAAAAACTTCAAACACTTTTAAAAGGTCAGTCTTTGTAAAAATCAAAAAGTCTCTTTTAAAAGCCAAATTTCTTTTATAAATTCAAAGTTTCTCAGCTGTGGGTTCCTATAAAATAAAAAATAAGACAAACACTGTCTCGCTTCATGAAGGAAGAACCAGGGCATGGTCACAACCAGAACAAAGCAAAACCGCACTCCAACCGTAAATAACTCAGTATCCAATGTCTTAGGTCCACTCATCACTTCCTGCGCTCCTCAAGGGCCATTTCTCTGGCTCGGCCCTCTGCAGCACACACAGCTTGTCCTCTAGGCTCACGCTCGCTCAACTCCACCGCTGCTGCTGTTCTTGGAGGTCATCCCATGCTATTGGCATCCCCAAAATGCTCTCTGCTCCTACTGGGCTGCACCAATGGCCTCTCCTGGGCTCTCTTCAGAGTCTCCAGCCCTGCCTCACAGTGCCAAGTCTCAGCTGCTCCCACGACCCCTTCACGCCTTCAAGACCAGTACCATCTGGGTGACCGTTACACTATCAAAGTCAGCTGCCGGTGTGAGGTGCAGCCTTGCCGCCTCTGGAGAGCAGCTTCCGTGTGCCGATCCTGAGGAGACACTTCCCGGAAGACTTCACCTCAGTGATACTGTTCTTCTCCTCCTCCTCCTTTTTTATGGGGGGGGGTTGTTTTTTTCCAGACAGGGTTTCTCTGTGTAGCCTTGGCTGTCCTGGACTCACTCTGTAGACCAGGCTGGATGCTGGTCTCTTCTTAAGCTGATTCTTCAGTCTCAGCTGACCAGAACCCAGATTCTCAACTCAAAATAGTAAACATCCCTGACAGAGTCTTTCAACTTCCCCCTGGAGCGGCGCAAGCCAGGCCTCCGCCCTCTGCACAGCCCTCAATGTTCTTCTCTGCCGAGCTCCCACAGAGCAGCCCCCTGAGCTCTCAACTCTCAGGGGCCTTTCTAGCACAAAATCCCAAAGCCTTTCCACAATTCTCCCAAAACATGCTCAGGTCTGTCACAGCAAAACCCTGGTAAGTTGGTTCCAGTTTGTTTTAGTCAGGGTTACTGTTGCTGTGATGAGACCCCATGACCAATGCAACTTGGAGAGAAAAGGATTTATTCGGCTTACACTTGTATATCACTGTCCATCATCAAAGGAAGTCAGGACAAGAACCCAAGCAGGGCTGGAACTTGGAGGCAGGAGCTGATGCAGAAGCCATGGAGGGGTGCTGCTCACTGGCTTGCTTCCCAAGGCTTCTTCAGCCTGATTTCTTATAGAACGCAGGAGCCCAGGGGATGGCTCCACCCACAATGGGCTGGGCCAGCCCCCATCAATCACTGAAAATGTCCTACAGCCAGATCTTATGGAGGTACTTTCTCAGATAATTCTGGCTAGTGTCAAGATGATGTAAAATTAGCCAGCACAGTTCCACACTGGGTTGGGGTGGGAGAGCTTCTTGAGGGGCTGAGTAACATCAGTCTAATACGAATCTGAAACAAGCCAGGGACTGGAGCCGGGTAGAAACCACAGGCAGAGACTGCTTCCACCAGCTCTGCATCCTCCAGTGGGCTCTGAGAGTCCCCCTCCTCTGAGAGTCAAGTTTTTCCTTCTGCAGCATGAGGGATGGTCCCTACCGCTTGAAGTGTCCGGAGACAATGTACATGAAGCAGCTGACACACAGCAGGTGTCTAAGCTCAGAGACCTGGGCCTGGTCCTAACCCCAGCACCCTTGAGTGCTGACAATGGGTCTGATGGATCTCCAACGAAGAATGGTAGAACTTGGAGAGGAGGAGAGCCATAGGGCGGGCTGCTTCAGGAGGCCAGAGGACCTGTGGGAGGGCTCTGTGAGGTGGGTAGCAGGGTGAGCCCTGGGCTAGCTGGGTTAACAGGGCCAAAAGGACCAGAAAGGTTATTTCCACCTGCTCCATCTTTCCGCACACCCTGTGATTCACAAAGCACCCAAGAGATGGACCTCTCCTGCAGGCAGGCCAGTGATGGGGCGGCTAGGCTCACCATTACTTCACCAAGGGTCCTTCCTGCACTCTGCCACTTTAATAGCCTGGGACTGAAGTGTCACTGAGTAGTGAATGCTTCAGGCCCTGGGCCAAACGCCCCATCGGGCACCTCACTATCCCCATAGCCACCTGGTGAGCTGGTTCACTGGCTCCATTTCCAGATGAAGGATCAGGTTCAGCCATGCATCTGGCTCATTAATCTCAGCATTTGGGAGCTGAGGCAGGGGGTTGCTGTGAATTCAAGGCCAGCCTAGAATGCAGATAGGAGACCTGGTCTCAAAAAATGAGTCAAACAAGGCTGGAGAGATGGCTCAGCAGTTAAAAGCACTGGCTGCTCTTCCAAAAGACTAGAGTTCAATTCCCAGCACCCACATGGCAGTTCCCGGCTGTCTGTAACTCCAGCCCCAGGGGATCTGACACCCTTACACACACATACAGAGAGGCAGAACACCAATCTACATAATATAAAAAAATAAACAAACTGTTAAAAAAATGAACCAAATGAAGATGAATAGTTGGAGGCTCAGAGAGAGCCGGTGCTGCTCGCCCAGAGTCACACAGCCAGGACGTGGCAGAGCTGAGCTGTGCGCCAAAGTCCGGCTGGGCCTTCTTCCTCCCTCTGCTCACTGTCCAGGCCCTCAGGCTGCAAGATGGGGAAGGAGAACAGCAGAGACCAAGGGCCCCCAGCCCTGCTTGAGAGGAAGCAGGTCCCAGGGGGACAGTACCCTGGCTGCTCCATAAATAACCAGGTCCCTGGGCCCCGGCGGCAGTGGCTCTGTGTGTAATACAAACAGCTTTAATCCCCTGTCAGATAGACTGGATATCAGAGAAGACAAGCTTCCGAGCGGGCAGGCCTAATTGAATGGAATTGAAAAGGCAGAATGGGGGGCGGGGCCTGGGAGGAGGGACAGGAGCACGCAGTGGCATGGTGCAGTCGGCTAGGGGCTCCGAGGCCAGCAGGGCCTTATTCTAGGCCCTGGAGGCAGGAGGCCAGGCTTGAGGGGGGAGGGGTTCGATGGGGTTGGTGGGGGGCCCCAGCTAGGGTGCTCCGCCCCTTAGGCCTCCTCTTTATCTCCTGGCTCTGCCATTTCTCTCTCTCTCTCTCTGACCCTTTTTCTGCTCCCTCTGTTATCTCAAATAATGTCACTGCCTCTTTAGAATCTATTCATCAGAGCAGAAAGAAGCCAATACTGACACTGATAAACACACACACACACACACACACACACACAGAACCTGTGCCTCCCGGGGACAGAGCTGGGTTCCGACTGCTGGCGCCCTGCCGCCCCAGCCTGCCATTTCACCACACCGAGGTAATCAGATTCCACAGGGCAGTCCTCGCCCTCCCATCCTGGGCCCAGCAGTCCTCCCCAGGGCTGCTCTCCCAAGGAGGACGCACCCTGGGGACCTTTCAGCTTGGCCTGGTCTTTTTTTTTTTTTAATTGGTTTTTCATTCTTTCTTAACAATATTTAAAAACTGAATTGTACCATAACAGCCAGATTTTTGGAATCTCATTTCCCAACGAGCTAGAGGAGCCAGGAATGGCTGTGGATGTCTGTAAATCCCAGCATTTGGAAGGTGGAGGCAGAAAGTTGGGGAGTTCAAGGTCATCCTCTGCTGCGCGGTTAACTGGATGGAGGCTAGCCTGAGCTATATGAGGCCCAGTTTCCAAAACATATATACATAAATAAAATAAAACAAATTAATAAAACTCAACAGAGGACCAGGGCTGCAGCTCCAGACCTGAGTTTCACACCTGACCTGATCTGACACAAGGGCTTGGACAGCGGCCCCATCCCTCCTCCAGGACAATAGCTGGCTGGGGCCAGGGTCAGGCGGTGCCCACTACCCCCCTTCCAGCTAGACTGAAGGTTGGTGAGGTGAGGCACTTGAGCAGAGACTTTTCAGTGGTGTTAGAAGCTGTGGAAACCAAGGCCGGGCCACAGGACTGCAGATCCTAGCCTCAGAAACAGTAAGGAGACAGGGCCCAGGGAAGGCAAGAAAACTGCTCACTGAACAGCACCCTCCTCAGCTTTCTGACACACGTGGGAAGTCCTGAACTTGGGGGTCTTTATCTCAAATGCCTCCAGTCCAAAAAGCCATGTGACTCCTGTGTCTGGGAGCCCTCAGCCCTTGGGGCTGGCTCTGCTAAGTTCAGAGGGCCACAGCGAAGGCATGACAGCAGAAACAAGCCTGTTTCTCCAGCCCTTAGGTCTGGCTGAGCTCAAACCACTGTCCCTAGTTCTCTAGGAAGTCTGGGCCAACACCCCAGCTTATCGCAAACAAACTGTGTCCAGGGGCAGGCCGCTTCCTGGCCCCATGCCTCAGTGCTCGCATCCACAGTGTGGATCCATGTGGTTCCACCGGGGATGGTCTTGGTGGGCTCTGCTCTTTGAGGTAGATGGCTGTAGACAGCAACCTGGAGGGTCAGCTGTGAGGGCCACTTGATGGCTGCCTAGGACAGGCCAGCCTGTGTGCTAAAGGCCCCCATCCCGTGGGGTCACAGGGGGCATGGAACAGATGTGTTGTCTTGGTAACAAATAGCAGGTGCACAGGCCCAGGAAGCCTCTTCCTCTGAGGTCATGTCCTCCAACTCTCAGAACCCTTGAAATCTGGTGTATGGGCACTGTGGCTGAGGCCCAGGGTCCAGCTCAGCACAGCCAAACCCACCCTTCTACTAGCTGCCTAGAAGAGCAGAAAGGATAGCTTTTCCCCCCTCTCCTGTAGAACCCAGGCTCCCGCGGAAATGAGTGGTGAACCCTCCCTGGCTTCAGCAGCTGCTATTCAGGCTTAAAGCCTGGATCTGCTGCCCTGAGCTCTTCTGTGCCTCTGTGAGCCTCAGTTTCCCCTGTAAGAGCAATGGCAGCTCCACTTCCTAGATGGTCGGGCCGCATGTAGGATAGGCTGAGGAGCCAGTCTCCAACAAGGAGGTGGCCTGACTAAAATCCTATGAGTAGTGGGGGCTGCTAGACCATGAGGCAAACTCATTCTGAGTACAGAATTCACCAAATGTCCATCAGCGGGAGGACTGAAGAAGACATGAGGTCAAAGGTCCTGGAAATGAACAGTTTCTACAGATAGGGAGACTGGGGCTCAGAGGGGGCAAAATACCTATTTCCAGTCACACAGCAAGCTGTCTCTTCTTGCCTTGTCCTCATCCTGGCCACTTTGTCTCTCTCACAACATGTCATCCACCAGCTAAAGACAAAGGGGGCAATGGTGTCACAGAATGAGCACTGTGCTTGGAGTCCAGAGACCTGGCTCAGGCCCTGATTCTGTGACTTGGAGCATGGCCTTTCATTCTGGGCCTATTTCCTCAGAAGGAACTGGGGCTTGTGTACCTTCTTCATAAGCTTGGTGTGAGTGAAGAAAATGAAGAGCCAGTGGTTCCCCAAGGGCAGGGGAGCCCTGGTCACTTCCCCAGGGTCTGGCTTAGTTCCCTGCACACAGTAGGGGTGCTCAGGACTCTGGGGGCCAAGTCTGACAGCCTCCTGGAAGGAGGAGACAGCTCTGGGTAGCGTCCTGGGAGCACTTGGGAACCCTGGAGGTACCCTAGGAACATCCCACCTCAGCCTACACATCCGGGAAAGGCCTCTGAATGCCTTCCCAGTCACCTCAACTTCACAGTGAGGGGGCATGCGGGCTCAGGCAGCGCATGCCCTGAACAGACTCACCTGTCACGCATCTCATCCCCTGGGTATGAGTTGGCTCTATTAACTGGTGCACTCCAGCCTCCCTGACACTCCCTTAGGCAAGGAAGGAGCTGGGGAGGGGCTGGAAGAGAGGAAGCCACTTCCTCTCTCTTGGGCTACGACCCCTTTGGGGGGGACCCCAAGAGGATCCAGCTGCCGGAGGTGGGCCCATCCCCCTCTAGCTGCAATCTCATTTATCACACAAGTCTATGGTGAGGAAAAAATAAATGAGACAGAAAACTCAGATTTGACTAGATGTGTGAGTCAGCGGCCCTGGGCCTCAAGCCCTCAAGAGTCTCAGGAAGCATGGTGAGGGCCTGGCATAGCTGTCTCTGGTCTGGAAGCAAGCTCTAGTCAAAATCAGCCAGACTGGCAGTGCTCAGATCCAAGCCAGTCACCCGGCCTGCCGGAGGGCACAGCTGTCTGGCTGTCTCTCTGTAAGATGGAAGGGTCACTCTGCTACTACCCAAGATGCTCTGGGAAGGGTCATTCCGCTATAGGCGCTATTTTAAAAACTATTTTAATGAGGTTTCTTAATGCCTCTACCGCCCTTCCAATCCCCCAACTCTAGGAAGGAGAGAAAGCAGGCTAGAAGGGACAGGAGATGTAGACTCTTTAGACTTAGTTCCGGCTGGTTAGGGTCATCGGGTTCTTTGGGAAGACACCAATCTCAGCCGTCAGGATATCCGGCAGTTCAGCAACAGCAAACGGCAAATGCAGCAGGATGAACAAGCAGCCTTCTTCCTCCTCTGCCTGTCGCCTCGAAGCCCCTTCCCTTCTCTGGGCTCTGGTATTTGTACTCTCCCAGAGTCCTCAGAATTCTATTAGCTCTAGGTGGCATAGACAATACCCCTTTCCTGGCCACAGGAGGCTGTTAATAGCTGTGGATAAACTAAGGCAGTCCCATATCCCACACTTGGGATTAAAACAAAAACATATAACATGAGTTTTTAAAGAACCCCAAACTTCCACTATACTCTGCCACTACCCAAGATGCTCTGGGAAGGTCACTCTGCCGTTACCCAAGAAGCTTGAGGGCCGGCATTTATGTAACACAAATCCAACATTAGCTGGTCAATGCAGTCAGTTTTAGTTTTGATCTTCTCCCTGCTTAGAGAGACTCTACACAACTTCACAAAACCAGGAATCCCATGGTGCACTGCTAGGGACTTTAGATAAGGGGCTGTATGTAGCCCTGTGAGCTGTACCACGGGACCATTGCATGTGTTAAAGATGGCGACCCCCAAGGTGTTGAGCATACTGCCTGGCATTGTGCATGTAGGAAAGCAGACCAAGAGTTGGAGCGGATCCCCCACTCCAAGTCGTGCAGGGCATGCAGAAGTGAGGCTAAGGTGGCTCTCTGCACCTCAGCATTCTGGTCACGGAGAAGGTAAGGCAAAGGAGAGCATGAGGCAGCCCTCTGTGTGACCTTTAGCAGGTCTCTCACCCTCTCTGGGCTTGGTTTCCCCATCAGTACCTGCAGAAGTTCCTCCCGCTACGCTGATGCTCTTGGGATTCTGATCACCAGCAACTCACACATCTGGGGGCAACTGTACTTGTGCGTTTGTTTGGGGAAGACACGTGGAATGCATGGCCTCCTTCGACCTGGCACCAGGCTTACTCCAGAGAGAACGTGTGTATCCTCCAGGGTATCTCTCTGTTGTCTGTCGGCCAGAGAAGCTTCTGCCCACGTGAAGCCTTCATGGGCTCCAGAAGCCCAGGCTCAGGACACCCAGTAATGAGAATGACGGGCACAAAATGGAGTGTGGTAGGGGTGTGTGTATCGGGCTCCTATGGTGGATTAGAAGGGATTTAGCACTGGAGGAGGCAGCTGTGTAGCACTCTATGGAGCTCCACACTTGGGGGCAAATTGAGGGAAATGTGCTGATGGCCTAGGCACCAGAGATCTGGGCACCTGGGCACAGAATGGTGACTGCGCATCAAACCAGCAGATTACTAAAACATGCACAGGCGTGGGGAAGGTGGGAGGTGGTCAAATGGAGTGGTTTGGGACAACACTTTGGTTTTCTTATGCTCATCACAGTGAACTTATGTGACTGTCAACTTTGGGGGGGAGGGGGAGAGAGGGGAAGAGAGAGAGTGTGTATGTGTGACTCTCACTATGTAACCGCTTGCTATGTAGATCAGGCTGGCCTCAGAGAGAGCTGTCTGCCTCATCCTCCTGAGTTCTAGGGTTTAAGTTGAGCACCGCCAGGCTCACTGTTATACGAGATGTATGAAGACATTTCTAATGGCAACGGAAAAGCCAAGAGCCCAGCCTGGAGCCAGAGACCCCAGCTGCAGAAGTGCTCTCTAGTCCTCGCTGGAAGATGGCAGCTGCCAAGAGAAGTCCATCCAGGATGAACCAGGCAGCCAGGAATGGGTCGACTTTGCTGGGCGCAACATGTGGAGTGAGGTGCCTGCCTGACCCAGAAGGGCGAAGCCAAAGGGCAGAGCAAGCACGTGGGGGTTGGCAGGCCAGCTCGGGCCCGCACCAAAGGCTGGCCAGTGGCACCAGGGAGAGCAAGGCTTCAACTCCAGTTCCCATCTAGTACAGCCTTGGCGTCTGCAGCCCGCCTCCCCATGTGAGGGCCGCTGTGCACCGGAGGCCGAGCGGGGTGCTGTGAGGGCCATGGCGGCGACAGAGCCGCTGTCCTGAGCCTGGCAGAGGGTGACAGGCCGTGTCGGCTCTAAGCAGAGGAACTAGAAGGGATGAAGCTGGGTAGCACTAGCAATTTTTCCACAGTGAACAGATCAGTGTCTGACCGGCAAGGCTAGTTTTGTTTGTTTGTTTTTAACCAGCACGAGGCACTGAGGTTTCTGGGGAAATTACTGAGTGTCATGGGGTACATGAGCATCACAGTGCCAAGGGCTTGCTGTGTATTCTCTCACCCGATCTTCATACAGGTTCCATAAAGGCAAGTCTGTTCACGTCTTTCTTTTTTTTTTCTTTTCTTCTTTCTCTTCTTTTCTTTTCTTTTTTCGAGACAGGGCTTCTCTGTATAGCCTGGGCTGTCACCTCACTTTTTAAGAGAAAGCCTGCAAAGGTGACTTGGCCCAAGGTCACATGGCCAGAGGGTGGCAGAGCTCGAATGGAGCCTGCCCAGAGCTGAGCTCAGGCACCAGGTTGGCATGCCGGAGGTGAGGTGACCTTGAGGCCCTCTGGTTTTATGATCTCAGGCCTGAGTGTACACTGGAAATTACCCAGGAGCTTTGAAAAGCTGGCAAGATGGCTCCTTTGGTAAAGCCAGTGGCCCACTAGACGGCTCTGCTGGTAAAGGCGCTTACTGCCAAGCCTCATGGCTTGAGTTTAAGCCACAGAGCTCACATAGTAGAAGAGAACCAGCCCACACAAGCTGTCCTTTCACTCTCCACACACCCACCGTGGCACACCACAAGTAAATGTTAAAGAAAGGAAAAATAGGCGAAGCCTCTAGTGCTGGGGTCTCACCCAGAGCAGTGAGGGCAGAATGTGTAAGGTGGAGAGGACACGGCTCTCCTGGGGCGACTGAGAACACCCAAGTGACACCACTTCGTCAGCAGTCGTGGCTGCAAAGGCCTATCAGACAGGAGGCTGGGTATGGTGGCACTTGGTGCGCAGGGTGGCCATGCTGGCCGGGACACACAGGTGGCTGCTTCCTGAGGGCCAGGGCACCGTGTCAACACCAAGTGCTGCACCCAGCCCCCAGGGAGCACACAGACCCTGTGGATCTCTGTCTCTGATACTCCTCTCCAGCTCAGTTGCCACGGATGGCTTGCCCTCCCCACCCGAGACTTCATGATGGTCCTGTGCCTCTCTCCCAGCTGCTCATTCAAATGGTGTAGTGAAGAAAGCATTTGGCCCCAGGCTTGACCGAGTACCTGTGAATGAGGGGGAGCGGGCGCTGGAGCAGAGTGGGTTGAGGGCAGGCTTTGGAGTCAAACAGCCTCTGAGGCTGATCAGCTGCGTGGCTTTAGACAGTTACTCACCATCTCTGAGCTTTGGCTTCTCAGCTCGTTAACCGAGGAAGAGACTAGACTTCACAGACTGTCCCACATGTCCTCAGAATGAACATTATCACTTCCTGCATTGTTTCTGAAGGGCAGGGGCACAGAAACCTTCTTATGGCCCTGGAGCTGTGGGCCCTGACCTCCAGGTTCTGCACCCCAACCCAGCTGCCACCTACCCTCCTCCTGAGGGTGCTGGGAAAGGCACCAGCTGCCCCCTAGTGGCTGAGGGCAAACGCACACTGAGTCATCCGAAATGAACTCAGCCCAACCCATCTCTACAGGGGGCCCCAGCTCCCACAGGTTGTGGGGCAGGCGCTACTAGTTCAGCATGTTTTGGTGGGCCCTGCCATTCCAGGAGCACAGAAGAGGGGTGTCTCCTCCACACAGCCAGTTGACATCAGAAGGATGTCCCGGGTCATAAGTTCATTTCCAAGGCTTCAGAGCTGTGTGCACTGGTAGGTGCTCTTGGTAGCCACACTCTGTGCTGTGTGACAGAGGCAGAGAGTCCCTGCCTGGACTACTCAGGAAAACTCCCTCCCTGAGCTACACAGCAAAATCATGGGCGTCTAATTTCCTTCAGCCCCAGAACTCACAGAGAGAGGGAGGGCGCAGCGGAAGGACGAGGAGCAGAGTGCAGCAGGCCTGCCTTCCCACAGGGCCGGAGGCTTTGTTTGTACAATCTCTGTTTATTTCCCCCAAAGGCAGCTTTCCCACAAGTACACAGTCAGCACTCCTTGCTCAGCTCACGATTCCTGAGCGGACAACAGACAGGAACAGTTCCTAAGCGGCCCCTGACGGTTGGACAGTATAGGCATGGCTGGGAGCCACAGAGTTTGTGCGAGGCAGATGGAGGTCAGGCCCAGTCAGAGGCACCCACAAGAGCTCCAGGGCGAAGGGCCTCCGCATCAGTCTACCATCTCAGGAGATCCTACAACCAATGCCTGTCTGGCTCCAGGAATGCCAGAGTACAGGTGAGTCATGGAAGCAGCACCTCTCAGAGCCCAGCTCCAGCCCCAGGTACTCCAGTGAGGGGCTTCTTGGCCTGACCATAGTGTAAGATCGTCTCAGAGGCCCAGGGCTTGTCGAACAGGGTCAGCTATGGAGGCAGCTGAGTGCACGGAGACCCCGGGTGCTCCGATACTAGTCTCCCAGCAATCAAACCCGCAGCCGGTTAGGGCCTGCTTGGCGGCCTCCACTTTGGCTCGCTCCAGACCTGGGGAGGTAAGGCACTCAGCAGATGCTCCTGTCCCCAGGGCAAGGCCCTCCCGCTCTGCGTCTCCTGACTCCTGCAGCTCATGGCAGCAGGCCCCACATGCCCTCACAGGCTTTAATCACCCAGACCCAGCCTTGCCATGGTCACATGGCTTCATGAGCCTCAGTTTTGCTACCTGGGAATGGGGCTGACACCACCAGCCCCACCCCCGCCTGTGCCTGGCCAGTACTGGTGTCCTGGGCATGCTCTTAAAGCATTGACCCAGTCGGCTTCATCCCTGAGCCTCCTAGAGGGAGGGCACTGCACTCCTTGAAGCCATTAAGTCACTCCTGAGATCAAGCGGCTTTGGAAATAAAAGTGGTTGTACAAAATGATGAGACAGAGGGATGAACAGAGGAGGAGGGCAAGCAAGAAGGCCAGGAGTGGGCGCAGGTGGGTGGTGCCACTGGATGCCTGAGCAAGAATTCCTCACACTCTGGTGTGGTGTGGGGCTCCCCTCCCTCAGGCCTATCCCTGGGTCTTTGCCCTCAGAGGCCTATGAGCACGGCCGTTTATGATGAGCTTTCCCGGAGCAACAGCCCAGCAGCATTCCTGCCATGCCCCTTGTTTTCCCAGAGGAGACAAGCTACAGAGAGGTCAACTCACTTGTCCAAGGCCACAGAGCGGAGCTCAAACCTCCCTTTCTAGGGCCTTCTCCAGCGACCTTCCACACTTCATGTTAGCAACCATCTCCCCACCCCTGTGGGCCCCGTACCTGGCTTCAGGAGGGTGATGCCACAGCCGCCGCCCCCTGCGCCCGTTAGTTTGCTGTGCAGTCCATATGCAGCTGTCACCTGGCAGAGCTGGTCCAGGGAGGCGTGGCCCACACCGAGGGCGTTCAGATGGTGCTGGTTCATGTCCACTAGCTCCTGGAAAGGGTGTCATGTGTTCCTGCCTGAGCCACCGAGGGAAGCCGTCTGTCCTACCCTGTGTCTCCTGTCCCTTGGCAGCTGCTGATGTGGAACAGCTCTTGCTCTCTGTAGGCCAGTACTGAGCCTGGCCCTTGTGACTACGTGGTTTGGGTGGTCAAACAGGCGCAGGGTTCTACTTGAATAGCTAAAACTAGTGGACTTCAGACATTGGTCACCAAACCTATCCACCTGCCATGTGGTCAGAGATCACAGGAAAGACTCCTAAGCACATGGCTTCAATCCCTGGATCATGCTGTGCTTGAAAGCATTACCACTGGTCCCTCACTTAAGAGGCTGTTTCTCTTCCACGAAAGGCTAGTGGGGATGGGTTTGCCATTTGCAGAATATGTCTCCAACAACTTGCTGGTCTACTGCTGCCTCCTGGGCTGGTTTTCAGAATAAGAACCAGGTTGTCACTCCAGCAAGGTCATGAGTGAGGAAATAGCTAAATATTGGTCTAGGTTTCTTCAATTATGTGCGGTAAAATTGCTGCTTGCCACGGACCAACAAGGCATGTGTGGATAAAATGCTGAAGGCAGCCGCTGTTCGCCTTTACTGGGTGCTGGCCACACACTACGCTCTGGAGAGAGGAGCCTGCCCAGGCTCTGCACTCCCTCCTGACCTGGGCCTCAGGCAGGCCGGGTGAGGTGAGGCTCTGCCCTTCTCAGCCCTAAGGCAGGGTCCTTTGCTAGAACATTTCTCCCGTGAAAACAGATAGTGTGAGGTCTGTCTTGTCCTGGCTGTGAAGGGAAGGCCCTATGCTCTGCAAACACTCGGTGCGCTACATTTTATCAACGAGGACAGTGAGGGCCAGAGGCAAAAAGCCTGGAAGCACTCTGCTGGAGCTTGAGAGCACCCTTGGCACTTCAGACACCTCCTCTTGCTCTGGGGAACTGGTGTGGCTTGTGCTGTTCAAAGCTCTGCTCTGAGCTCAGAGCTCAGGATGCCTGTGCGCTGAGGGCTGCCCATCACTGAGACAGCTCTGCCAGGCTCTGCGAGGTGCTCTCTCTGGAGCCCGCCCTGCTTCCCGGCGTTCTGACAAATGAGCAGACAGGCAGCGTGGCCTGGTGGCAGCCCTGGGTGCCTTTCACAAGCCCGAGGCTGCATGCGGAGACTTCTGGGGCCTCTCTGTGTGCCTGAGCTCTAGGTGTCATGCTGTCAAGGCAGGTTCCAGACACCTGTCACATTCTGATCCAAAATCTGTCAAGGATCAGATGACAGACTGTGGCACAAGAGAACGGCTTGCTGGTTCACGTGCAGGCTGTCCAAGAGCAGAGCTGTGCACTCCAACGGCTGCGGCAACCAAAAATACCTACACTGTGTAATCAGCGCGCTACTCCCCGGCAGTCCCGGGGCTCGGTGGGGCGCATGCGAGCAGTTCTCTATCTTTATTACTTTTCTGCTCAGGCTGGCAATTCCAAATGTGGAAGGAACCAAGAACTGGGCAGCAAGGCTTGGGGACTGCAGGAGGGTGCCTGGGAAATAAGGACAGAGGCTCCAGATTATATGGAGGCCTTGTGTCCGGCACACAGTAGGTGCTCAGTAAAGATCTGAGCGATGCTGTGTGATGGTGCACATCCCAGGCAGGTCTACATAGTAGGCCTGCCAGGGCTACATAGCTTGACACCGTCTCGAAAAAGAAAAACAAATGAGTAAAGCCAGTCAGTCATTAGTTTGGGTCCTGGCCAGCCCCTAGCTGGGTAATACAGGAGGATGTCAGTCTCTTTGGACCTCAGCTTTCATGCCTATAAGATGGAGACACAGGTAGTTGCAACGTGCAAGAGTGACCTTGCCCTGGCTTTGTTGGCTGCTGCGCCCTGGGATGCCGGGAGGGGTGCAGGCCACAGGACGGTCCTAGAGGCCAAGCAGAGCAGCGGCGCACCGGGCCAGCTGGAAGGGGCCCTGTGCAGCCTCACAAGACTGTTGCTGCTCAGCTGCTTTGGCCTGGGGCTGCTGGGTCTCCTTGTACTTAGGGAGGCCAGATGGCTTTTTACCAGCAGCCCGATTTACCAGACCAGATGGCCCACGTCTGTCTGAGAGGGAGCCTTTGGCTCTCTGAGCTGGGGGCACCTGGGCACTGGGAGCAGGAGACCCCAGAAGGGAACAAACCTGTGACATCCCAGGAGGCCACCAACAGGCACAGAGGGAGAGAGAATTCAGATGTGCTGCTCATGTGCTGCTCTAGAATTGGGAGAATGGTGCTGGCCGTAGTCAGGGGACCACAGGACCACAGGGCGCCTGACCAGAGCAGCAGGTGGCATAGAGCGGGAACCAGGAGGGCAGGCATCTCCCCAGGACGGCCAGGGAATGGGGGCCGGCAAGACGAAGCGCCTGCCCATGGGGGCTGTTCCTCAGCCTCATGACCCACACCTAACCGCACCGCCGGGCCTCAGTATGCCAGGCTTCCAGGTAAGACATGTTTGCCCACATGAGCACACACATGCTCAGGGCCCAGGCCTGCGCAAACTCAGGACAGGGGGGACACTACTTGAAGAGCAGCAGGGTGAGTGAGGGGTTTCTGCGAGCAGGCTTACTTCCAGTACAAGGTAGTGTTCCGGACCCGGCGCTGCTACCATCTCTCCTAGCACGCGCTCACACTCCAGGGATATTGCGTCAATTGAGGTCAGGAGCGGGGCCACAATCTCAGGGAACTGCAGGGGATAAGGGGAGGAGCAAAACATGATGTCTAAGGATAGGGGAGGGCAGACCCTGCCATAGCAGGGAAACACCATCTACACCAGCCCTTGGGGAACCACCTCCGGTCTGGCCCTGACATCTGCAGGGCGATCCTTGCTGCAAAGCCAGTGCAACTAAAGGGACAGGCCTGTTCCAAAATTCCCCATCCTGACTCTGGCCTGGTAGTGGCCGCAGTCAGCACCTTCCTTTCTGCCCATGCTGCCTCCTCAGATTTTCCTCTACCCAACACGCACAGCACCCCTCCATCCAGCAGCACCTTGACTAGCCTGCTTCTGACGCCAGCCACAAGGGCCTTCGTGCTTCGTGGGACCTTGGTGTTGGTGAGCAGGATCTGCAGAGCAGGGAGCCTGAAGTGAGAGAGGAAGGCAGGGTGGCGGAGGCAGGCCCAGGACAGGGTGTCCATGGACAGGAAGAGGAGACTTCGTCATCACACGGTGTGAGGACTGAGGCAGGATAAAGACCACCAGGGGCAGAGGCTGGGGCAGAGGCAATGTCGGCTGAGCCTAGAGGTGGCAGGTCATGACCCGTCATGGATCATACGTTCAAAGTGGCTAGGGCAGAGAGTACAGGAAAGGCCCGGGGTTCAGTGGTGCCCAACCCTCAAGCTTAGATGGGAGGAGGGGGGCAGGGGCAGAGATGAGAGAAAAGCCCCAGATCTCAGGATTCTGGGAATTCGGGACTGTCTGCAGGGACATCAATTGCTGACCATCTTTTATCTCTCCTGTCAGACTGTGTGGGAGGGAGCAAGCAGGCTACTGAGGAGGCTGGCGGCCCCTCCCACCCAGGGGCTCATTCTACAGTGCCCAGAGCAGCAATCCAGGCAGGAACCCTGCTGAAAGGAGCCAAAGCCACAGCTGCTGTAAAGAGGGGAGCAGCCGTCTGAGGCTGCCTCGGCAGACCCTCAGCCCTGCCCTAGGGGAACTGTACAATCCTGACTGTCCTTGAGCCGAGCGGCCTCTGGAGGAGCCAGTCGCTCTTCCTTGCCATCCACTCTGCCCTTCAGAGAGCTGTGGGCTGGGATGAAGGCAGAGAACCTGGAGGCACCTATGAGACGAACCTTTACAGTTCAAGACTGTAAGACCCCACAGAGCTGAAGAGGCTGCTGGACGCTCACTGTCTCACGGCCCAAAAGCCCAGGAAAGGGCATCAGTTCCTACCCTGGAGGATGGTGCTCGTCTTTTCTAAAGACACTGGAAGACCGCGTTCAGGGAAGGTGGACCTGAGCCACACCAACAAGGTGCTTTGTATGGAATGGTGCCATGCATGAAGGCAGAACTGGCTTGAGGGTTGGGTAGCTTGGCAGCATGTCTTCATCCTTACGTGCATTCTCTGCTAAAGGCTTACCGCCAACCCACGAAACCCATCACGTCCAGGGGCCACCACTCCGGGCTCTGCTTTGGAAGAGCTTCTGTCATCTGTCCTCCCCTGACTCCATCTTTTCCCATCTCCCCTCTTCCTCACTGCATGTGTCAGTTACCCTGGCCTTGCTGCTGTTCTATACCAGCCTTAGGACTGCTGCACTTGCATCCATTCTCCGGAGGCTGCTCCTTCCTCACAGCTCTGTGACTCCTATTCGTTCTGGCCTCTGCTCTGGTGCTACCTCATCAAAGGCCCTGGGGAACCCCATGTGGTCAGCTTTCACCAAGGCACTTTTGGTCATCACAGCTGAGGGATGCTAGGGGCATCTACTCAAGCATGTTGCTGAGCACCCTGTGACAATCACCATGGGTGAAGACGGCAAGAGAGTGCTAGTGACCCTCCCAGACACGTAACCCACCACACACATGGCCAAACGGGCACCTACTTGCCACAATTTAATCTGTGTCCCCAACTTTCAGCTAATGGCAAAAACACTGGCTGAAAAGATTGTCTATACAGCTGAGCAGATGGGGCACAGGCAAAGCAGGCCATGAGCTGCCAAGCTTGAGCCTTGCCCGAGCCTCCCACTGCAGGCTGCAGCCCACCTAAGCCTTGCTGGCCTCCAAAGTCTGTTGGCTTCTAGACTTATCTGTCCAAACCCTAACCTCATGCCCAGCAAGAGCTCCCGGAAACAGCTCAAGAGGTATGTCGACATTCCTGGGCCCACAGATGTGTCATTAGGAAAAGCAAGGAAGTGCCTAATGTTTACTAACTGAATGGACAGACAGGCAGTCACAGTCTGCTGACCAGCTGTGCTTCGAGGGGAAGGGATAGTCATGTGTAACTTCCACCTTTAACCACCATGAAGAGTTGGCACAGAGGAGGAAAGACAATAGCCAAGCCGGCTTCACTGTGCCCCAGGCCTCACCCTGTGATACAGCAGGAAGGGGACAGAAGGACCCCTGGCCCTCACAGCCTCACAAAGGCACAGTGCCCTCCCTGGCTGTGTGGAGCAGCTGTGCGAGGCACGGCAACAATGCCGGAATTACCTCTTCAAGGACGACATCTTCCCTTGCTGGTAGCGCAGGGCTCCTCCTAAAAAGAGGGACAGCAGCTATCACCAAGGGTTAAGGCTCAGATGTGCATTCTGGGACAGTGTGAGGTCAGTGTGGCCCTGAGACATGCCAGGTTGAATGACATGCCCATCCATTCCAGCTTCAGCTGTGGAGGACCCAAAAGGTACCAAAGTCTGTGGGACCTCGGCCTTCTGGGCCACCTGGTATCCTTAATCACTGCCCATGTGGTGAGGCTGAGGCCCAGGACTCAGTGGCTGGGCATGCCAGTCAGTGCCCTGTTAGGATGGAAGGCTGCTTGGGCAGTTTGCCAACTCCACAGCAGCAGGGTTTCCTGTTTTCGAGGGCCTCGGCCCACCCCTCAGAGAGCCGGAGCCCGAGATCATCCCCTTGCCTAGAACAGGAATGAGCTCTTTTCCTCAGAAGCCACTAGCTGAACCCACCCCACGCTGAGAGAGCCAGGGCACCTACCAATGTAAGGAGACTCCCAGGAAGGATGAGGACGCAAGCACACCTACCCCAGGTGCTGACAGCATTGTCCACGCCAGAGGGGTTCCCATGGATCACTCTCTCCCCCTTGTAGGCCCACTTGTTAATCAACTCCAGGTCCTCCTCGGGCCACCTGGGCACACAGAGTTAGGGGTTGGGGTCACCTTGGACAGCAGGAGGAAGTAGCCGTGGGGCACATGCTGCTAGCACAGGGCTACCCGGAGCCCAGGGACTGACAGGATCGGGCACAGGAATTTGGAGCAAAAGAGTGTGCCCCACAGCTCAAGAGGACACTGAGCCTCCCTTTCTCTTCCCCCACACCCACGCAGCAACAAGGTATGAGTGGCCTGGGCTTCGGGGGGTGGTACTCTCACTCGCTGGGTGACTCTGAGACTGTTACCTAACCTCTCTGAGCCCCACTCTCCTCAGGGCTAGAATGCTTAACTTTACTCTCTTCCTGGCCCAGTCACGTGTGACAGGAGGCAGGCCCTGTATCTACACAGGACTTGTGGTGACAACCTCTGCTCAAGCGCCAGCGCCTAAACCAAGTCTGTCTCAGGAAGGGCAAGCATGCGTGAGGCCACCGCTTCCTGTGTGACCACTGTAGCTGGAGGTGTGGCTCAGCGGCAGAGCCAGTGTGCGGGGAGCTGGTGTCCACGGTGGCACGCTCCTGCAACTGTGCACTTGGGAGACTGGGGCAGCAATGGTGATCGTGTCTCATGCTGAGATGCTGCCTCAGAACAAACAAACACGCCACCGTCGTGAATCCCTGGTGGGCACCAGTCACCTGTGGATTTCCTTAAAGCAGAGGAGCATCCTTCGGATGGGGTGGGCTTGGTGTCAGCATGTGGCCAGGTAAATGCTAGCAGTGAACTTGGGAGAGCAGCTGGCCTGCTCCCCGTCTCAGTCTGACTCCTTCCTGTAGATCCCCGCCCCTTGCAGAGCTATGCAGGGTGCTATGGGCTGGTCAGACCCCACCTGCTACTCCAGTCCTCCTGTCAAGCCAGACCTTCACTTCTCTCATCTGTGAAGCCAGAGGCAACAGCATGCTGTGAGATGGATGAACACACCACTGTTGTACAATGCCTGGGGACAATGGCCTAAGATAGGCCACAGGGACCACAGCTCATGAGTGCGTGTAAAACCTGGCCCAACCTCTCACTGAAGCAGCTGCTGCCTCTGGGTCTTTTCTCTTATGCCCTGTGAAGATTTCACAGATCTGCAACTCACACAGTAGGAGGGGCTTTGATTAAAGATAGCTGGTCACGTGTGATGTTGCACACCTGACGCCCCAGCATAGGGAAGGCTGATGCAGGAGGATTGTGAGTTAGAAACCAACCTAGGCTACATAGCAAGATACTGTCATTAACAACAACAACAACAAAAAGCAAAGAGGAGGGCTGGAGATAGCTCAGCGGCTAAGAGCACTGTCTGCTCTTCCAAAGGTCCTGAGTTCAATTCCCAGCAACCACATGGTGTCTCACAACCATCTAGAGTAAGATCTGATGCCCTCTGCTGCCCTGAGGCACACATGCAGGCAGAATACTGTATAAATAATAAATAAATCTTAAAAAAAAAAAAAAAACAAAGAGGAGAAGGCTCAAGAGGAGAGAGGACTCCGTGTACAAGGAAGAGGATCTGAGCTGACCCCGGGTGTCATGGAGACCTGGGAGGGTGACACACACCTGCGGTGCCACTCTGCGGTGAGATGGGAGCAGAAACACGAGACTACGTCGAAGTTCACACACCAGCCAAGCTATTGTACCCAGTGGCAAATAAGCAAATAAGAGCCCTGTTTCCCAAGGTATAGGCAAGGACCGACACCAAGATTACTTTGACCTACATACACACGCGTGCACGCACAGACACCACAGAGAGAGACAGACAGAGACACACAGAGAGAAACAGAGAGAGATAAAAATATCCTATGGGAAAGGCAGGGCTAGTCCCTTTCACGCAGAGGGGAAGCTGAGGTTCGGATGGGTTCAGTGGTGTTCCAGGCTGCAGTGCTGGAACAGTATTCAGCTCCACCACAGGAAGGACAGTGAGCAGGACACAGACAGTCCTTACCTGCTGGTGGAGTCCCTGTCCTTGAGGGGGTTGGTGACCTCCTCACAGCTGGTCAAGAAGGCAGCTGCCAAACACACCGAGTAGGCAGCACTGGAGCCCAGGCCAGCTCCAGGCGGCAGTTCCGACCACACCACGATGTCCAGGCTAGGGAACGTCCTGAAACACATCAGGCACAAAGCATGGCTCCCGTGAAGGGTGTGAGGGGCCAATGGGAACCCCAGGCCAGGAATGGACATTGGGGGAAGGGCTGACTGAGCATCTGGACCTTTCACAAGGACACAACCTTACTGCATATCAGCTAGGTAAGCCAGATGACCAGGACACAGGTATTTGGCTTAAATCACTGCGAAGAACAAAGCCTGGCTCTCAGCACGAGCTGTCCATCTGTCTGGCACAGCCTTGCATCGTGTTATTTCCCACCATCTTTCCAGAGTTCACCAAGTGCTTCTTCAACTGAACATTTTCCCAAACCATCCCCAAGGCCCATTCCTGGGCTTTGAGGGACCCACATGCAATCTGCCTCCACAGCTTCTCCTCACAGTACCCAGTGTGTACCAGGAGGCCTCTCCCACAGGACACCACTTCTGACACTTGCGGACTAGGTCTACTTTAGATCAGTTAAAAGAGCAGACAAGCCATCACAGAGACCTCCCTCAGGCAAGGCCTGACAAGGTTCTACAATGTCTGAGTCCTAGATATCTAATGCCGAGCATGACTTTCAGAACACACATGCCCTCACTGGGCAGATGGGAGTCTCTGCCCTGACCCACTGAAGCGAAGTGTGCTACCCAAGCTGAATATCCCCAAGTCAGGTACAGGTGACGGCCACTGATGAGCTGTCCTCAGCACAGGGCCTGGTCTGTGTGGGGAGACATCTGCTGCTCTGAATGCCTTCCACTTTGCATAAAAAATACCACTGGTAACAGGCATGGTGACACACTCCTTTACCCCAGCACTCTAGAGGCAGAGGCAGAGGCAGGTAGAGCTCTGTGAGTTTCAGATTAGCCAAGTCTCACAATGGGTTCCAGTCCAGCCCTGACTACATGTCTCAAAACAACAACAAAAAACCCAAACTGCTATATACAGCATGCCTGTCATGGCCATGGCCAGTTACCATCTTAAATATATTCCTAATCCTTATTATGTTATCACTTAATAATCAATGTACTGTGTGTGCGTGTGCATGCTCACACAAGCACATTTTGGAGAGGGTCCAGTGAAGCCTAGGCTGACTTCAAAGCTTCTGGGTAGACGAGGACAGCTCTCCACTTCTGGCCATCCAGCCTCTACCTCCTAGGTGCTGGGATCACAGGTGCACACCACCACACCAGGTTTCATGAGGCACTGGGACAGAATTTAGGGGTGCACACACACTAGGAAAACACTCTAGTCATATCCCAGCCCCACTTGGTGCTGTTTGCTTGCTTGCTTGCTTGCTTGCTTGAGACAAGGTCTCACACTATAGCCCAGGCTGTCGGCCTGTCCTGGAAGTCACTCTGGGGTCCATGCACACAGAACCTATGGCAGTCTTCTCGCCTCAGTCTCCCTAGTGCTGGGCTCACAGGCATAAGCCACTGCTTCCAGCCTGAAGAAATGGTTAATGGCCACAGCAACCATGCGTCTAGCTACGTGCCAGGCTATGGGTTTGTGCTTTAGGCAGAGTAAAGGTTACTATCCCCAGAGCTTGGTGCTGGCAATGCATGCATCTCAAATGGGGAAGCTGAGCCTCAGAGTGAGCAAGCGCCTCAACTGAGGGCAAGCGGGCTGCCACCAGTGTCTGGTGCTCACACCAACGTGGTCTCAGCAGCACTGTCATGCTCGAGGCACCAGCTCTTCGGGTCTCTCTGAAAAGGGGCACATGTGCACAGGCTTCACTCTGCTGACTGTAGCGGAAAGATGACGCAGGTGAGTGCCTTCCAGCTACACCACATTGAGATGCCCTGAGGAACTGCCACAAAGCCTTTGTGCCCCTGAACAAAAGCAGTAGAGGACGTGGTACACAGCCAACATGCCACTGCTCCTGAGCTGTTCTTGTCACAGTGCTACGGCCTGACCAGCTAACAGTTCTTCAGGGTCTCTATCCCGGAGCCTCTGCTTCCCCAGGAATAAACAGGTGGAACCTGTTTCCCAGGCTGCTGCCACCACACCAAGAGGACAGCCTACGTCCCTAGAGGCACAGGGATTCTCCGGAACACTTCTCAGGGAAGGCTGGGTGGACGCCTACAGACCATGTACACACCTCTGCTTCTGGAAGATTGCCAGGTACAGGTAGAGAAAGGCAAGCACAGCCAGGCCCTCGTTGCCCACACAGTCCTCGGGGAGGCCCGCCGCCTTCTTCAGCTTCTCCAGTTGCTCTGGGGTGGGTGCTGGGACATCACCTTGCTCTGTCACACAGGCAAACACACAGGTGGGTGAGAGGCCTGCTGGAGCGGTTATAAATCACAGAACACACCGGGATCAGCGTCGGGGTAAGCAGGGTCCCAACACTCCAGCCCTGTGGGCCTGTCACTTGCAGTCTGGGGGGCAGGCAGCCTTGGGTATGGGGCTTGACTGTGCCACCCACCGCACACATGGTCCTTAGCCCAGTGGCATAACAACAGCAGGAGGGCGTTGTATAAAAGCCCAAGCGTGCCTGGCCCAGACCAAATGCTTAACTCACTGTCTGAACACGTGCTGCGCACAAAAGCTTCCTTTCAGCCTTCAAAACCAAATCAAATGAAACGAAATTAATCCCAGGTATTTTTCTCTCTCAAAGGGGAAAGGGGATGTGGCTGCAAGGCCCTTGAGGGGCCAGCATGGGCCAGGTGCCGCCTGGGCCGCCTTTGTCTGTGATGCCCAGAAGGCTGAGCAAGTCTGACCAGCTCCCTTTATAATCACTCCCAGCCTCGGGTTAGCCGGTGGGACGGAGAGAGGCGTGGCTGGTGGGAAAGTCCAAGGCACCCACTAAGAGTTCAGGGGCCGTGTGCTGAACAGAGTGATGATACATTCTAGAGGGCCAAACCAAGGGTTCAAGGAGACCCCAACATTGCAGAGCTCTGGGATGGACACGGACCAATCCTGGAGTTTAGAGACCTGGACCCTTTCTGTATCCATGCTGCTGGTGTAACCTTTAGCTTTAGCCATCACAGCCATAAAATGGAGGTGAATGATATAACCTACGTTGGGGATCACTGATGGGAGACCACACTTGAGTCACAGCCTGGCATTCGGGCCAGTACCTGGTCACTTTGCCTGTTACTGTGTGGAGGGTGTACCAGACCCCAAAAGGGGGAAACCAGTCTCCAAGGGGCCCCTTTGGTCTCCTACTGAAGCCGACTTACAGCCCTGGCACCCATCTCTCATCCTGCTGGGACCGCACAGCAACCCTCAGCCAGGTCACATGGCCCTGGGTCTGGCATGAGTAGAGACTTGTTGGGACTTGCCAGCGGGTAGTGTGTTCTTGGTAGGGAGCTACCATGCCTGGCTGTTGCCGCTTCAGAAACTGACTTTGAAACTTAGAAAAGCAGTTGCTGGTCCTAATGGAACATTGTGCCCGGTGCCATGGAAAGCAGGTCCCAGAGGCTCTGAGATGCAGGGGATCCCAGGAGTCACCTGGGCAACTTCTTACAAAATCTAATCATCTCCCAACACCTCTACCAATTCTCCACAGGAGAGGAGCAGGGCCAGGAACCCACGGACACCAGGAAACAGAACAAAGATCCCCCATTCCCCAGTCAATTCTAAGGCACAGCAGGTAGAAAAGGGTCATTCTAGGCAGACACAGCCCCATCCTTTCCTTCTACAGGGGATCAAGCCTAGCTCTCTACTGCTGAGCCACACCCCAAACCCAAGCTTTCACCACCATTCTATCTCTGGGGGTTGATGGAGGGCCTTGGATGCAGGCTGGAAGCAGTCCCTGGAGCCCTCTTGCTTGCCTTGGGCTTGCTGAGAAATGCATGAGCCAGAGAAGAGGAAGCAGGCTGGGATCAGAGCAGGCAATGGGGCAAGTGCCACCCTGCTGACTGAAGGGAACTGGCCTGGAGGGCTGCAACCACCTCTCTTCCATGCCACCACCACCACCAGCGTAGGGGCCCCGGGCTAACACCAAGGGAAGACAGTGCTAACACCCCCAAAAGAAAAGCACCCGTGTCCCTAGGACATTGCTGCAGCCCAGCCCTGTTTCAGAGACAAGGACTTTCCCTCTCATTCACTCTAGGTCCCCATTTCCAGCAGTCGGTCCTGAAGGGTTGGTGCCAGAATGCCCAGGTTGCTGCTGAGGAAGCTGGAGTGATGAGGTGTCCATCGCCTCCTGTCTGCTCCTCACTGGCCTCTGAGCCTGGCAACTACTGTCTGGGGAGTTCAGCTGCAAAGAAGCGACTGCCGCAGCTGGGTTTGCTGACTGCCTGACCCTCACGGTGGGGCGGAGAAGTCACGGGACCCTCACCTGAGCACCCAGCTGCCCCTTACCACCTACTGCATGCAACTCTGCCTTAACTGCACATGGCCTTGGGGAGGGGATACGGTACACAGGCTGGGGAATACTAGGGGTGGGGGGCTCTGTATGAGACCATGGGACAGGCATCATTCCTCTGGATAAAGACCTTCTGGTAAGGCCTTTATGTGGGGGCACCCACACTCCAAGAAGCAACCCCTGACTTATGCTCTGTAAAGAAGCCCAATAAACTCTTTGGTTCCCCAGAGTGAATTCCAGTGGAATTGTGCCGGGGTTTGTCACTGGGACCCTAGCAGGAGGGACAGTTTTTGTGTTTCCCCTGAGAATCGATTTTAGTAGTGCTTCAGTAGTATTGACTGGACTCGCTGTAACAAACAGTTGCTACACATACATTCCACCACTGACCTACCCCAGCCCTATGCTCAATAACTACACACAAACAGCAGGGGGTTCACTCATTACTAGAAGCAGAATCGAAGGGCTTCTTGGTCTACTTCCTGCCATGTTATCGTCCCCAGGAACTAATCACTGATGTCAGTGGGTAGCTCTTCCTGAAGACTTTCCTGCACAGTTACACTCTGGCTTATGTGAGTGCCCACACTGTTTCACACCCATGACAGTTAATCCTTTTGTCCTCTTCTACCTTGTTTGATTTGATGCAGTCTCGTGTAGCCGAGGCTCGCCTTGAACTTACCATCCAGCTGAAACTGTTCTGGAATTCCTGATCCTCTGGCCTCTACCTCCCATGTACCGGGAGTACACTAGTGAACATCGAGAGGACTTAGCATCAGCTAGGAAACACAACTCGGGGCATGTCTCTGATGGTGCTTCTAGAGAGCACTGTTTAACTGAGGTAGGGGGACCCACTCTGAATGTGTGTGGCACCTTCATCGGGGCCGGGGGTCTAGACCTAGTGCCAGGAAGAAACAGGTGTACACCAGCAGCCATCTGTTCTGCTTCCTGACGACAGAGGCGATGGTGACACAGCGGCAACAGCGACCAGACGCTTCACTCCTGCCATGAGCAGCGGGGGATGGGTGGGGTGGGTGGACGACACGACGGGACTGTGCTCAAACCGAGAGCCAACGAGAAGGTGACTAACCCAGCAGCTGAGCACCTTTACAATGAGCCTGAACAATTTGCCCACAACAGTGCAGAGATCCTGGGCACAGTTTTCCACACTGAAAACAAACTTGCTGGGTGTGGTGGTGCACACCTTTAGCCCCAGCACTTGAGGGGAAGATGTGGGCAGATCTCTGTGAGTAACAGGACAGCGAGGTCTACACAGTGAGACTCTATCACAAACAAACAAAAGTAAATCATATACTAAATGAATGAAACCAATTTCCTGGGGTCAGAAGAGAACAGTTATTCTCTGGACCCCTCACAGACAGAAGAGAACAGTTGTCCTCTGGCCCCTCACAGACAGAAGAGAACAGTTGTCCTCTGGCCCCTCACAGACAGAAGAGAACAGTTGTCCTCTGGCCCCTCACAGACAGCCAGAATTAACTACCCTGTCACCGCCTCCTCACCTCCTTCAGAGGCTTTTAGCACATCTGGTTCCCCTCCTTATACTAACCAAGAAAGCTTGTGTCCAGCAGCTGAAGCCCGGCCACATCCCAGACCTGCTTAATACCTAGGTTTGGTAAATTGAGGCTCACTTTCCCATTGCTTTGCGGTCGAAGCAGGAGAAATGTTCTCAAGTTCAAGGCCACTGCCAGGGCAACCTGTAGAATAAAGGGTAAAAGCAGTAAGCCCGAGGGTGAGTGGCTCAGGAACCAGCGTCCACATGTTTTGGGGTAGAGACAAGAGGATCCCTGGGGTTCACTGGCCATCAAGCCTAGTCTATTCCAGCAAGCTCTAAGTCTTACTGTCCAAGACAATGAGAAGCCTTGCCTGAAAACCTGAGGCAGCCAGTACCTCCTGAGGTTGTCTCCTAGGCCCCACCCACACCCATCCACAAACCATAAAGAATGACAGTTGGGGGGCTGGAGAGATGGCTCAGAGGTTAAGAGCACTGACTGTTCTTCCAAAAGCTCTGAGGTCAATTCCCAGCAACCAGATAGTGGCTCATAACCATCTATAATGAGACATGAGGCCCTCTTCTGTCCTGCAGGCAGAATACTATATAAATAATAAATAAATCTTTTTTAAAAAATGACAGTTGGAGTGAATGAAAAAAAAAAAGGCCTCAGGCCCAGACCCACTCAGGCTCCCTCTCAGTGCTATGACGGTGCAATGTGCTTGGTCAAGTTACCAATTCTCTCCTAAGGAGCATCTTCCCTACCTGTGAAATAGAAGACTACAAATTGGACCCCTGGTTTAGGTCTGAGGGTTAGATGAGATAATTCATGAGTCCAACACCTCTACCAAACCATCTTTCCAGTTCCTCGACATTGGAATGCCCCAGAGTCAAGACCTCCAAGCTCCTTCCCCTCCACCAACACTCACTTGCCAAGTGATTCCACCCAACCCATAGGGTTTTACAAACTATCATTTTGCTGTTGTACTGGATGGGGCCAGAAGTCCTTTCTCAGCTTAAGCTTTGTCTGGCTGAAGAGATTCATCCATTCTACCCATCAGGCCTATCTTTTGCCTTCTTCAGATTCAGTGTCAGAGAGGAGTGGTACCCAATTCTTCAAGGCTCAGGGTGGGGGACTTTTACCTTGCCATGGACCACAGCGTGTTCTCCATGGAGGATAACTTTCCCTGGAGCGGATATGAGCAGGACCTCTGACAACATGGCTCTTGAGACTCCTGAAAAGAAAAAGCAGAGAGAAAAACAAAGGTTCCCAGATATTAGTTGGAAACAGCAGAAAGGCTGGGCTTGGTGGCACATGCTTTAAATCCCAGCACTTAGGAGGTACAGGCAGGTGGATCTCTGTGGTTCTGAGGTCAGCCTGATCTACAGAGTGACAAGTAGACTATATAGAGAAGCTCTGTCTCAAAAAGGGGGGTGGGAGAGGAAACAGCTGTCCTTAGAGGACAGCTGCAGCGCATTATAACAACAGGAACTACCACCCAGCACTATGTACCAGGATGACAGTGCAGTGAATCAGCTGGACAATGAAAAATAGAGGGGTTCAGACCCCAGGCCCTCCACTCCCCAGCGACGTCATCTTACATCCACTATCATGACCCTGTTTCCCACACATCAGCTAGGGGCAACACTGGAGAGCGAGTCAAAGGATCAGAAGCAGCAGGCTCTGTGTCTGTCTGTCTGTCTGTCTGACAAAGTAGAAAGCAGCTTCTTGACTACTGTTATCTACTCAGCACCGGCCCATTCTCAGTTCCAGCGTTGATGAGTACCCCTACTGACGGTAAAAAACAAAACAAAAAAAAACTGACATGGCTCAGTAGTGGACTGCTTGTCCACCGTGAGGAAGGCCATGCGTTTGACGGTGCGGAAAAGCGGGGTTTACACAAAACCAACCGGTCGCAGTTATAAACCAGGCCGCAGGACACACCAGTTACGCCCCGTGTTGCCCCTTTAAACAAGGGAGAGTCTCACACAGTGCTTCTGCTGGACGTGCGAATGCATGCACTTCACACTGTTACAAATAATGCAAAACCCACCCGGGTTCAAGGCTCCTTGCGAACTCTCTCTCACTAAGCACCCCGCCGCAGACCCCCGTCTCAGGGAACTGTCCGACCCGACGTCGCCGACCGCTCAGATCGAGGGAACTAAGGCGGAGGACCGGGGTGCCCGGCCTGGGGTGTCCGGGACCCCGTCCTCTCGCAGCCCAGCCCCGCGCCCAGCCCCGCGCCCAGCCCCCTCACCTGCCGCGGCCAGCGCCCAAGTGTGCCGAAAGCCCAGCAGCAGCTCCCGGTCCTCTCCATCCCGGAGGGTAGAGCCCCACGGAAGAGGTCGCGGCTTGCCTCTGACCAATCAGAGAGCTGGAGCCGAGGTTCCCTTTCTGGATTGGTTGGAATGTGGACCAATGG
>CM053766.1:112839004-112939918 GCA_028658305.1 Pachyuromys duprasi
TGCAATGATAGGAAAGCAGATGTGGAGGAGTAACCGATGGCAGCGCTCTACACGGGAGAGGTCCAGGGACAGCCTTTGGTCAGTCACAGAGGGGACACTTGGCTCACTGTGGCCCAGCAGCAGAACATCGTAGTAACTGCCAGACAGGACTCTTTGTAGGGCAAAGCTTATGCTGGGTGGCACAGCCGCAGGGTCAAGGAAGTGGAGCTTTGTTCTGGATCTGGTGTGGTCAGGAAGCAGTGATACTTCTGTAATTGAAGAGACTTAGTGATTTTTTTTCACAGACGGTGGGAGAAGCAGGGAGGTGCTGGGACTGTGACAGACAAAGGTGATTGTTCATTCTCATTAGCCAGGAGAGCTGATCCTGGCTAGGATTTTTTGGTGGGGGGTGTTTGTTTGTTGTTTTTTCAAGCTAGGGTTTCTCTGTGTAGTCCTGACTGTCCTGGAACTCACTCTGTAGACCAGACTGGCCTCAAAAATTTGGAGATCCTCCTGCCTCTGTCTTCTGAGAGCTCTCAAAGGTGTGTTCCACACTACCAGGCTGTCTGGTCATTTTTGTGTCTTTTACTCAGACACAGTTCCTTTGACTTGTTGAGGGTGGCTTGTCACAGCCACAGTGTGGCAATCTGGTGGCGCTCTGTGGAGTTGTTTGTACATAACAGCAGTGCAGCAGGCTATCTGAGTGGCCACCAGCCCTGAAGCCAGGCCGATGGTGCCAGGCAGGAGCTGTGACCCAGGCTGAGATCCAGAAGACGTGAGATACAGAGAGAGCGTGTGATACCCTAGGTGCCTTATTCTTAACCAGAGGCTTCATTCAAGCATACCAGGGAAGAAGAGGAGACACATGGTGTCCCTTGGTCATCCTTGGTGGTAGTGACCAAAAGGACACTTCATGAATATAGTCATAGATACACATGTAGTAAGATACTCACATACATGAGATAAAAAAAAAAATCAGGGCTGGAGAGATGGCTCAGAGTTTAAGAGCACTAGCTGCTCTTCCAAAGGTCCTGAGTTCAATTCCCAGTACCCACATGGTGGCTCATAACCATCTAAGATAAGATCGGTGCCCTCTTCAGGAGTGCAGGCGTACATGCAGGCAGAACACTGTATACATAATTAATAAATGAATGAATCTTTACAAATAAATAGATAAATCTTTATAAATAGATAAATAAATATTTTTAGGTGTGCCATGAAAGATTCTGTATTTTTTATATGATGTATTTTTATTTGATGTGTATGAGTGTTTGCCTACATAGACGCATATGTACCACACATATACCTGCTGCCTGTGGAGGCCAGAAGAAGGTGGCAGATCCCTGAACTAGAGTTATGGATGGTTGTGAGTCACTATGTCGGTGCTGGGATCTGAATCTGGGTCCTCTGCAAGAGCAGTAAATGCACTTAAACCACTCAGCCATCCCTCTAGCGTCTGTTTTTCCCCTCCTCCAAGAAAAAAACAACAACAACACAAATCTTACTGTGTCAAATATCTTTCCCCAGGGTTTTCTAGCACCTTCACAGGAGAAAGGAGACCTAAAGATGACCAAGTGTTTGAAGCTGTGGGAACCACAGATGAACTAAGCTCTGCTATTGGGTAAGGGGGCAAGGATGGGCCTCGATGTGGCTAGCATGGGGCATCATCAGTGGCTCCCCCATGTGACGTTTTCCTGGGTGCTGGAGGGTCCTGGAGATTGCCCTGGGTGGTGTGTAGGCGATGTTAGCATAGGCTGGTCAGCTCCATGTGGCTTCAGGCTGGAGGCCAGTCCCTCTGTCAGCACGGGGAGTGGCCTTCTTCTCACACTCTCTTGCTCTGTCACTCTGTCACATGTGCCATCAGGAGACAGCTCGGGTGATCTGTAGCCTCGGGAGTCTCCCTCGTGGATGTGGATGTGACCTGAGGCAGGGATTAGAAGGCTTACCCAGTGATTACGCTCTTCTCCTGTCCCTGACCGCTGATCACGCCAAAGGATTAGTTCCTAACCTTACTTCAAGTCATGGCTTGCTGGCTGTCCCTCTGCCAAATACGGCTTCTGTGGAAGCCAGGCTGGTGAGACACCTGTCTGGGGCAGTCCAGGTCCTGGTGAGCTGGCTCCCAAAGCCTCCTGCGTGACACCTCTCATTCCCATAACCAGTCACAGCCTGGCACGGGGGGGTGGGGAGGGGGAAAGGCCACATGCGTGAGGATGACCACATGGGTGGCCGTGCTCAGCCACACTGAGGGTGTGAGCACTGACAGGCCCGGGTGCTGCTCTCAAGATCCTGCCTGGCGCTGCGCCCATAGACATGTAGGGATCAGGAAGACCTGTGTTCAACTTCTGCCGTGTTTACTAGCTGTGCAACTTCAGGTTGAACCAGCTGTTCTGAACGTCAGTTTACTGTTGTGTGAAGTGGTCATGGTAATGCTCACCTTCTGTTCTTATGAATTAATTCAGTAAATCTGCATCTACTCTAGGACAGGACTTAGCACAAGTGATAGCACTGTTTACACTTATCTTTACCATTGCGGTGGTAACTTCCGGGCCCATGGCTGCTGGGCACCAGGTATATAGTGGACAGTAATGACCAAGACATGTCCCAGTCAGCACATGTCCTTGCCATCCAGAGAGAGATAGACATTAGGAGTGAATCGTGTGTGTGGGGGGTGTGTGTGTGTCTGTGTGTGTTGTGGGCGTGCATGCCCTGCTCTGATTGGACAGTGGGCTGGTTGGTTTTAGCTCACCCTGCTGACCTTTCCCTGCCTCTCGACCTCTGTGGTGGTCGACCAGAGGAGCTGCCAGCCCTACACCTGGTGTCCTGCTCTTCTGGGCCCACAGGGTCCAGCGACGGGAAGCAGCAGAGCAGGGTGCACTCTAGAGGACGTCCTGGGAGTAGAGGCACACTGTTGGCCAGCCGAGCCTGGCCCTGGCGGACTCTCCCCACTGCCATTGTCCCACCCTTGCCTCTCCAGGCTTCCGTTCTTGCCAGTCTTTACCATCGGTCATCAGTTCCTGTATGTATCTCTGCTCACGTCTCTGAGATTGTCCCTCTGAGATTCTTCCTGTCAAGATCCTTCGGTGTGCCACCATCTGTTCCCACCAGGCCTTGCTGGGGGCAAGACGGAAGTGCAGCATTTTGACCTGTCCAGGAAGTTTTGTTTGCTTTTCTGTCCTACTTTACCAAGGAACTCCTATTCATCCTTCAAAGCCCCACCCTCTCCCTCTTCACCAGTCACTCAGGACGGCGGGTTATGCTTCTGTCATTCTTAACTTCGGCACTATGGTGCACAACAAAAATCTCTGTCCCTTGCTGGACAGACCCCAGGTCACCTGCCCCCTACTGAAGCAGCAGGGCCGGCCTGAGCAAGTGCAGCAAAGCAGCTGACCGCGGCAGTGAGTAGAATCAAAGCACTTCAGGAAGCAAAGGCCCCTGTCCACGTGGGCTTCTCTTTGTCAGCGACGAAGACTGCATGGCTGCTGTAGCTCATCTGATGGCTCTCACAGCATTCGGTCAGGGGCTGATTCTTCCTCACCCTTCTAGGTTTGCCATGGAATTGGTCACAGAAAAGGGCCACACATTTGCTGAAGAGCTTCAGAAAGTAAGTACCATCATTGTCGCCCACAATGGGGCCTCTCGTCCCTGTGGCCCGGGGTGTCACTGGCTTCATCCTGGCCCGTTGCCTCTTTGCATCACAGTAGCTAACCACTCTTGAGAACTATGCTGTCCTGAAATAAGGATACATAATCCTCCGGGAGGTGAGGGGCGGCGTGTGAAGGGTGGCTCTGCTCATAGGGTGTTCTCAATACTGAAGGAAGTCTGCTTATCCCATCTGGAGGAGGGAAAGCTGCTGGCGTCAGTACCCTACATTGCCCAGGACAGCCTCTTGGCAAAGAACAACCCAGTGCCAGTGGCTGCAGCCCAGGCTGAAGAGCCGCGTGCGCGGGAGCCCCGCTGTGGGTCCCAGCCAGGCGGACCTGCACCGCTGGCGCTGCTGTGGAGGTCCAGCAGGGATCTGCCGGATTGGCAGTGTCAGCGTCACTCTAGAATACCTTGGGATGCTGAGGTCTCCCAATCATCACCATAGTCTGGTTAGGGCCTACATGAGTTCCAGGAATAGACATCCCTCCTTCCTAAGTTCCCCTGCCCTGCTGACTGCTATACTCCACATCCTGCCCTTTACCATTTAAGTGATGCTGGCACATTTGGTCTCTTGGTCCAGTGAATTAAAATTCCAGAGCTGTCAGAGTAGAGAAGGAAGGAAAGCCCTGGGTGCAGGGGTGTGGGAGCCATAGATCAGGCCAGGAAGGTGCCTCTTGGTCAGTGCTCAGCAGACCCTCTCTTCTCTTAACTCCCCTCAGGAGGCCTCCGGTGCTTGGATATGAACCCTAGAGGTCTGCTATCTCCTCACAGCGCATGCTCTGCTGGCATGTTTTACGGTGCCGCTGCACATGCGATTGTGCGGTACATTTGCACGATTTCCACACTGCCTGCTGCAAACGACCTTTCCTTTCACCTCTTGTCCCCCAGATCCAGTGTACGCTGCAGGACGTCGGCTCTGCCCTGGCCACCCCACGATCCTCAGCCAGGGAGGCTCACTTAAGTAATTCCCAACATGCTCAGAGAGTTCTCGGGGTCCTGGGGAGAGGGCTGTCCCTGAATGTTGCCCACTGGGAGCCTAGACACTGGCAGGGCAGACATCCTTGCTCTCTGCCTTGGGAGAGCAGTTATCCTGCAAGCTGATGGAATCAGTGAGCAGGACACCCAGGCCGAAGGTGGGAAGGGTTCCTTCTGTCTAGTGGCATGCTAACAGTAGTGACCTTTCTGCCCTTGACTTTTCAGAACACACAGCCTTTGAGGAAGGGCCCATCACAGAGCTGGAACAGTGGATTGACAAGTACTCCAGCCAGCTGCCCCCACTCACAGCGTTCATCCTGCCCGTAGGTGTTGGCCAGTCCACCTGGGGTGGCCGGGTGGGGGTAGTGACAGAAATGCGTGGGCTTGCCGTGAGTCCCAACAAAGCTGCCCCCAGCCCCCCAGCCCCTTCCTGGCTCTTCCCACTTGAGGACAGGCTCCCAGGGGTGTGCCTGGTAGGGCTCTGGGAGGCAGAAGAGTGCCCAGTGTGGAGGACACTAGCCCACATTCACTTTCTCTTTCAGTCTGGAGGCAAGAGCAGTTCCGCCCTGCACTTCTGCCGAGCCGTGTGCCGCCGAGCTGAGCGACGGTAAGAGTCCCAGGGGCCTATGCAGGAGCCTCATCATATCTGAGCCTAGGTGTCTTCATCTTGCCGTGTCCTGAGCCCTGTATCACACAGGGGACTGTGACAGCTGACTGCATCCTGCTTAGAGGCCCAGCAGAGTGCTCCCTCCTGAGAGACACAGGCTACCTAGGATGGGGCCAGGGGAGAATATCGTGAGAGGCCCCTGCTAGAAGCTGGCAGAAAGGACTGTAGGGGTCCTGTTGGGGAGGGGCAGGTAGAAGCTGTCCACAGTCTCAGGGGTTCCTTGCAGCAGCTCCACTCCCCAGGAGTCAGGAGCAGGTTAGTGAGATTCTGTGGCTGGGGATCCCCTTCCACAGCTCCCCGACACCACAAGCCTATTTTAGATCCAGACATTCCCTGGGTAACAACAACAAAAGGTTGGGCCTCAAAAGAAAAATAGCCATTTTACAAAGTCACCCACATCAGCAGGGCTTACAGCAGTTAACAGTGGAGTGGCCCACAGGCCCATCGCAGCACAAGACTGAGCTGGTGTTACACACTCCGTGTGGCACACAGGCCCGGCCATAGCAGTGAGCTGCCAGAATGTTTTCAGGGCATCTGGGCACGTAGATGAAGAAACCATGCCGAGTGGGAGGTGCCTATAGGCAGGGCTAGACAGAAGACTTCTTGGGCCACTGGCCAAGTAGAGTCTTGGGTAGGGCCAAACCCCCACCCCGACTCTGAGGCTGGCTCAGAGGAGGGTGCCAGCTGGGGTCAGGCAGCACAGGGGATGGGGTGGGGTGTAGTCACACCACAGTATCCAACAGACACGCTGTCCCAAGTGTGTGCACACAGACTGGCATGGAACCCCTGGGCCATTAGAACTACAACTGAGAACCAGTAGCTCTTTGGGGATTAAGGCCTGATAAACCCTTCTTTGAAAACCTTACCCACGAAGGAGCCCAGGCCAGGCTTGTTGGCACAAAGGCCAGCAGGCTGGGCTGTCGGCCAGCCTGCCCTCGACCTTGCCTGCTGTGCCTCCCCACTGGCCCATGGTGTGTACGTCCAAGGTGAGGAGCCGGCTGAGGCAGTGGTGGGACTCTGTATGGAGTTTGTAGTGTCAGGATTAGGGCTGAATGGTGAGGTCGAGCATGCATGTCCTGGGTTCCCGCTTCTTGAGCCTTGCTGTGTAACCTGACTGTGCATCCTCTCTTCACAGTGTGGTGCCTCTTGTCCAAACGGGAGAAACGGATGCAAATGTGGCCAAGTTCTTAAACAGGTGCTTAAGTGGCATGTGGTGGGTCTATCTGAACCACCAGGCATGTTGGCGGGGGAAAGCAGTGCAGTGAGCCCTAAGAGAGGCCAGGGCTTAGCCTGCCCTCCCTCCTTCCCTCTCTCTCCCGCCATCATGTCTGTGTATAAGAGTGCACTGTGCCAGGCAACCCTTTCCCACTCCGTGAGGTCAGGCTCTCGTTAGGAAGTGGCTGGAAGAGCCAGCAGAGGCAAACCTAAATCAAAGGAACAGGTGCTGTCAGGGTCTGTTCATAGAGACTGGTGCCAAGGGCCTTAGTGGTGGCTAATAGTAAGGCTTAGGAAGCTGAGCCTGTCCAGCCAGCGGCTCTTCCCGAAATGCCCCAGGCAGCCCACAGCCAGGCCATGCCAAGCTCAGACCCCAGTGCACTGAGAGCCAGCTCATCCAGGACTGCATTGCTCTGAGCTCAGCCGCTGTGCCGCAGCGATGCCTCTGGTGTGTGCTGCAGCCTGGCTCAGGTGGTGCTGCTGCGGGCCAGGCAGATGTCCAGGAGCCTGTGGAGGGATTAGGGAGGGGTGGAGGCTGCACCTAGGAGCTGCCTAGCTTTGCAGGAAGTGACCTCACTACGCTGGGCTGTGGGGTGTTCTTTGTTGCCGCTAGGATGTAGACTGGCTTAGATCCTCATGGGTTTCCTTCCCCCTAGGTGGGATGTAACCCAGGCCAAGTGAGAGATGGCTCCTGTTTAAACTCAGAAGCAGGAGGAGACTGGCTGGTCCTACAGTGCTGTGTGGGTCAGAACAGGCCATTTCCCTTCAGGGAGCACACGGCCGCTCCAGGAACACAAGGCTCAGAAGGGCAGTGCCAGGGTGGAGTCTTGTCCTCATCATAGCCAGAGGTGGGCCCCAAAGTTAGGAGCAGGGCACCATTCGAAAGAAAGCTGGAGCCTTCGAGAGCTAGGACAGAGCCCTGAAATGCCTCAGGCAGCTGTGGCATTGTTTCATATTCTTTGTCCCTTTCCCTGCAAGAGGCCTCTTGCCTTGGGCTCATCACTGCTGGGTCCAAAGAAGAGCCAGGGACAGGAGCCTGATCACGAGACTGCTCTAGGCCACTGGCCCTCAGATGGGACACCAGCAGTGTCTGGAGACAGTTTGGGCACTGGGTGCTACTAATGGTGTATGGAGACCAAGGATGCCATTGGCCACCCTACATGCACAGGAGAGCCCCAGCCACAATCCAGAATGTTGGTAGTTGCGAGGTCAAGAACTAAGGCCTCTTTATTCAGAACAGCAGTACCTGGAATGAGAGTTGACCTGCAGGCTTGTGGGCTGGCGCAGCTCTCCTGGATTCCTGGCTCCGCAATAGCCTGTGCCATAAGAAGCCCTCCAGGAGGGCTCCAGCTCTGCCATCCATCATGCCGGAAGGGCCAGCATCCACACTCCCCACACAGGGCTCCTGGGAATGCCAGGTTCACCCCTCCTCCTTGAGGGATAGCTAGGCAGAAGCAAGCCAGCGTCAGTCTCTCATCTCCCACCCTTCCTGTTGCTTCTCTCTGCTCCTCCAGACTCAGCGATTACCTCTTCACCATAGCCAGGTATGCAGCCATGAAGGAGGGCAGCCAAGAAAAAATATACAAGAAGCATGATAAGTGAAACCTGAGAAATGGTGAGGGAGCCTCACCCCTCTGGAGAGACTATGATGAACTCGGAACAGTCGTGCTGACAGACTGGAGGTGGGCCTGACGTACACACTCAGCATTGCCGCACACCCCCTGCCATTGCCCCAAGGGGCCGCTCAGCCTCCTGCTGGCTTCGTGAGACTGAGTGTCCACCCTGCGGGAAGGAAAGGTTCACTGAATACTCTGGAGGCTACGAAGGAGAAAGGAATTGGGAATGAACATGGGAAGTTATAAGCCATGCACTCATGTTTGTTGTGGGGGGAGGCCTGTTCAAGGACTGGGAATGTAGCAGAGGCCACTGGAAATGTAATTGTGATTTACCTGTGTCAGCGGGGCTGTAAATGTCACATTTATAAAGGGAAGGCGGGCAGGCTTGAGTTTAGTCACCTCTGAGCTGCCCATCACTGCCACAGTGTAGGGGAGAGACAGCTGCAGGTCCACAGGGGTGCAGCTCGGAGAACCCTCTCCATCATGGCCGGAGGCCAGCAGCCCTCCCTGCCCTGGCAGTGGCGGGAATGAGGTCTTCGGGCTGACACTGGGCTCTCTGGTGTCGTGCGTGGCTGGTTTATGCTTCTGTGAGCCACACCACGGCTGTGCTTTATTCTGCTTGTCACTACTGCTTCCTCTTACTATGAAATGACATCGCCAGTGGCAGCTGTGTCCTTGGGAAGAGGGATATTTATGGAAGGCTGCAGGCAGCCCGAGAACCTAAGGATTCCATACCTCATGGTAGGCAGTGACTTAGGAAGGGCAAGTCTGAGACACGTGAGGATTCAGCTCAGCAATCGTTTCTCTGTGCACCTGTTCAGGTGCCTCCGGTGCTAGGGGTGGGCAGCTGGCCCCTCTAGCTGCCATCCTTGTTGGTCAGTCAGCAAGCATTTGATTTCAGCCAAATGCCTTTCTACCTTCCCGCTGGTGTTTCAGGTGGACAGCTGTATGTCTGTCTTCTGGGTCCTTTAAAGGGTAGATGCCCAGGAGGGAGGAATGCCCCCTAGGAGGCAGTCCTGTCCAGTGCCACTGCAGCCATAGTGGCGCAGGGGTTGGGTAAAGAATTGGTGCTGTGTGTGCAAGATCAGAAACAGAAGGCATAAGCTGAGGGTGCTGCTGTTCTGGGCCTGGCTGGGGGCTGTGTTCCACTCTGCCTGCAGCTCCAGGTCCTGTAAAAGACAGGATGAACTCAAAACAGCAACTCATGCCCCTAGCCTATGCCTTGACTGCTTTCAATGCCTCTTCCAGGATTTGGGGTGGCTCCAGGCATTGCCGAGCCTTGAGCACACCAACTGCAATCACAGGATTCCCACTCCACGCTGACATGTGCAAACAGGTGCAAAATTGTTTCTTTAAGTTGTACCCACTTATTATTGATCTCTCTCTCTCCCTTGCTCTCATAATTTCACCCCTGAAAACATTGCAAAAGGCTTCTTATCTTTTAATGAAATTTTGCAGAAGTTTTATTAAGATACAATCTGCCCACCATAAAATTCTTTCTTTTAAAATGGATAGTTCAGTGAGTTTTAGGAGATGGCCCAGTTTTTGCCACCCCAGACCCCACACCCAGGAAGATGGCCCCTAGTTCAAGCTCATCAGAACTGGCCCTCACCTGAACATAATAGTCCTGGGGGCGGAGGGTTCACACTCCTGCAGGAAGGGAAACTGAGGCTCAGAACTGACCTAGGCTATTGTCTCATGACACCCCACCCCAAACCCACCAGCACTTGACAGTCCTTTTAATCACAGCCTGGGCCTCGGCAAGCAATGCCAAGCACTAATAGATGGCTGTCGCATTTCTCAGCCGAGTTTCCCTTAACTGATATTTCATGGCTATTGTTAATGTGCATTTTTCACTGAGTAATTTCCAGAGCCTGAACTTGCAGCACATCCCAATGATAAACGCCCGCAGTTCCAAGTCCCCTGTCAGCTGCAATGTCACCCTTACCTCCTCCCCAGCACCTCCTGACAACCCATCCCGTTTTATGATCGCTCTGTCCCAGTGATCATGACTGAACCCTTAAGAATCCGGACGCATTTCAAGTTTAATTGAATAAAATTCTTTGTATAATAAATTCCGCATGAATGCTACATAAATCAGTGCCTGGAAGGATTTGTGGCTCATCTCTCTCCCCAGACGGGGTTTGAGGATCCTGCTGGCAGTGCTGTGCCCAAGCTGGTCCTATTGTGATCACCAAGAGGAATAAATTTGCCTTTGGGGTCCTGGTCCTTCCATTTCATGACCTAGAGCTGGTCTGAGCCCCTCCTGGAAGATGGTACTTTATTCCAGGCAAGGCTTGGGGCCTATGGGAGCTTTGGGAGGTCTCATCATCATTTATGGAATTGAAACTCCCAAAGCCATCATTTGTCACCTTTGGGATCCTGGAGGAAGCTGCACATACACTCTAGGTTGGTTGCCAAGTTTGTGTGCATCCCAGGAGTTCATGTAAACCCCAAGGTTAAGACTCCCTTGCAAGCTAGACACTGAGGCTAGCTACCTGGAAGGCTGAGGCAGGTGGATTGCCTGAACAACCTGGGAATTTAAGACTAGCCTGGGCAACAAAGCAACATAAGACTCTGTCTCAAAAATAAATAAATAAATAAATAAAGTAAAAATACCCTCTTCAAGAGCTAAGTGCAGATCCAAGCAGCTTTCTCCAGCAGCCACTAAGGGGTTCACGTAGCCCCAACCTCGAAGATCAGAAGAAATGCCTGAGGTTAGAGAGGGAGGCTCCTGGAAGACTGGTACGTGCAAAACTAGGAAGGGCAGTGAGTGAATGCAGGCACTCAACTTCAAGCTGGCCTCCCTAGACTCAGGTCTGAGACCAGCCCTGTCACTTCCCAGCTTCTGAACTCCAGACACGTTGATAATCTCCTACTTGCTTTGTCACTGATAAGATGACAGTCTTCATGTTTTGTGGTCATTGAGAGAGCCTAATTAGGCAATGTTTAACAAGTGCCGGGCAAGTGTTATTTGTTACTTGAATTCAGATTACAGCTTTCCTCACATCTAAGCTGAGTCACCTTGAGCAATTCATTGAACCACTGGGTAGGCCAGGCCAGCCTGGAGCTTGAAGTGCTCCCACCTGCATGCCTCCGGTGCTGGGATTAGAGGGTACACCACTGCGCCTGACGTTCTTGTCTTTGTCACAGAACGACATCAACTCCCTGGGTTGGAGGCTGACTCCCTGGGCCTGGCCTGTGTGGCTGACCCCTTCAAATCACATTCTGAGCTCCAGGTATGGAGCTTTGGGACAGGATATTGCTGCAGAGCCAACTTAAATTTGAGATCCTCCTGCCTCAGTTTCCTCAGCCTAATTCCAGCTATGTGTCCCCACACTCAGGCCTCATACAGAGCTTTGGGAACCCTCACACTGTGGGCTGGTGAGACGGCTCGACAGGTAAGGGCACTTGCCACAGATCTGATGTCCTGATTTTGACCTGGTAGGCGAGGACATGCCCCCACCATTGCCCTCTGACCTCTATGCATATACAATGCATGTATGTCCATAAGCAGACACGTAGACAAAATGAGAGCAGCGTGCCCACAGCTGCCCCAGCAAGCTGTCATTAGCATCTTTGTTATAAACACTGAAACTAGAGTGCGGTACGTGACTGCTGCCATGCTGGGCCTTGAGCTTGGATCCTCCCCTAGCCTGCTTACCTATACACAGGGCCTGCACTATGCCTGTCTTGCTGTGGTGGCAGCAGAACCTGTCGGGTTACCCAGCGTGGCCTCCTTGGGGAGTTAGCTATTAGGGTGTGACTGGTGATTAAGTGGGGTTGGAGAGCAGGACAGAACTGAACCCCACCCCCACCCCAGAGGATGTTGATCCTCCCACCCGGAAGCAGACATTCCAAGGAAAAACGAAAGAAGTAGGTGCCAGCTCAAAGTGACACAGATGTTGGGCATGGTGGTGCACGCCAGTAATCCCAGTACTCGGGGAGGCAGAGGCAGGTGGATTGCTGTGAGCTCCAGACCAGTCTACAAAGACTGGTCTACAAAGTGAGTCTAGGACAGTCAAGGCTACAGAGAAACCCTGCCCAGAAAAACTAAAACAAAACAAAATCAAACTGACACAAAGGCCCCCAGAGAACCAACCAAATAGCACAAAAGTGTCCTGATGACTCCAGACCCAGGGTGCAAGGTGACCTCTCTATTGACCAGCCCTGTAGAAGCACCGCCCCCCCCCCCGCCGCCATGGCTGGTCTCAGGTCGCAGGCCCTGTGGTCCTCCTCACCGGCCATCTGTAATGCCCACATCCCTCCCCAGCTAGTAGGTACCTTTATTTATGATCACCTTGGAAGGGTCGAGCAGACATATGTTGCTAAGGGGCGTTTATTCTTGTTTATAAAATTTATGGCTTCACCTCGATTGCACACTGTCAAAACGGGAAGGATCGGCCCCAAAGCCTCTCGCCGCCTGACTGCCTCAGACGGGCGTACATCTGTTAACTCCATGGGAGCTGTACAGGGAGATCAGGTCTACTATAACTCAAGCTCGCTGTCCTGCCATGAGGTGTGAGCTGCAGGCCTTGAGCACACATCCAGGCTTGCACGAGCTCAGGGAGGTGGCTGGTGGCCATGGTGACCATGCCAGGTGGCCAGCTGCATGGACTGGCCACGGCCTCTCTGTCAAGGTGCTTTGAGCTGCGGAATATGGCAGAGGAGAACTTTGTTTTCATTGCCTTTGGGGTACAGCAGCTGCGGAACTCCAGCAGCTGGAGAGAGTTTTGACCCTGTGGCTTTCCACCTGGCAGCAGGCGGGAGAAAAGCAGCATGTCGGGGAGTGGAGGGGGGCATGAATTTCAGGAGGACAGTTTTGCAACATTGATGCAAGTCCTGAGCAAGTATGTCTCAGGCCCTCAAGTCCCAGCCTGAGCATCTTAGACAGAAACATCACAGTAGAGTGGAGAGGGTCCCATTCAGCAGCATGGCTCGTTAGTGTGAAACAGTGGGAACTAAAGTGCTACACAAGGCAGCTAGTCGACTCAACAAGCACAGCATTTAACAATGAGGGACCGTAACAAATGTCATGACCGCTGAACACACACTGCTCAGAAATGGCCACTAGGTAGTAAATGGTGTGGGGACCCACTGCAAAAGTTGCAAAATGCTGTGTGCAGATGCACAGTGTGAATTCTGTGAGATCAATATGCTGGTGTAATATGCCACAGGAACACTGCCTGTGCTAATAGTCCCCGCCTCTAAGTGGGGAGTGGGGGATCATGGGGTTATGAGTACTTATTTCTTGTTCGTCTGGATTCTCTAACTTTTCTGCAGTGGATCTGGGATAGATCTGAGGAGGGCTCACGCTGTAGGAGACACAGGGAGAACGGGAAGTGGACCTTAGTGGGCACAGCGCTTGTCTAGCATGCACGAAGCGCTGGGCTTGGTGCCCAACAGGAATAAACTGGTGTGTGTGTGGTGGTGTGTGCTGTGGATCTTGGCACTTGGGAGGTGGAGCCAGTAGTATCAGTAGCTCAAGGTCAAGGTCACGTTGGCTTCTTATCAAGTTTGAGGCTGGCATGGGCTGTGTGAGACGTTGGCCAAAGTGGGGGAAAAGAAGACCAAAAGGGAGGAAGATGTGCTCCACCCCACCCCCGTCTGCATGTACCACCTTCCTCCCTCGGGACAGCTGGAGTCGTGGGAGTCCCTGGAGGATGACCACCCGTGGATGCTTTCTGAAACTGAGTTCTATTGCTGTGAAGAGACGCCATGACCACGGCAGCTCTTACAAGGAAAACATTTAACTGAGGCTGGCTTCCAGTTCAGAGGTCCAGTCCATTGTCATGGTGGGGAGCGCGATGGCGTGCAGGCAGACCTGGTGCCGGAGAGGGAGCTGACCCACAGGCAGAGGCTTTTGGAACCTCAAAGCCCACTTCTTCCACCAAGGCCACACCTCCTAGTCCTTTCGAATAGTGCCACTTCTTAGTGACCAAGCAGCCAAAAGAGGGAAGAGGAAGTGTTCCCATCCCTTCGTCAATGCCTCACAGGGGTTGGGGAGACTCAGCCAGAAGGTGAGGTGCCGTCCGCTCTGTCTCTCCTCTCTCCACAACAGCGTCCTTTCTTATCTCATGGCTTTGTCAAGTCGTCAGCTTAGACCCCTCTGGACAAAGGGGAACACTGAGAATTGGGAGGAAGAGCCTAAGATGCTGGAGTCAGCAAGTGGCAAAACCAGAATTCAGTCCCAGTCCCCTTCTCCTCTATTCTTCTGTGAGCAAAGAGGAGCTTACCCCAGGAAAGAGAAGTGAATCCAGTGAATTGCCAGTTATAAGGAAGAAGGCTGAGCCAGGAGGCCAGATTCTGTAGAAAGGAACTTGGTGATCCAGTAGCAATGTCTGCCGTGGCCTAATAGAGATATAGAATAAGAGGCATGCTTTTGACACTTTCACATTCCTAGGGTAAAACCCTCTCTGATCTCAAATGAGGGGGGGCTTCATACATAGGGGTGGCCTCAACTGCCTCAGGGGGTCATACTGGCCCTCCAAATCAGCCCCTCAAGATGGTTCTCGACACTCCATGAGACTAACTAGCAGGGGGAAATTTTCCAAGAGCTTTGAGGTGACAAATCAGGGCCATAGATCTCAAAGAGTCAAATGCTTATAAATCTGACTAATTAATTAGTCAGCCCCGACGAGCTCCCTGCCATAATTCAGCATCTGCAATTAGATTTCATATTAAAGCATGCAAATTCAAGATTAAAACCAGTGAGAGATGGCATGACAGTTCCACCCCCTGCAGCCCCCCTCAAACCCGCACCACCAGCGCCTCAGGGTGCAAGTTCCAGAACCTGCCCCATTGTGCCCTGCTGGGCAGTGCCCAGTCGGGTGAGGAAAAGGGGCCAGCGCCTCTCCTGGAAGACGGCTGCATGTAGGCAAACATATTGGTCCAGGGACATTTGGGGACTTAAAGACTGCAAAGTCCTGCAGCCAAAGGTCGCGAAGGAAACCTCTGGATAAAATGCAGTGCTACCTGGCTGCCGGAGGCCAGACCCGCCATGGAGGAGCAGGGGCTTTAGGCTCATGCCAGGTGACTGGGGGAGGGGCTCCAGATTGGAGGAGCTCAGGGAGCAGGGCTAATTCTGTGAGTATTTAATTTCATTTATTTTTTTATTTTTTATTTTTTCTGTAGCCTTGGTGGTCCTGGACTCACTTTGTAGACCAGGCTGGCCTCAAACTCACAGAGATCCACCCGCCTCTGCTTCCCCAAGTGCTGGGATTACAGGTGTGCACCATCATGCCCAGCTGATTGAGTATTTAAATTGACTTTTTACTAGGAGGGAGAAGCCAATGCTCTACAGGCCCGTACAGCCCACTGTGAGCAGTGCTCAGTGACGTTCTGATAGTGAAGGGTCACACTTGTGTCAGTGACAGGTCATGTGACGGGTGTGAAGCAGCACAGTTTGGGCAGTAACTTGAGGTTCAACATGTGCCACACCCTACGCCTTGTAGCCTCATTGGATCTCGGCAGCCCTCCATAGGAAGGGACAGGCCCACTGTGCAGGACAGGGAACTGCTCTAAGTCACAGTGTAGAAGGAGCCGTGGTGGATCACAATTCTACTCAAATTCTAGAGCCTCACTCTTCACTGCCACCAGCGTGGGCTTTGGAAAGTCTGCAAGCCGCAGGGATCTTTGGGGACACTTGTTGGATGGGCCCTTCACCAATGATGTGTGATTGGCTGTTCCTTGTGGGACAGGATCTCTGCAATGTGTCCTGGTTTCTTGCATACACACCAGAAATTAACTTAGTAGTTTCTGTTTGTTGATTGGCTTGCAACAAACAGACTGAGTCCCAGAGCCTGGCATAACTAGTAGCCAGACAATGTCTACTGGCCTAATATGGAAGAATGACACCGGAGCCCAGGCCCAGCCACTGAATCTCCGTGAGACGCTTATGTGCACTGAGCGAGGACAGGTCACCGACTGCAGCCAACCCAGTCATGCCCATGGTGTCCTGGATGCCCAGCTTCTGCTTCCACTACCCAGGGGTCCTGAACTGCCTACACAGGGCATCCATCCACTTGTGGCTTGGGCACACAGTCCAGCAACACTATCTATAAGGCATTTCTTAGGCTGAGCTGGCTCCCGTTGCATTCTGTTCAAGAATCCTGGATGACTAGAGACTACCCCAACGGAGGTGGGCAGTTTCCATTTGTTCAGTGTAATAGTTTGAACTGTTGGTAGCAGGAGCCAACAGTTTGTTCCCCAGGGGCCACTGGGGCACACTGTAAGGGAGGACCAGGAGCTCTGGCTGCTGCTATGCCGTCAGTGGCTTGCCCACCATCGTTATGAAAACATCTGGAAGCTGAGGAGTGAGGAAGGCACGTATACAGGAGGCACCCAAGGCGTCCCTCCCAAGGGAATGTGCTCGGAGGCAGTGAAGGAGCCTCAGCGGGCGAGGAGTCTTCGGACCCCTGGGGCTTGGGATGAGCCGAGTGGTGGGTTTCTGGCCTTTTTCCTGCTTTCTTCTTTGCAGTGAGTTTGTAAGGGGCCAGGGGAGAGTGGGTACCACAAAGCAGGCTCTCAGGAGCAATCCCAAGTCTAGTGCTTCCCTTTGGCTGGGCACTGGGGCCCAGCATCTACTCCATGGCCCGTTCCATCCTCTGGGTTTGCAGGACTCGGGAAGCCAGAGCTTGGACTTAAAGCCTGTAGGGACTGCCTCACACAGGTGTGATTCTGTCAGCTTCCAGTAGCCTTTGGGAGGTAATGGGACCAGGTAAGGGGCAGAGCAGCCTTTCAGCTCTGAGGATCTTGGGGTGTGGCACTGCAGTGTTCAGACCTGGAAGACTAGAATGACAGGTTTCTGGACCTCAGTTTCCCTAGCTGTTAAGTGGGTATCATAATAGGCTCACATGGGGCACTGGACAGAGTGACCAGGGTATGCGATGATACATTTCTTTCTTTGGATGAGTTACAACTCCTTGGAGTTTGGACAGTGCCCACATTGCTTGTGGCTGTAGCTACACCTGCCCCAGCCCGAGGCACCGGAGTTCTCCGGGCCTATTTGTTAGGTGAGTGAACACCCGTCAGGCTTCCTGGGCCCGCTCCCTGCTGGAACACCTGCCAGCTGCTCAGCCCATCTGGCACCATCTGGGCGAGTGACAAAACCATCCAGAAGACTTACACTGAAGCCCCTACAGTATGTACCTGGACAGCGTCCTGTGGGGACAGGAGGGTATGGAGTGCACGGGAGCCCGAGATAAAAGGATCATGGCTGCAGACACCTAGAGCTGGCAGACATCCGTGCTTGCCCCTGGCCTACCTTTGCTCCCCTACCTCCCCCAGGGACCTCTCTCCTAAGCCTCCCTTTGCCTGCCTGTTTGCCCCCACTGACTGCAGAGTCCCACTCTGGAAGACAGTCTGAACCCTGAGCCTCTGTTCTGGATCTAGCACATACCCTCCAGGGCAGTGAAGTCAGACACCCAGGCCTAGGACTGAATCTCAGTTGTGGAGCTGTGACCTCCTGCAGAATTCCTTTGCCAGTTCACTCTCCAAACCTTGGTAGAATGAGGCCAGCTACACCCCAGTTCCTCTGATCCCCAGGTAGATTTACGGGAATCATCCATGCAGACGCGAAGCACAGTGGACAGGGCAGGACTGACTGACAATCTTGGTATGTGGAGCCCACTCATGGGCCAGGGGTGCTTCATCTCCCATCATGCCCCATCATTGCATGTTTGGTCTTACTTCTGCCTCTGCTCCGTGTGTGCCTCCCTTTCCACCTCCGTGGTGAAAACTCTGCCCTGGTGAACACAGGAACACCTTCCTTTCTGAGCCTCTTCACTGAACCTGTGCATGACTTGCCCATAAATGCAGAGACCATGCTGGCTTCAAAGTCACAAAGATCTACCTGCCTTTGACTCTTGCGTGCTGGCATTAAAGGCATGTGCCAGCACACCTGACTCTGTTTTTTTTTTTTTTTTTTTTTTTTACCCCCTAAGGCAGGGTCTCATTCTGTATGTAAACTTGTCTATTGAGCTTGCAATCCTTCTGCCTGAGATTCCCAAGCGCTGGGACTAGGAGTATGAACCACAGTACCGCTGGCAGACATTTTGGGAAGTCCGACTCAATGTCCTGTTTTCTCAGATGAGGACAATGAGGCTCCAAGCAAGGTGGCCAAAAGAACCATGGCTGAATCGGCCTTGCCCACATGACTAGTAACTCCAGCTCTCTGTCGGCAAGATGATCTGTGGGAATTATCACACAGGCAGGAGCGTGGAATGAAGCTGAATTAGACATTGCCCAGGGGCAGTTGGATGACCTGAACATCTCTGAGGCCAAGGTCAACATTATATCCATCTGCTTCAAACCACCTGGTGCTCTGCCATTCCCCCCATCCCCACTTCCCCCCAAACACCTACCAGGGTAAGAGAAGTTCGAAGGAAAGGCAGCCATAGTGCCCAAACCGGGAGAGTTGTCAAGAGTGGCAGGAGATTGGGGTGCAGCCTGGGGTACCAGCACGGTCTTTGACCCAGCAGCAGATCTCTGATAGCTGCTGGTATCGGTGAACGCTCCTACCCAGGAGTGTAAAGAACAAAGGAACTCTAGAGAGAATGCTGACTATTCCTGGGACAACCAGCAATCGTCAGACGCCCACAGACGGCAGAAACCAGGCTCTCTCAGGCCCTTTTCTCTGCTGTCTTGGAGGGGAAAGTGCAGCTCGGAAAGCAAGGGCCTTGGCCTGAGCTTCCTGTTGGTGGGTGGCAGAGTTGGGACATGAGCCCTGTGGCAGGATGATCAGGCCCTCAGCGCAGGCTCTAGAACTGCACCATCTGTTACACATATGCTCAGCAGCAGCGCTGGCTGTCACGACCACAATGAAGAAATGATTTCACTAGGACCCATGTGCCAAGGGGTGGGGACTGCTGGCCTAGGTCTCGATGCAGCCTCTCCAGCGTTGGCCTAACACCAATGTGGGATGCACAGGCGTGCAAACTCCTCAGGTGTGCAAACACTTCAGCCAGGCCTCTGCTGGCTGAAGAGGAGTCCCCAGCCTGTGCAAAGTGCATGAAGAAATGGCAGGTGACCTTTATCCTCTCTGTACGCTGACTGTGAGGGACAGTCAGAAACCCCCAGAAGCTTGGTCTGGAATATCAGGTCTATGGGTAGCTCTAGATCTTTTGTTTTTGTTTTGTTTGTGTCTTGAGACCATGGCCTGCTGTTTATCCTACTCTGCCCGGGCTTAGCCTTGACTCAGGAAGTGACAGGTGACGGGAAGCAGGAAGTGGGCTGCTCTCTAGATGCTAATCCCGAGCCTGGCTGGAGGCTCCAAGTATCTCATGCTATCACCACACTGGTTCTTAGTGGGTGTCGTTTGCACCCACCTCTGATCCCACAGCCTGGATAGTGAATCTTTCCATAGTTCTGCAGCCAATCTGAGAATTTAAGGTTCCAGTGAGGTGTGATGACATGAGCCTGTGACCCAGCATGCAAGCAGCAAGGCTACATAGTATACCCAATCTCAAAAACAAAGAACCAAAACCCAAACCAAAAAAGGTCCCAGGGCGCACTGCATCCATACACTGCACACCCACTGACCGGACTTAGGGAGAACCCACTGTGGTTGCCTAATCGCCGCTTCTAGCTGCACAGCTGACTTCACCACTGCCAGAAACAAGAGTTTTGCACTTGACCTAAATGTTCCTAAGTACCCACAAGCTCAGCCGCATATCAGAAAATCCCACCTGTTTTCCAGTTATCAGCAAGCTAACCTTTTGAGCTGGTAGCTTCCATTCTAAAAACCCTACCGCAGCCAGGCTGTAATTTTCAGTGGGTGGCCATCACACTGCAGGCTTATCTTGGGGGTTGCAGAATTTTTCTAATACTGGGGTGTTGATATATCTAAGCTGGGGTGAGAGATATATCTAAGCTATTGGGGCTGGCTTTTGCAAGCACCATGGAAATCATAACCTACAGAATATGCCTGCAATCCAGGTACTTCTGCCTATAGCAAGGGAGTGGAGGGAGATTGGCTCTAGGGATGCTTCTCTGAAATGGCACCTCTAAAAATGAAGCTGGGCACATGTGACAACTGCCCAACGCTCTTAACTCAGATCTAAGGTCAGGATGTGTCAAAACACCCCAGGTCTTGCCACGTTACCTAAGCCATCCAGACACTGGGCTGGGTACAAACCAGAGCAGAGTCATCACGTGCTCAAGTACAAATTTAATAAAGCCCTGACACATCTTAGTCCACAATTACCTACAAAAACAAAAATCCCACTCCTTTTTGGAACCATCAAGAGCTGCTGGGGTGTCAGTGAAGAGCAGCACGACATAGGTCAGTGCTTGGATACTGTGATGTAACTGTGGGAAAGCAGGCTCTAAGTGAACTTCAGACAACTCTAGTCAAAAGGAAAAAGGTAAAGTTGATGTTGGTGCTTCTAACTCACCCTCCCCATGTCCCTGCTGTAACTCTCAGGTTCCATATTACTCATGCAGGCTATGCATGGGCGAGCTGGGTACACACATGGGTGGCAGACATCTTCCAAAGACCTTGACAGCCTTCCATCCAAGTGAAGCCAGCGCTGTTCTCCAGAAGCCTGGAGGTCTTCCGCTCCTCACTGAAGTGTGCAGGTTCCTGCTGGGAGGGGTTTCCTTGCTTTGAGCGATGCTGCCCTAAGCTGGCTCCATAGAGTGGAGGAGGGACCAGACGCCTGGCCTTCACCAGGGGATGGGGATGCAAGAACTGGATGAGGCATGAGATGCATGACTGCTACCAGATCACTAAGCTTCTGCCTCACCATCCTGAATCTGGAGGAAGTTCTTATGATATATGGAGGAAAGGAGGGCCCAGGATCGCAATGGTGGGAAAACAAAATGAAGTACAAAACAAGGGCACAGAGCCAACAGAGGTGGTGTGAAGGTGTGCGGGATGCAGCCTCAGCCTCTGGGGCCTGTCAGTGCAAGAGGACGGGCTCCGCAGTCCCTGGAATGAAGCACTGCCCAGAGCACTGGGCACTCTAGGCTCCCGTGGGGTTCTCCATAAGGTAACAAAGGGCAGACACATAGAGCAAGCAGGCTCTGGGTACCCCAGAAATGGGGCTGTTCTTCAGGAGTGGCAGGGGTCTCTCCCAAACTCAGACATTGATGCCCAGGCCAGGGGCCAACAGCTCCCTGACAGTGTGGCCTGCTGAGGGCTTGGGAGGGAGGGCTGTGGGGGGGAACACCTGAATCCCTGTGTGAGACCCTGACTGTGCTCAGCAGCCTCCCTGGCAGGAGCTGGGCTTGGTTGCCTGGCAAGAGGCCGCTGTGGACAGGGCAGACGCAGGGACTTTGCCGTGCATAGAGGCTTGGTGAGGCCGTACCTGAGTTTCGAGAATGGGAGGAGGAGCTCCCAGGCACAGGCTTTGTGTACTCAGAGGGCAAGGGAAGACAGAACTTCAGAACTGCCCCACACAACTACCAGGAGTTCCTCTGCAATCACAAGGCCCAGGTTTCAGGCCCCGGAAGGCAGGAAAAGGACCTGTGTGGGCAGAACTGGGCTTTATTTTCAACAGCCCTCCCTCCCCAGCACCCTAAGGGTGCTATGCACCCCAAGCTTGGGCGTCTCATGGCTATTGAGAGGGTGTGAGGGCTGAAGTAACCTGGCTCCACTCCCGGGAGCATGTTGCCTCCAGAAGCTGAAGGGCTCTGTAGTCTGGGTGCCCTCAGGGGCTGGTAGATGAGATAGGGGTTGGGCTAGGAGAGCTCAAAGCCTGTGTTCATGCTGATGGCATAGCGCAGTTTCTCTCGGAGAACGCTTTTCTTGCTGTAGTTGGGTAGCTTGAGCAGGTTGAAGCAAGTGGAAGAAGTGGGCAGTCGTCCACCTGGCTCCCGCTTGCGGATGGTGAAGAAGCCCCTGAGGACGCTGCCCAGGGTGTCCCCAGTGTCCTGCAAGCACACATACCACAGCTTTGGGTTAGAAGGTGCCTGCGTGGGTGCACAGAGGAGATGCCCAGCTCAGGACAGCAGCCTGAGAGGCTGAAGAAGAACACCTGCTGCTCTGGGTACTCGCACCCACGGCTCTAGGTATCTTCTTCTCTTGAAACTCACACCATGGCTCTGGGCACTCACACCTGCTGCTCCTGATACTCACATAGGAGTCCTGTGCTAGGTCACCTGCACTTATCAGTTAACTAAAGGAGCCTAACACCCCTCCTCTGTCAGTACCACAGCCCGCAACTGACTAACACTTGGCTCAACTTTTTCCAAAGTCTGGAGGTGTTTAGTATGTGGCCAAGGGGAACACAGCCTGTGGCTTGAAGAAAAGTGGTGAGACAGAGACACCCTAAGAGCAGCAGGCTTTCACAGGGCAGCCACATCTGAGCTACACATGGCCAGGCTCGCACACACTGGGCAGAGAGTCCCAGGGCATTCTCAGTCAACTTGTAGGCAGCAGCAGCTTGCATGGGTGTGCATGGCCAGCAGGGGGAGGAGCTAGGGAGCACACCTGCCCTTATCCTGAGTGTCACCCTCTCTCACTGTGCTGCTTGGACTTTGAACCTAGCTAGATCAGCAGTCATGAGAACAGAGTCCTGGTCACACACTCCCGCGGGCCTTCCCAAGGAGGGACCTCAGGCAAGTGTTGAGGCCCACTTGTCTGCAGTGTCCTCTGTGGGTGGCTGGCAAGGGTGGGAGGCACACGGTGGGCATAGCAGAGAACTGAGTAGAAAGGAGGAGGCAGCATGGCCTTAGTTACCTGGTCGTCTGACACTTCTACACAGCGGATGGAGAACGGAGGCTTGAGGTAGGCGAATCCTAGGAGCGGGGGCCGGGAGCAGCTGGTCACAAACTGTAATACAAGGCAGTGTCAGCAGGGACAACAGGGGCTTCTTGCTTCTGCAGCCATGCTGGGCTCCTCTCCCTCCATGTGCTGCTCACTGACCTTTTATTAGGAAGGTGCTTGCCCAGGAAACGTCACATTTCTCACGAGTGCCACTCTCTAGAGCTAACGCTCATGAAGTCATGGCCCACTGTACAAGACTGAAGGCTTTTAGGGTGACTCAGGGTGACATGCATGGAACCGTTCTCCTTTTTATCACTGACACAGGCCAAGCTGGCTTTCAACTTGATGCTCGTAGCTGAAGATGCCCTTTGACTCCTGGGGTACAGCACCACACCCAGCCTACAACAGGTCTCTCACTGCACTGTCCTACAGTCAGCAGCAGCAGGAACAGATCAGTGACACCTGTCCTCAGGGAGGACAGCAGGGCAGCATCCGAGGGGGCCTAAGTGAGCAGACGCTGCTGTTGCCCATGGGCCACAGTCTGGAGCCAGTGAGCCCTAGTGTAGCTTGAACGCCTGACTTCATGCACCACACACACTGGTAACTTGCACAAATGCAGAGCTACCTGTGGTCCAGGCTGGGGGCGAGGCGGGTCTGTTGGAGACTCAACAGCAATCAGCACACTGAGAAAAATCCAGGTCTACAAAGCCAGTAAGGCTGTGGGGACGAAGGTGTGGGACACGGGCTGTGGCAGCCAGCACACTTCTCGGCAGCACTGAGCACCTCCTGGCATTCTCTACACGCAGCACCTGCCTCAGCACTTCAGAGGGGATTGTTCCGCTGCAGACACAGGTCAGCCCCATGGGGAAGACCTAAGCAACTCTAACTCAGCAGTAACCAAATGCACGCTTTTTCAAGAGAGGGAATACCAAGCCTGGTTCTGAAATTCAGTAGCTAATGTCGTATGGGTCATACGACGTCATAAGTGATGCTATAATGGCAAGACAGCTTTATGTGTCATTCAAAAGGTTTTAGTAAGGTACTATGCTCCTGGGGACGGAGATGCGGCCCAGTCATTAAGAGCGCTTGCTGCTCTTCCAGAGGACCTGGGTATAATTCCCAGCACCTGTCTCAGGCAGCTCACAGATGCCAGTAACTCCAGTTGGCCTCTGAGAGCACTCACACAACATATACTTACACAGACATATATACACCAACAAAAAAGTAAATCTTAACAAAAAAGCTACTGTGTTGTTGCTCTGGTGCATTTAACTTTGCATCTGGGCTGGCCCAAGGGGGCGAGGGGGTGGGAGACATTAGCTCTTATGACACCTAAGAGCAACAGGGTCACATTCTCTCATGCAGGGACTTCCACTTCCTTCAGCTGGCACTGATGTCCCCACAGGCAGGTCTGCTGACAGCTGACCCAAAGGTACAGGCGCATCTGTTGCATGGGTGGTGACTGTTCAAACATGCAACTTCACCAGCAGCAGCCCGCTGTGCTGGGCAGTGCACTGCTGGGAAACCAGCCAATGCTCCCAGAACCACTTGTTGGAACAAATGCCCCTGTGCCCTAGATACCCGTGGATGAGCAGAGCCCGCGTGAATACCGGCTGGATTGGAGTAGGGGAAGGCTCCTTCAGGAGGAGGGAACTCAGTGCAGAACGGCCAGCAGGGAGGACGACCAGCTGCTGCTTTGGTGAAACCAGCAGGCTGTCTTCACAAAATGGGTCACACCAGAAACTCACATGCATAAAAACTGGGTGTGGTGGCACACACTTGTAATCCCAGTATTTGAAGGTGGAGACAGGAGGACCAGGACTTCCTGGTCATCCTTGGTTACATGTTACATGCAAATCTGAGAACATCTTGGGATACATGAGCCTCTGCCTGAAGTAAAAGGACAGGGCGGAGGTGGGAGAAGACAGAGAAAAGTGTGGGAGCCAGCTAGGAAGCCTTGGGGCAAAGATTCCAAGGCACTGAATGCACTTCTAGACCACAGCTTTTCAGAGAGAAAGAGAGCAGGTGGCAAAATGACGATGGGTTTCTAATGACAATCTACTCACACACGATACAGAGATGAACATGTGTGTTACTCTGCGTCCCACAAACGCTTACACTCTGTTGATGTCATTCACCAAATCTGGCGGCACTCAGGGACATAGTGGACAGTCAAGACTTCCCCGATACCAGGGGCAGCAAACAGTTAGCTACAGATACTCTACTTGAGAGAGCACACAATACACCAGGCATGGTGGCCAAACCTGGAATTTCAGTACTCAACATGTTGAGGGTGGAGGGCTGCCCTGAGTAGGCCAGGCTACAAAGTCCTACCTGAGCTACATACTGAGAACCTGACTCAGCCCCATGTACTCCCTCAAAGCTAGCTTCAACAACTGTATGTGCCTGTGCACGTGTGTGCGCATGTGTGTGATACATGTATTATACTACTGGGAAAGAGTACCTGGGGGTAGTCCCTTAGGTAGAAGAAACTCTACATTGGAGTGATATTTATAATGTATATTTCTTCTTTTCTTCTTCTTTTTCCTTCCTTTCTCTGAAACAGGGTTTCTCTGTGTGGCCTTAGCTGTCCTGGAACTCACTCTGTAGACCAGAAGAACCTTGAACTCAGAGATCCCCTGCTGGGACTAAAGGTGTGCCACCATTTTCTTAAGGTAATGAGGCAGTGCTGAAGATGGTGAGGGTGGGGCCTGCCTCACCCCGAGGAGCAGAGAGCAGGCCCCGCCCCATCGTTGCAGCTCGCCTCTGCCTCCTCAGGCCTTGGCACAGGGCAGCAGCTATGCTAACACTGTGTGGCCCTCTGGATAATCCTGCTGTTTTCAGTGAGTTACACTGAGTGGCCTGAGGTCTGCACATGCATTCAGAAACACACATAGAGGTTGTAAATCAGGTACCTTCAGGAACATGGCTCTTTCTTCGGGCGTGAAGTCGGAAGCCAGAATATCCCAGAGCCAGATGATGACTCTATGACTCCCATGGAAGCCGCCATAGTACACTGTGTGCTTCCTAGACAAACAATAGGGAAGAGGGCTCAGGGCATGGTGGTGACACTCAGGGCGTGGCGGTGACACTCATGCAGGCAGGCGCACCGACACAGGCTCAGAAGTCACGGCCTCATCCTCTGGAAGCCAACCAGACGGAGGCTCCAGGGCAGCACCGCTGCAGGGACCAGTGCTGGAGCCTCAGAGAGCACCCCGTCCTCAGGTGCTCAGGGGCCGGGGCCCCACAACAACTATGCTAGAAGCTAGGGAGGGAAGAGCTCTTCTTCTAAGGCCTGAGCAGGTCATCCTTCCCGCTTCACTGCCCCTTACTTTAAATCTTCCAGATCGATCTCGGCGTTGTCCCCAGAGATGAGACGCTGAAGCTCAGGGGTAGAAAACATTCGGATCCACTCCGGCTTAATGATGGAACGGAAGCCACTAATGAGAGCAGCTGTCTGGTTTTTTATTTGAGTGTGCATTCGAAAATGTGCCATCAGATGGATGTAACTAATTCTGTTAACAAGAAGGAGAAACATGGAAGTAGCAGGCCAAGCAGACTGCTGCCAAACGGGCTAAGAGCTAAGCCTAGTGCTCTTACCATTTCCAAAACACAAACCCAAGCACCTATGAGAATAGTGATGGTTCAGACATGATGGTACTCCCAAGTCACACATTCTATGCCACCATGACAGCACCAAGTGTGTTTGGCACAGCCTCACTCACTTGTCCCCACAGGCCCCAACAGAACACCCTGGGGTGACCACCCATCTCTCAGGAATTGAAGAGCCATTTCATCTCTGAAGGACATAGCTTGTGCCCCAACCAACTTCAGAGAAAAGCTGCCTCACGTGCACGTTCAAAGTTCCACTAAAGCCTGTAGGGTTAGATGGGCCCAGTGTTTTCCAGAAATGCTGCTGGGTTTTTGCTGGATTCAACAGGGAGGTCAGATCAGCCAACACTGATGGGGCCTAGGGCCTCCTGTGTGTGCCATGCACACGGGTCCAGCTGATCTGAGCCACAAGCTGACACTCTAGCCAACTTGCCAGTGTTGTTCATCTGTTGGCAAACATAGCCAAACAGTGTTAAAATTCCATGTCAAGTATAGCCCAGATGAATCTGTGTGCCCCATGATGCCCAGGCCACAGCTACTGTCCTTGAAATAGTTCTAGTTTAAGAAGCATTCCGCAACAACATTATATGTTAAAAGTTATTTTTAACCTCTATGAAGGAGGTTACTAATACTTTGTGTATGTTAGAGACAGAAGCGGAGGGAAACAGGGAGAGAAGCTTCACTGCCCAGAAGCTAGGGATCAGGTTACCATCCCTGAAGGGGGCAGGGGGAGGGGCAGGCATGGCCAGGACTCTGAGTCAAGTACAGGACTGAATACCTTTGCCATATACTGAAACTTCACCATAGTTTACGGCAGGAGTTTCCCTGTCAGGCTTCATGGCAGGATAAGAACCATATCCAGTCTAGCCTGCAAGGACTCACCTCCCCAGCCCTTCAGTGTGCAAGGGCTCACCTCCCCAGCTCTTCAGTATGCTTAGACTCACTTCCCTAGGTCTTCAGGGTGCAAGGACTCTACTACCTGGTCCTTTGGCCTGTACAGATTCTTTTGGCCTTTTGGCCTGTGTGAACTCAGCTTTTCTGTTATTTGTCTCTTTCTCACATACACACAAATACATCACCCTTTGCTATAGCTCCAGACAAAAAGATGGCTTCTCTGGTCTACAGGATATGTCCCATATCTGCTGTCAAAAAGTCTAGGCCCCCTTTTCAGCTAGCTGTCTCAAAGACTGCCTTTCACAGTATTTCACAGTCGCCCTCTGAGGAAGTCACGGGCAGGAGCAGGACTCAGCCCTGTGCTCAGGCTCAACGGAGCAGCTCTTTCCTGCGGGCAGCACTTTGTTCTACGTTTTCAAACCAATGCCCTGTGGCTAAGGGCAACGCTGATGGATTTCACCCTGCTGACTACTGTTCAAGTTAAAATACAAAGCCCCCAGGCAACAGGATGCCAGACTAGCTGACCTGAGAGGAACAGGGTGCGGGAGCGCTGCACTGGGACCAGGTGACGCAGAGGCAGAGCCCTCGCTTGTCCCTGTTGAGAGGAATGCTTACACAGACAGTTCAAATCTGAGTTGGGGTGGCAGAAAACTGACAAGAGGGCCAATGTCCCCAACTCCTGCCGAGTCCTACCCTTTTAATCAGGCAGGGAAGCCTGGTGCAGACCATGTGCTGAGGGGTTTGTTTGTGGGATCAGAAGGATTGAATTTCTGACATGACTAAAAGCACATTATCTGTGACAGGAGCAGCCGTGCCCAGCACCTCCGTCAACTCCCGCCCCTAAGCTCGGATTGCTGCATCTGCACTCACACGCTGTCTTCCTGAGAAGAGCCACGTACAGTCATCCCGCAGTGTCCCTGTTCGCCTGCCCTTAGGACAGCACGTCTAAGCTGCTTAGGCTCCGTCCGTCCCTCTCAGCAGGGCCGTCACTGCATTCCTAAAATGGGGCCTCTGACCTTCCAAGGGCTTCTGCAAAGAGTTAACTATCCACTCTTATTTTGCAAATTGAATTTAATACAATTCCGGCCTATGAACGTTACCAGAAAATTCCATTAAAATGTTTATGGTCTTTTTCCACCTCAATCTATCTTAATAAATTCTCAGCATAAGTCCAGAGAGCCAGAATGAAGTCTTTTCAAGTGCTGACGGTAAGCATCTAATTGCTATACTCACTTATTTTCATTTGTAACAGGAATGGTCTTCCCTCCAGGAACCAGTTCATGGCAGACAAGCTGGAGGAGAAGACGAAGGTAATTACTAGAGAGAATTTGAACAGGAGACCAATGCTTCCCGAAGGTGAACGTGCCCAGCACAAATGCCCATGAGGACGATGGAATCAAGATGCTACATGTTTGAGACAGATCATTTTTCACAAAACCCCGGGGCTGAAACATCGACACATAGGCCTCATGTGATCAACAGGAAAGGTTTCTCATCCAATCTTTGTCCAAACATTTGCACTAAGGATGCTGGATGCCATAGAGGGAAACATGGGATGGAGACAGCAGCGGGGTGTGAACACCCACACTTGGGAATACTGCACGGCTACCTAAAAGTGTCCTAAGAGCACGGACATACTGGGATGGGAAAGATTATATTGCAAGAGACAAGGAATCATCTCTGCAGCACACACACACACAAACATGCATCCAGGCACACACATGCACATGTACACACATGCACTCACTCACACGCATACACAGGTGCACCCCTGTGGGGAAAGCCTAGAAAGACACGGAACACATTACAAGGGTGCACTCCAGACACAGGCATTGCAGGTGTTTTACAGAGACCAAACAACCTCTGAGAAGACAATTCTGCACCAATATGCTCATGGTTTCTCCAGAGCAGACCTCAGGCTATATGGACAGAGAGTCTCCCTTGGGGACACAAGAGCAGGGGGCAGAGGTCGTGGGAGAGTCATGCCAGTGAGTGTGATGGAAACAGCTTCTGCCAGCCTGACTTCAGGAGCCTTTCCTCCTCTGCTCCCGATGAATGTGAAACGGGATATGATCTCCCTAGAACTGCTCAGGTGCTGCCCCTTCACACCGAGCCAGAAACACCCACGTATATCGGCCAACCCTCACCATGGATTTCCACACTGAGACTCACAGCTTGCTACAAACTAGAACAGGAAGGCTGGGCGTAGGCACATCCTGTCTCAAGTCCTAAGCGGTGACACAGGCAAGGCATGGGCTCTGAGGGAGCTGGCTGAGGTGAGCTGCCAAGGCCGCGTTAGCAGGGAAGAAACAGGCAACCCTCCCTCCTGGCCCGGTGACAGACCGATCCTCAGTGGGCAGATTTCTGAGGGAAACCCTATGAGTTGGCTGCTCTCAAGACCAGAAGAAGCCTGCCAGATCAGCCCACATACCTGCCCCATGACGTCCTCATCATAAGACAGCGTCAGCCCGAGGTCAGCGATGTCTCCATCATAGCGCTAAGAGAAGAGAGAAAGCACTGAGGCTTTTGCTGGTAAAGGTCCCCCTTCCTTGAGGGGACACAGCAGCTACGCTGTCCCACCTTCAAACAGAGGCCACTCATTATGAGAACAAAATAGGCTAAGAGCCTCAGCCATGAGGTTGTGGCTGCTCTGAGTCTCAGTGACAGGTAAGGTGTCACTGGGCTCTGGCTTCATGCCAGCGCTCTCGTAGCTACTGGCCACTCAGCACTAACCTTGATGGAGGTGAGGTTTTTATAGAACTCCGAGTCCAATGAAGGAAGCTCATCGACAGAGCTATAGAAGATGCTGTGGTGGTGCCCGAGCATCTGGCTCAGGAAGAAGGAGGCAAACGGCACATCAACCACGATCCCCTAGGAGATGGGAGGTCAGGGCCTGGCATCAGCGCTGGGCAGCCTGGGGGCACCAGTGTAGTCTGGATCTTAGTCTGCAGCTGCACTGCCCACCACCTAAGAAATGAGCTAGGAACTTTGGCGGGCAATGGCCGCAGGCCCAGGTCTCGGAGCCGCAAGCTCAGCTGCTCGAGTGATCCTCTCAACCTGGGTGTCCATGGCGGGTACTCGGACTCTCTTGAAGAAGTCCCCACTACCTTGACCCTATGAACTCAAGGTGCAGAGACCAACAACAGTCCTGGGCCCCCGACCTGGTGCCAGTATGGCCTCACTTATCATGGATGACAACTCAGGCGCGCAGCTTTTCTTATCCCCACTTTACCGAGGAGGTGTCAGACTTCCAGGAGGAAGGTAGCTCAGTTGGCTGCTATGCTGCTGGCTACACCCAGTCTTTCTGTCCTGGTTTGCTAACTCCCAGAGCTTCTGTCTCCTTCTAAAGTAGCCACTCAAATAATGGATGTCAGCACTGGTGTGGCTTGGTGGCAGAAAGTGCCAACCTAACATGTGTGGATCCCCCAGACAGACCATACACATAGCATTTTTTCCTTTTTCTTTTCTTTTTTAGATTTGTTTATTTATTTTATGTATATGAATGTGGCTTGGTGGCAGAAAGTGCCAACCTAACATGTGTGGATCCCCCAGACAGACCATACACATAGCATTTTTTCCTTTTTCTTTTCTTTTTTAGATTTGTTTATTTATTTTATGTATATGAATGGTCTGTTTACATGCACACCAGAAGAGGGACTCAGATTCCTTATAGATGGTTGTGAGCCCCCATATGGTTGCTGGGAATTGAACTCAGGACTTCTGGAAGAGCAGTCAATGCTCTTAACCACTGAGCCATCTCTTTTTGCTATGTATCCCAGGCTGGCCTCAAACTCATGATCCTCCTGCCTGGGCCTCCAAGTGACAGGATTACAGGGTGTGTGGCCATGCCCAGTTCCCAGGTGTCATTTCACATTTGCTCCATGCTCCTTTGAGTTCCTACCTCGTACACAGCCTTTCCCAGCATCTTCCCCACAAATTCAAAGAGCTGCAGGTAATTCTCATGGATGTAGGATGTGGGCGAGGGGTACAGCCTCTCATCCCCGCTGGTTGTCTGCCAGGAGAAAGCACAGGGAGAGGTAGAAGTCAAGAGGCCTGCCTTCACTCTGCACTGGTTCCTTGTGTCTGGCTCCTGCCAGCCCCACTGGTGCCCCCTTGACCACCTTGAACAGATTGAGCGCTGGGTCAAACACCCTCTTGATGATCTCCTCCAGAAACTCCTTAAAGACACCGTCCTGATCAATTCCGGCTTCATCCACCCCAAGGTCGTTGACAAACTTCACTCGGATCACACCCTTCATGGCGTGCTGGGAAAGCTGCCGGAGCTGTTCATAGCCGTCCTACCAAGATACAGTGTCAAGCAGTGAGGAGCACACTCATGGACATAGCCATGAATCAGGACAACAACCCATGGAGGATTCACTTGATGGGCTGTGGTGTCTCACTCCCTGGCATGAGGAGACTGCCCCCCGGAGGAGAAATTAGACAGAATGAGTCATGCTAGCTCTGGCCATCACAGGTGGAGGAAACTGGGACAGGATGGGTGTCTCTTCCTCCTTTAATGCTAAGACTATCTCTTAGCTCAGGGCAGAGCTAGGCTTACAAGACATGGTAAGATGAAAATTCAGGGTCCCAGTGCTGAGGGCAACTGGGGGAAGGAGCTGGAGAAGTCAGAGCAGCCAGGCTGGCTTTCTGAACCCGAATGACCTGCCGGCAGCAGGGAGGATGCGGCAGAAGACAGGAGGGAAGCCCAGCTCAGGAGCAGTCGCAGTGCTGAGTCTGTGTGATTGGCAGTGGGACAGCCCTGAGCTTTGCTGGTGTGGGGTGTGGCTCTGTAGCATAAATGGCACGGTGTCCTTAGCCAATGCCAAGCCCTGGTGTGAACAGGAGCCCTGGAAACCAAGATCAACACATGTAGATAATAAGTGTGTGTCTCCTGTCCAGAAGCCTACATACACATTCCAAGTTTACTAAATCACATGTGCTGGATGGTTTTATGTCACCTTGACACAAGCTACTGTCATCTGATAGGAGGGAGCATCACTTGAGAAATTACCTCTATAAGATCTGGCTGTAGGCTATTCCTTAATTAGTGCTGGGTGGAGCCATCCCTGGGCAGGCGTCCCGGGTGCACTAAGAAGGCTGAGCAGCCGTGGGGAGCAAGCCAGTGAGCAGCACCCTCCACGGCCTCTGCAGCAGCTCCTGCCTCCAGGGTCCTGCCCAGTTTGAATTCCTGCCTTGGTTTCCTCAGTAGACTGATTCAAGATCTGTAACCCTTTCCTCCCCATTCCGCTTTTTGGTCATGGTGTCAACAGTGACCTTAACTAAGGCAGCTGCCTCTCAGTTCTTGTCTGCAGAGGTCTTCCTGGCATCTGACTGTCACTCAGTGTGTCCTGGTGTCACATTTAGCTAATATAAAGCAGACTGTGTCCATGGCACCCACCCATCAATTCACATGCTGTCCTCGTTGCCTTTGACACAAAGCCAATGAGTGACCAGACTGCACAGCAAGCCCTCTTCCTGTTATGCCTAGTAATACAAAAGTCTCTCCCAGTGTCTCTGCATCTTGTCAGGAACAGACTCAGGTTGCAGAGCCAGGGAAAAAATCACTTCTTAGTCCACAGCCACCGGTAGAAGGAATAGGAAGGCAGCTTTGGGCACACCCATGAAAGGTGAGCACAAATAGTCAGAGCTGAGGCACAACCGCTGTGAGCCTGAGACACAGAGGAAACCCTGCCTGGAAAACAAACACAACCACCCAACCGAGAACACCTGAGATAGGAGAGTGTCGCTATGCAGCTGCTGTGGCGTGGGAGCACTGTGACCCGGCATTCCTGGCCATGAGCAGCTGGGCAGAGGCTCCAGCATTCCTGGCGCCCAAAGACTTCTCCCTCCAGCCTGGAGTCCTGCCAGCAGGTATGAGCACTGTGGGGTGAGCAGCACATGCAGTGTCCTTAGCCAGCATGTGGTGGGGCTCAGGAAGACCTGCTGGATCTGAGCCACGGCAGCCTCTCTGGAGGCTGTAAGAGGAGCATGCCGCCTGCCTCCTCAGGCGCAGGCCTGCCTGTGGGTACTGGTGTGGTTATGTGAGGGTTCTACATGTTCCACAGGACAGTCAGCGTCCTCTCAGGCTTCCACATGCTGAAAAGGACGGTGAGTTGTCACCTGCACCAAGGGGGCTAGATTCAAAGCCTCAGTCTACACGGCCCCAGCTCTGCCTTTGACAGGGTGAGGGGCAAGTTTGAGCTTCCTCCAGTTCCGAATCACTGAAGACAGACTACACTCACCCTGAGGGGGGTGTTACTGCAGGATGGAGAATCTACCAGAGGCACGGCAAGCCAGACAAGCCAGGCAGGCATGAGAGTCCAGAACACCGAGTCAGACAGCAGCTTCTTGATGGCCCTTTCACAGCAAGCAAAGGTCGTGGACACTCACACCACATGCTCAGGAGAACCAGGATCATGGACTAAATGAGCCTCTCTCAGTCTAACTCAGGCTCAAACCAAAGTATGTTTTCATGGACCGCAAATAGGAAAATGGGCTTTGCCTAACTTAAAAGAGACTGTATCCTATGAAACCCAAGGCAGGAACCAAGGAGTCCCTCACAGCACACAGCGCAGCCCATAGCTCCCAGTTCTTCTAGGAGCTGGGTGCCGGCCATATCTGATGGAGGAGCACTGAGATTTCCAGAGATGAGGTGGCTACACCTGGTTCTCAAGAGGAACATGCCAGGAGACAGTTCTAACACAAATCAGGTTTTGGGTCAAAGCAGTGACTATGACGGGTGGCCCACAGCTTGACGTGAGCAGCAAACATGGCCTTCAAGGTACCTGACAAAATTTAATCAGTTCACAACATAACAGATCTGAAGCTCTAACAGAAAACCCTGAATTTGTGGGTCTTCTCTTAAAAATTCAAAGCGCCCTGGAACCCACATGTCCACATGGCAAGTCAGATGTTGAACAGGTGTGCGTCTTTGGGGTGACTGACAGGCCACCCTCTCTCCCACCATTTCCCCAACACTGAAGGCAGATTCCGGTGCGGTAACAGTTGCCCGCTCCCTGGTGGAGCCATCTTCCCTTAGGCAGACGGAGAGGGCTATGTCTGAGAGCACTGGGTGGGGGGTTTGTTAGCACACAAACCAAATGCTCACCAAGGGGGCACACCCGTGAGCTCAAACACGACCTCTGTTTTCTGGTCAGTGCTGGGATGGTACCCAGGGCCTCAGCAATGCTAAGTGGGTGCTACCACTGAGTCAACCCCTCCACATCTTACCCTTAACTTTAAGGTAAAGACAGCTGTTGCACACAGTACCTCTCAAGCAGCTCCGGCATGGCACGAGTAATGGGAGCTAGAAGAAGCCACCCAACAGTGGTGGCACAAATGGGAAACACGCGGCTGGCGGAGACAGGCTGCTGCGCCACAGCACGCACAGTGGCTGGTCGCACTCAGGCGGAACACAGAAACAAGCGTGGACAGAGCAAACCAAAGCTCGGAGGAGCGACACGGGAGTGAAGCCCAGCCCTACTACGAACAGAGAATGCTGCAGCAGACACTTGCTGTGGGCCATGTGACCTATGGATATGTGTGGCGTACGTCAGAGGCCACGGCAGTGCCCTAGCCATAGTCAGAATGAAGGGGGAGGGCTCCGCTTCACAGGACACACAGCTGCGTGGCAGGCCTCCACAGCCCTCTCTGCTCACCTCAGAAGGCAATGGATACCATAACAATGTGACACAGAGGAGGGATACGTAAGGACAGGGCACCTACTGCTGACTTGTCAGGTGGCCACACAGTGGAAGCCTGCAAGGTGTGGCTCGAGAGGGTAACATTACTTGAATCTCCTGCTGCATCTACAGCGGCCTTTGAGTCTGGAAGAAGGCATATGTCTGCAGCACATCTGCAAAGGAAAGGCTGGGGGAGCGCTGGCAGGTCAGGGCGGCCAGCACAGACCCCGGAAATGCAGGTTCTCACTGCATTCAGATCTTGCCCTCGGATGACAAAGGCATTAGGAGCCTGGGGTCTCGGGGGGTGAAGAAGACACTGGCGATCCCTAGCACTGAGAACATGCTAGACTGAGCAGCTGGCTGGCTAAGCGGCCCCTTTCTGCTCTAAGAGCCTCACTTTGAGTTTTTGTACCTACCATAGAGCAACAAGAGAGTTTTAAAGAGGTCCCCACTAGATCCACACGACACAGCCCTCTGCTCTGTGAGTGGCCACTCACCTCCAACATCCGAGACCTTCGGATAGTGATGTGGGTGACATGAGGGGAGGCAGAGCTGGTTTCCACAAGCCCCAGCTTCTCTTTCTCTTTGGTAACCATGTTTCGGAACAGGAGCACTCTCTGAAAAGAGCAGAGGTAGGACCAGAAACAGGCTCAAGAGAAGATGTCAAAACAAAACGAGTCCCACCATACAAAATGACGACCTTTCATGATGTGAGAGTGGGAGGGCCCATGTGTTGTGGCTTGGACGTGTCCTGTGAGAACCGTGAGCATCCCCAAGGAAACTCTATGAATTAGGAATTCAGCTATACTTGCACCAAGACAGGTGTGTTTCAGAGAGGCGCCTGGCCACAGCTGGCATCCAGCTAGGACCAGTCAAAACCCATTCTCGTAAAGTCAGTATGAATCTCAGAAGCCCAGGGCACAGCCAGTCAGGCAGGCTGCATTCTACAGCTGTGCTTGCTCCAAAGAACATCAATGTCAAGAGGGCCAGGCACAAAAATCATTCAGTTTTTCTGTCATATGTAAAAAGTGAACCCACACAAGAAAGGCCATGGCCTTTCTATCTGCCTCCTGTGTCCTCAGACCTAGCACTGAAGATTTTTAGGCATCACATGAAGAAAATCCACTCCCTTTGGCCCACAACTGACAAGCACCTTTGTTTTATCAAGGCTCAAGTCCCATGATACTGCTTAGGCTCACCTCGATCTCAAGCTGTCTTCTCTCTCTGCTTCTGAGGTAGCTGGGAGCATGTACACAAGCCACGGCTGCCAGTGAAAGGCCTTTCAGTACAGAACGCAGGCCTTGCTCCACCTCAGGTGCAGGGCCTACATCCCAGTAGAGTGAGCCAAATGAGCACGCACACCTCCCACAGCTTTGCTTCCAAAAATGGAGCTGGGATGGCTCAGCTCTCAAGAGCACTTGTTACTTTTGCAGAGAATCCAGGTCTGATTCTTAGCACCCACGTGGCGGCTCACAACCATTGTAACTTCAGTTCCAGAGTACTGGATGCCTTCTTCTGCTCTGCAGGCACCAGGCATGCATGGGGTGCACAGAAATATGTGCAGGAAAAATATCCATACACATAACATAAATGAACCTAAAAATTTAAAAATGGGGCTACTCTTAAAAACCAGGGGCTTCATTAAGTACAACTGAGAACAGCAAAACCAAGTTGGGCATGACACACTGTGCCCGTAATTCCAGTACCAGGAAGGGTCGTATAGGGGGTGGGGGAACAGGTTCAGGTCAGCCTGGGCTGCGGAGACTCACCCACCCTCAAACAGCATCAAAAAACTGCTACATGGTAAGGTAATAGGTTCAGCCACTACAGAAATCAGCAAAACTAAACCGGCAACTGCCTTATCACCCAACTATAGAAGTTCTGGGCATGTACCTGAAGGAACACAAGACAACACACCACAGACACTTGCACACCCATGCCCTTTGCTGTACTGTTCACAACAGCTGAGATAAGGACCCATCAATAGACTGACACAGAACAAGTGCAACTCTATCTAGCAATTAAGAAGAATGCAATCCATTGTTTGCAGGGAAATGGGCAGATGTGGAGACCATCATCCTAATGTAGATTAAGGAACTTTCCCACATGTGGAGTCCAGATTTAAGCATATAAACATAAGTGTACGACATGAAAGCAGAGCAGGGACAGCTAGGAGAAGAGGGAAAGGGGAGGAGCAGAGGCATCGAGGGGAAAATATGAGCGGAGTACATTGGGGGTGGGTGGGGGTGCATGTGGGTGAGTATGTGTGGCCTCTCAGGAGGGCACACTGGCCTGAGTAATCTCAGGAGGCCCCTCAGTCCTAAGGATCTGTCAATGAAGCAAGGGTCTAAGTAGCCACATCACTTGCTCCAGCAGAACAAAGTGTGAGGTCAAGGTCAACCAGCAGGGAGGACTCAGTACCTCTAAAGAGTAAGACTTACAAAATTTCATTTTTGCTTTTTGTCCAAAAATGTATCTACTAGGGGAGGCAAGCACTGGGGCCTTTTGTGAGGTGGCATGGTGCTGTCCAGTGTCTAGTAGCCTCCATGCAGACCTGAGCTGTGTCTTCCAGCGTCCCAGATGCTTCCGCTCCAGTGCCCAACCCTTCCCAGGGAAGTGACAACGCATCCCTGGCTCTCTTCTTAGTGCCCTGTGATGAGTCCCTGGACCCCTCTCTCTGCCCTGGTGCCCTGCAGCAGATCTGTGATCCCACAGGCAGCCGAAGCCACCTCCTCCACTGCTCGAAGACCTGCTTTTGCCTGCTCCACTAACCAGGTGGCTCTTCCAGGCCAGAGACCCAGCTTCTGCCTCCAGCCCTTTGTGCTGCTGAATGTATCCTCTGGACTCGGCCATCTTTCTCCTTCAGCTCGATGCTGTGCCCAGCCTGCGTTGGTGTCTTTGCTTCTATGCAGTCTCCACACACTGGCCAGAGAGCCCTTTCTTTAGCACTGCTCTGACCAGGGCCTTCGCTCTGGATTAACCTCAGGCTCCTACCCTTGCCTTCTACGACACGGGCTTCATTCCTGACTCCATCCTCCTCTCTCAGCCCAGGCCCCGGAGCTCTGTCCCCACTGCTCTCTGACTTACAACAGACTGGATGCCCACTTTTCCTTACTGACAAGGTATAGATGAGATCTAAGGAAAGTGACTTTAAGTCTCCCACACAGTGGGTCTAAGATCTCACACAGCGAACTGCAAGATCTAAACTGACTTCCAAGTAATGAGAAAAATGGATCCATGGGAGATTGTTGACAGTTGATTTTTTTTAAAAGATTTATTTATTGTATTATGTATACAAAGAAGGTACCAGATTTCATTATAGATGGTTATGAGCTACCATGTGGTTGCTGGGAATTGAACTTGTGATCTCTGGAAGAGCAAGCAGTGCTCTTAACCTCTGAGCCATCTCTGCAGCCCGACAGTTGATTTTTTAATTAGAATGATGTTTCACTTAAAAAAATCAACTAATTACTCAGCATGTGTGTACACATGCACGTGTGAGTACCTGCTATGTTGTGCTGTGTGGAGGTCATGAGGATAATTTCTACCATGCATGGAACCCTCTCTTGACCCCTTGTCCTCCCTGGTGGCTCAATAGGCTCATGTGCTGGGACTTGCATAGCACACACCCCGTGTCACCTGACTGCACACTGCCTCCTCTGTCTGTGCACCCCAGAACTCGGCACAAGCTGCCTGAGTAACAAAGGTCACCACAGCATGTGTGGGATGAGTGATGCTCCACAGACTTTTCCTGTCTTAATGCAGAGGAGCCAGAGACCACGGAGGGACAGAAGGTGCTGCATCAACTCACGTTCTTATGAGGGACAACATGGGGGATGTGCTGCAGGACCAGCTGGGCCCTCTTTCGGTCCTTGTCAAGTTCCTGGAAGAGCACGCCAGGCTTGAGATCCCTTCAGGAGAGAGACACAGGTATGGTTGCTAAAACTGGAAAGGCCTTCTCTAGTGCACAGCCAGCATCACAGGCACGTGTCCCAGTGTCGGCCGCCCACTTTTGTAAGTGTCATGGGAATCTGGCCACAACTGCTCGTTTCCGTATGCTCAGCTGTGGCACAGCAGAGGGAGTGCTGGGGCGGAGCTGTCTTCATGGCCGAGTCTGTGCGGTCCTGCTCTGGTGCCAGAGCTTCGGCCATTTCATGAGATCTGACAGGTCCCTGCCAGAAAGGCCTACATGCTGTCAGAGGCTCCCAATCTGGAGGCAGTTTCTACCCTGGCAATTCTGCTGATAAAATTCCCCATGTAACTATCACACTCTGTTGATCCAGTCAGCTGAGAGAAGCTCTCTTCCCAGCCCAGATGAGGTGTGACCTGGCTTTGTCACCATCCATTAACTGGACTGACACTGGTGGGACAGAAGAGCTGCCAAGTGACACACCAGACAGGTACTTTACAGAACAGCAGTTCCTTCAGAGTGGACGGGGTGCAGAGGGGAGGAGGCTCATTGCCCTAAGCACAGATGCAGAGCACTCGGGCACCTGTGCTGCAGGCCATGAGGGAGGTTGTGTCTTGGAAGCCCGTCCCCAGCCCGTGCTCACTTTCGCAGCCAGTGGTCCTCAGGAGCAAAGCGCCTTCGGCAGTCTCGCTCATACAGCACCATCAGCCACCCGTGGACAGACTGGAACAGCTCCAGGGTCTCACCCTTGGCGTTCTCTGTGCAGCAAGCAGGAGGGGGTGAGAGCTGGTCAGAGGGCAGCTCTCAGGCGCTCTGACAGCAGTGGAGCCTCGGGGGTGTTCTACTGCCCTTGGGGCCTGGCTATCTTTTAGGGAAGTCGCCCAAGCAGCATCCCAAATGTGCACCATCCAAAGGCCCTTTTCCTCTACCAGCAAAGACATGCCAGACGGCAGACTTGCCCACAGCAGGAACCGACACAACTCCGGTTCCATGGCGATCAAATCGTGGATATAAAGGGTGTTTTGGGGCGGCACTAGTCACTAGTAACAATCCCACGTGCACAGCCTGAAGGAGCTGGCAGTGTGAGCCCTTTGCCAACACACCTTTATCTTACGAGCTTATCTAGCACGTGGGTGGACGTGCATTCTCTAGCTGAGGCAGAGCTGAGGATACAGACTGACCTCCTGGGGTGGCATCAAAGAACAGCGGGCACCTTCGCCTTACCTACGATTCCATCCCAGATCATCTTGAACACGAAGGAATTGAGGAAAGAGGAGATTGTGACCAGCTCTTCCAGCTTGAATGAGATTTGTTCTTCATAAACTTCAATGTCATCGAGGATGCTGCATGAGGCAGAAAACTGCTCAGAATTTCCCACTGAGAAGGGGAAACAAAAGAGCCCTCACTGTCGTCTAGACAAAACTAACAAACAAAGGCAAAAAGGTGCTAGCTTTTCTTGACACATCCTGCACAACTTGCAGACAGACACGGCATGAAGTGTAAGATTTGCCCCAGAGTTAAACCAGGGAAGAGGAGCTTCTTGGGCCTTAAATGAAGCAAGGCTGGCCATGAGCTGGTAACGGTGTTGAGGGCTCTATAATCTTCCTACCTTCTGTTTGCTTGAAATTGTTCAGAGTAGGAAGATAGACTAATTAGGGGAAAACACTAAGTTCTGCTCAGGGCCTTTCCCAGTGAGCGCCTTTGGCACAGTGTCCATCACGCTCATCCAAGCCTGAGTACAAAAAAAAGTCTTGAATCACTCAAGTGCTTCTTGAGGAGCACTATGAAACTATCCCACATCTAGAAGAGAGACCAGTGGCACTTAGTGCTTGTGCGCAAATGAATGTGTGAAAAATACGTATGAATGAATGAGTGACTGACTAAATGAATGAACACATGACACAACTCATGTGAAAGTTTTCAGAAGCCTCTCCACATGCTTTAGAATACAGCTTAGTGTTGGGTTAGCCTTGCCTCAGCCTTTGGGGTGTTTAATCCGGTCACTAGACCCCCTCTCCCAGCTACATATCACTGAACTCTCTTCATACAAGGTCTTCTAGTCTGAACACAGTTGCTTGAGGTCCATTCTAGGTCTTTGCAGTGAACTCCGGGAAGCACGGAAGAGGGACAGCAGCAAATGAAGACAGGAACACAGGACTCTGGTGAATGTCCCAGGCTTATTTACTCTTCCCACGGTAGGCGGAGTCCCCTCCCCTCCATCAACGAGGAAGCTCAGCTCAGCAAGGTCGACCAGCTGTCTGCAGACTGCGTGCTGCCAGCTGAGCACCAGCACTAGTTCACGTCAGTCCTCACACACACCGTGGCAGTGAAGGCTGGGCTGCTTCCTGTTACTTCCACCTACTGGCCCTGGTTCTGCACCTGGTTCCTGAGTCTGGAGATCTCCTGTAAATCTGCCTATCAGTGAATAAATGGCTAAGGTATGATCTGAACACATCTTCAGAGACCCTGAGAGCCCACAGCAGCTGCCCTGAAAGTACCTAACACCTGCTGAACATCTGGCATTTGCTTTGTGCAAGTCTTCTTATCTACATCTCTGGTGGGAGGTGCCGGGGGTTATGGGTTCTTGCTATGTTGCCTAGGCTGAACTCAAATTTAGGAGCTCAAGTGACTTCTGCTTCAGCCTCCTAAGCAACTACTATTACAGGAATGTAGCACCATGGCCAGCTCTTGGCCAGTTCTTACATGACCCCACCACACAGGTGCAGTTACTTGTTTCCCTGAACTGCTGATGGCTCTGTTGAGTCCTAGACAGGGCTTTCAGGCCATATCAACCTACGTGATGAGGTGGCGTGAGCAGTCACAGAATAGCATCAGCATGGCCAGGAGCTGCTTGGACTCTCCAGTGTCATTGTTCAGGCACTCCAAGAAGAGCTTTAACCCTCCATGGGGCCCCAGCTCACAGATAAAAGCCCACAGCTTAGGCAGCAGGTCATCAAGGTATGTAAGACCTGGAAAAGGAGAGAAACCCAAGCTTCAGGTGGAGACGCCAGCTGGTCTGCTATTTTTTCCTCTCCAGTGGAAAAGCACAACACTTAAACCAGCATGCAGGAGAAGGTGTGAGCACCCCGAGAGCCGAAACGGCAGGGGCAGCTCCACTCTGCACCACTCTGAGCAGCCCCCAGCCAGAGCCCAGCACTCCACTTTCTAAGCGGGCTGAGTTACTGCCCCTATCCCATGGCTGGAGTCAGAGTCAAAGAACCAAGGTCTATTTGACGCAGCAGCCATGTTTTTAAATCAGGAAACCAGCTAAGGTCAGAGGGTATTTTTAAGAGTTGTAGGTCAGGCAATCTCCACTGTTAAAAGCTTGAGACAACTTAAATTTATCAGAGTGGTGGTGCATGCTTTTGATCCCAGCACTTAGGAGGCAGAGGCAGGCATATCTCCGTGAGCCTGGTCTACAGAGCTACTTCCAAGACAGCCAAGGCTACACAGAGAAAACCTGTCTTGAAAAACTAAACACCAAAACCACAACAAAACAAAGTAACAAAACCAAAACCAAAACCCGCATAAAAAAACAGAGCAAACTTACATTATACTGGGCAAAAATAAGAGATCTTACTAAACACAGGAAGAAAGCAACTGTCCCTGTGTGACTTGCTCTGGAAGCAAGAGCCTCACAGGTGGACGCAGGACAGGGCATGTGAGGGTGGGGATAGATGTGGGAAACAGTAAGTGGAGGGTGCAGGACAGCTTTCCTGCTGTGACACCACATCACCTTCTGTGCCTGAGTAGAGATCACAGCTACAACAATGGACTCTGTACCATCTTATTCTCAAAGCGTGTGGGCAGACACTCAGTTTCAGGCTTCCGCACAGGAAAAGAGTTTTGTTTTGAGTTCCCTTAAAGAGACAGGGATGGTAATGTCTGAACCCTACCCCAAGAGTCTCTGAGGTCCTGGGTGGGAAATGTCAGGCGACCTCTGCCCTGCTCTCCTCCCACTAGTGTTTTCTGGGGACCTCCACGGCCTTCCCCTGCAGCTCAGCAGGGAGGCCACAGAGGTGGCCCCGGCTGGTGTAACCGCTAGTCTTCAAGCCCCAGATACAATGTGCCAGTGAGAACTACAGATGCATCTGTAAACACCTGACGCCTGCCTGCTCTGTCTCTGTCACTGCTGCTACCAGTGGGTGACCTGGTACTATCCTGTCAACAGGAGGAAGTCTAGCTCAGGGTACCTGAGTAGGGTATCCTACACTAGCAGATTGCCTTTCCAGGGACTATGCAGCCATCAACAGAGCAAGGCAAGGCACTCTGCTCTTGTTCAGCCAATGGCCTGTCCCACCTTCACCACTCTGTGGACTGTTTTGCTGCAGACTGCCTATCTCACTGACTCTAGACCACAGCCCAAAGACAGACCCTGGCAGTCTTGTTTACCTTGGTATCCTCAGTGCCCTGTACAGACAAGCCTGTGTCTGGAGCTAATAAATAAGTGTTAAGGACAGAAGCAGCAGCTATGGAAGACTTAAAAACACAACATAGCAGAGTTTATATTTCTTTCTGAAGCATGCAGCTGCAACCACCTTCACTCAGAAGATCAACTCATATCACAATGCCTGGGCTGCCCCTTAAAAGCCCTTGACTCCCAATTCTGTCCTTATCGAAGGGGCTTTCTTGTTCAGCTGAAAAAGAACATGCTGGGCACATCCATGCAATGCGTATCTCTGAGGTTCGAGGAACTAAGTGATGGTCAACGCTCGTGACTGATGGGGGAAGGGTAAAATGAGGCTGTCTACGCACATACACTGGCTGTGAGCATGCTTGGCAGATGATTACCGCTGGAGCATGCTGTTTGTGTTCTTCCTGTCTCCTCTCTTTGTGTCCTACTCAGAAAAGAGAACTGTTAACGTGTACTTTCTAATTAAAGAGCCGGTAAGAGGAACAAGATGGCAGTGCCATGATCAAGGATGGCCTGGACTATTGGGGGTTCACCCACATCTAAGAATTGCTCAAAATGTCCACCTGCAGAATCTATTTTCTGAGTCAAGCAAGCCAGAAAGAAAAGGCCAACCTTTTTAGGAACAACTCTCTGCTGACTCTGAAGTGGGAGCAGAGCCTGGCTCTCTCACCTGTGAGGACCTGCAGGCGGATCTGGGTGAGCGTGGTCAGTGAGGTCTGGTAGAGCACACAGATGCTGCAGACTTTCTGCACCTCAGCGGAGTCTACGCGGCGGCCCCCAACAGGCCTCAGAATGTTCCGAACTGAAGCTGACTTCTGAAACGCTCGCTTGAGGAGACCTGGCGCGGAGGGAAGAAGACACACAGCAGAAGCTCAGCCACCTGCCAGCTCCCACCTGTCAAGGAAGGGTACAGGCGAGACCCCCAGTCACAGGCAGAGGCTGCAGGGCTGCAGCACGCACTCAGCACTCAAAGCATTCCTTTGGGACAAGCTGGGAAGATGAGAACACCGGGCTTTCAACACAGCCCAGTGACTCCTTTAGGTCACCACAGTACTTTTCAGCATAAGTCTGGCATGTTCAGCTCTGACGTGCCATTCTCTTACTGTATCACTGGATTTCAAGAACACAGAGGGGGAATGTTGGGGACGTATTAGAGGGGAGAGGAGAGGTAGGGGCTGGGCCCGGGCACTGTTTCTGTGTTTTGGAGGGAGGGCAGCAGCCACCCTCACACCCTGAGTCCTGGCTGAATGGCATTCCACTTTAGCTTTTGTCTTTCCTGTTCACAGGCAGTTGAAGCCGCAGAGCAGAGCCTACGCTCACTGCCAGCATGAATGGCGGAACCATCACCCACCCCAGATGAGCAGTGTAAGCAGAAATCTTTCCCTTGACTGTGTCCAAAGCAGAACAAGAAGACTTTCTTTCTAGGGTGCCCACGTTGCATAGGATATGGCTGAGGTGCCACCTAGTCTGTGCCTCAGGGGCTCCTATGTGGGAGGTTTATGACTAGATTCAGAAAAACGTAAAGTCCCCTATAAAATGGACTTTCTGTTCCTCCCTGGTAATAAGAAAGGGTCCACAATGCCCTTTCCTGTTGGCTATCAGGAAATCTGCAGCAAGCTGAAGCTCAGAGCCAACAGAGAGAGCCCCTGAGCACACTGACTACCTCCTTCCGTCTCATTGGCTCTTATTTCTATTCCATGACCTGTCCCTGTCTTGCAGATGTGGCCCTGCAGATGTCAGAGGTGAGTGGGTGAGTGGGCAGTGGGGAATTCACAAAGGAAGAAGGAGGAGCCGCCGCTCGCCTTTTGGCCAGGCGTAGGCACTCACTCTTCACTGGGAGCACGTTCTGTGGGGACGATGGCTGGGCAGGAGCTGGCTCTGCGTGCTCCAGCAGCTTCCTGCTGAGGATGTCACTGAAGAGAATGCGGATGAGCGGCACCCCCCACAGGAACTGCAGCTGCTTGGTGATCAGGTACATGGACTCATTGAGGCTAGGACAGAGCAGCAGACAGGCATGTCAGTGCCACCCACTGTCTGCCAGGGAGAGCCCCATTCCCTGCCCTGGTGACACTCTGGGGGCAGCCTGGGCTGGCACTCACACACAGAAAGGCTAAGGAGGAACAGAGTGGACGAGTCACAGGCCTGTAATCCAGCGCTCAGGAGGCTGGAGGATGCAAGTTAGAGGCTAGGTTGAGCTGCATAATGAACTTTTGTCTAAAAACCAATCAATCAACCAACCATCAAGAAAAATCCAAGGGCATTTCTTGTGAAAGGAAGCAGAATGAGGAAACTGCTACTGAGGGCTGGGTATGAAAAAGCACCCAGTCTACACTTGCCTGTCACTCAGGCTAACCTCCCATGCTGCCTTCCCTGACGTGGCCATCTTAGGCCTGTCCTCCTGCACTGTCAGGCAAATGCTGTCTCCTGCCAGCTGCACTGCTTTCTCTCTCAGTTGGCCCAGCACCTCTATGATTCCACAGTGTCTCCTTGCCTCAGGGTGCCTCTCCACTGAAGAACGTATTCAAGGAATCACTCCAACTCCTAGATTCCATCAAGACCCTAGCTGGCTCCCACCATCTTGCAGGAACAGCCACAACCCACTGAGCATAAGCCAGGCCCTGGCATGCAGTATCAAGACATCAAGAGAGGGCTATCAGAGTCAAGAATCAGCTATACCTGATGGGGCCACAGACAACCATAGCGGAGGCATGATGTCCACTACCCCAGATTTCAGATGAGGACACTGAGGCAAGGAGAGTGTCTTAAGGGCCTTCAGAGAAGAGTCTTGTACTAAAGCAGGACAAAGCTGCCCTCGATGGGGGCTTCTGCCCGCATGCCCACTACATGTGCTGTTGCTCTCCAGGCGGGTGCCACAGAGGAGTGGTCTTCCTTGGTAATGTCCTTTAATATGTCAGGTCTCAAGGTCGTTACTCAGGTACAAAAGGAGGAGGTAAACTTCTGGTATATCCAACAGGGAGCAGCAGAACATCCCAGATGCCTCACCCGATGCTACTTCTGTCTGTGCAGCCGCCAACTTCACCTCTGCCCTTGCACTCTTGCCTTTCTAATGGTTCTGAGTTTACAACACTCACATCTACCTCATGCAATGGTCCATGGGTTCCTATCCCTTTAAATCATTGGCCATACTCAGCATCAACAAGGCATGGCTGCCTTGTCAATCAATGAAAGTGATACTGAAGAAGAAAAAGTACCATGAACAAGGTTCACAATTTACTAATTAAAAAAAAAAGTGAAAACCATATGATCTATCGCTTTCTCTATAAAAAAAAAAATCAGTAAAAAACAAGGATGAAAGGCTGACCACTCAGATCATTTTACATATGAGGATTAAGGGCTATTTAATGTTCTCTTGGCTGTGGGGCTTGAACCCAGGGCATTGCACATGCTTCCGCCCTCTGTTGTAGAGGAATTGTAGTCCAGAATCATGGCTGTTGTGGCAAGGGATGACATCTTAAGACCTAGGTCTATGTGATCCAGCTGGAATGCAGACATGCCACACACCTTTAATCCCAAACAATGACGGTGAAGTTAGTTTGTAGATGGAAACACCCATGTTTCAAAGTGATGTCTGACTGAGAGTCAGACAAAGTGAGAGAGACTTGACAGAATGAGCCAGGATAGGATACAGCCAACTCTCACCAGAAGAGACAGGAAAAAGAAGACTTAAGAGCAGGGAAGAAAAAGATGGGGTGAGGGCAGTTTTACTAGGACAGTTGTACAGAGACAGGTTAAAGAGAGAACATGCTAGATGTAGGCGAAGACAGAATGAGCCAGAGAATGAGAAGGAGCCAGATGATTAGAACAGATTGGCAAAGTTAGTATGAGGTCAAGCAAAACAATTCAATCACAAGTCAGAGAAGCCAGATTGAATCAGTCAGCTAGGAGAGGAGTTTGAGACAGAACAGCTGAGTTGAACCAGGCAGCCAGAGTTCAGAAAAAACTAGAAAGAGTGAGCTAATTCAGCAGTAAGTCTCAGAGGCTGAAAACTTTCTAGGATTAATACTAGATTGCATATAGGCTAGAAGCTTCCAGGACTAGGCCTAGGTTAGCAGATGGAAACAGTAAGCATCTGAGATAACATTTATATCTGGAAAATAAAAGTTACTTTAAAAGTCTACCAGTAAGCCAAATCCCCATGCTATATCTATGTTATACAATAAATACGTATTATTTTTATAATAAAACAAAAATCACTGAAAGACAACAGGAGATGGGAGGGAGGAAGGTGGGAGGCAGGAGGTGGAGGAGGCAGGAGCTTCTCTCTGGGACATACCCATAATCCACAGACTGGGAAAACCAGCCAAGCACAGGGTGCCAGTGGGTCAGGTTGGACTTCTTCTGGGACACATACTTCTGACAGTAGCACAGCATCTGCGTGAGCAAACTCACGAACCCATCTGTTTCCTCCTCTAACACCTTGGGGTTGAGGGAGCCCAACTGTAGCAGGTTGCCTACAAAGAGAGAGGGCTGACTGTAACAGCCAGACAGGTGCGCTGCAGGACATCCCAGCTCTGCAATCTGCCTGAGGCACGGGAACTGTGTCTTTATGTGAGGGGTTTCTGTCATGCCAGGGGCTATAGTGGCAAGAACCAGGCCTACCTGACTTTAAATCATAGCTGTGGCCACATATAAGCCACGTAGCTCTCAAACCACTGAAATGGCTTCCTTATCTCTAAGGGTGCTCGCCTTCCTATGACGACCATAAGAAGACACTAGACTGCCAGGTACACAGAGGGACACGATACCTAGAATCACATTTTACTAGGACAGTAACACTTTAAAAACAGAAGGAACACAAGATGTGGCATCAGCTAAATGTCCTGGGAGATGGCTATATTCGGTGTTTACTGAGGTACTCTCTCCTTGGGGTCCAGCCCAAAAAACACAAATGCTGTAACCAAGGCTAGCTTGACTGGTCCAAGGGTGGCACTCTCTAAGACCAGCTCTATCTAAACACTCTTCCTCAGGCACAGAGAGCTAGGTGTCTGCCCCATGTCCTGCTTCCGCTCCCATCAAAACAATGACACTGTGAGGTGGCTCTGCTCTGCTCTGAGACACGGTCCCCTCCCTTCTAGGAGAGAACTCTGCAGCCAGCTCACCACACAAGCGTCCAGGTGTGGCTCTAACTGCTCATCTATCTGATCTGTGGAGAGGGCTTTCCCCAAGGCCATAACCAACCCAAACCCAGCCTCCTAGACTCACCCATGAGACACAGGGTATGGCAGCCTTCTAAACTTTCACAAGCATCACGGCATCGGTCTCTGTCTCTCAGGAAAATGATGAACTTTCGAAGCATGTCATGGGATTCTAAAACACTGAGACGCTGCAAGCAACGGCAGACAGTTAACATGGAGCCAGGCAGGGCTTTCCTGTGAGGTGCAGGCCTGACCAGTGCTTGTGTCCTCATTTAGGCAAGAATATTACTTTCAGGGACCAGGGACAGAGAGGATAACAACAGGAAGCTGCTCTTTTGTCTGGTCACAGGAACGTGTCTACACCAGCTACTGGAAAGCAGGCAGGGGAGGAGTGGGAATGGGCAGAGGTACTGCTTTGCTTTTGGAGTCCAGCAAACCAGAGACAGAGTTGGCATGCTCACCTCAGGGGCCACTGTGCTGAGGTGAGTCACGAGAGCGGGTACCGACACGATGTGGATGATGAAAGGTCTCATCAGATTGTCTGAGAACTGCGCAGCAACTACAGGGCTAGACAGAGAGAGTGCTAGGACAGGTGAGTGCACAGGCGCCACAGGGTGGGGTGCGGCGGGGTGGGGGTGCTGCACAGCTAGGAATGGTCAATTCTGAAATGACTGGCCTGAGAAAATGCCTGGAAAAAGCAAAACCGTGCCTGTCACATCACACAGGCACCTGGAAATTCCAGCCTGGCTGTGCCTCCCAGACCCCAGCCTGAGCCAGAACAGTCCAGTCGGGGAGAAAGGCCCCGGACAGGCCACACAGACACAGGCAGGTGCACCTCCTGCCCACCAGAGAGAGGTCAGCAGAACCTTCTTCTTGCTCGCTTGCTCTGCAGCCATCTCAGGTGATAAGCTGACTGTCCCACAGAAATGGGATGCAACTGTGTGGTTAACAAGGCTAGACATGGCAGAGTGCATACGAGACAACCAGGCCGGAGGGTGGGGACAGGGAACATAGGAACCAGGACTAATGAGCCACAGCATCGAACCTGGGTCACGGAGGGACACAGGGAACAGACGCTCTGCTGGCCTGAGAAATAACACGGTTGGGAACATGTTATTTGTTTGGGAACGTGTTATCTGTGCCATTACCCAAGACATACATATTGTTCTTAGGATAGAGGTGCCTCCACTGTCCCAGGCAAGCATGAAGAATATGGAGCTGTGTGGGCTCTCAAGTCAGACTGACTAAGATTTATTTCCTAGCCTGACCTCTCCCTGCTGTGTGACTGAGGGTAAATATTTTGACCTCTCTGGGCTTTAGCTTCCTTAATTGTAAAACAAAGATAAGAGACCGTGGTAGGGAATCAACCAATGGGTGTAAGAAGCCCTAGAAGATTGTGAGGTCATGATTTCCACTTCTGGAGGACTTAGCACTTGATGATTTAGTATGTCACAGCTTACAGGATTTTCACTACATTCCTGACCATGGCAACACTGTACATGTTCTTAATTTTATTTTTTATAATAGTTTGTACATGTGTGGGTGGATCAGCTGAGGGCTGGGGTCAGAGGATGCTTTTGTGATGTCCTCTCCATCTATCTACCTTTGCGTTGACTGTTGGGCCCACGTGAGTGCCTTTCCCAGGAAGACATCTTGCCAACTCTGCATCTTATTTTAAGTTCCTGACGGTGCTCACTGGTGTGCAGAGACTGCAGGGAACAACACCAGATGCTCTGGGGCAGCCTGGCCCTCAGCAAGGGTCAGTGGAATGCACTACCAAAGTATCGGCCCAGCAGAGTCTGCATTTGTTTGGTGTTGTCTCCTAATGGGGTCCGGTGTGCCCCGGGCTGCCTCCATCTCACTATCCAGCCCGATGACGCTGAACTCCCCATCCTCCTCCTCTGCCTCCTTACAGGCATGTGCCACCACCGCCGGCTCCTGTGATCCTGGGGATCACACCCAGGGTCTTTCCAGCTCAGCCAATTGATGATCAGGTGTGGGAATGATGGGAATGATGGAAAGCTCTACCTGAACCACCTGTCTACACAGCGCCTACCCTCCCACTGCAATGACAGGAGCTATCACAGAGGCTGAGTAGCCCATGGAGCTGGGGCTGTTTGCCTTCCAGCCCTTTCCAGAAGATTCCAACACAGACTTAGCAGTGTCACCATGCAAAGGGGCTCCACAGAACACAAGACTGGGGATGAGAGCCAACAGACCCACAGGTAAGGGACTCCATGCTCAGACACCAGGCTAAAGAAATCCAAGGGATCTGTGGGAACACCAGGCCTTGGGGTGCTCGGCACTGGGCTGTGCCAGATGTCCACCAGAGGAGGCAGGGTAGGCTGTTCAATCTGAGCTGGCTTGGCAATGGTGCCCTTTCTCCCAGGACCAGTCCAAGTCAGTGATCCTCTCAACAGACTACAAATACTCTAGAGCAGTTAGGAATGCAGCTTCCATGTTGGCAGTTCTTCTAACTGTAGGCCTGAGTTCTCTAAAGAAGCCTTTCGAGTTTACACCCTCACGTGCTCTCTGAGGCTTAGCCTCAATGCCAGCATCTCCTACATGTGCGCCTCTCCCACCTCTGGACCCTCCTCCTGCCATGGGCTGGTCCTTCTTTTACTCTTAGTAACTCAAAAGGAAAAACATACAGCCACTGGCAGAATGAACCCAATTCACAGTGAATCACTTCCCACAGATCACAGGCAAAAATACTCAAATACTCGCACACACTGAAGGCGGAAGGAAAGTGTAAATTGTCACAAAATGTCACTTTCACTAAGACGAATACTTCCTGCAAATTCTGACAAGCACAAAGAGGGGAGGGGGAAGAGCTGGGGTAGCTGGCCTCAAAGCAGGTTTCTTACCGCAGTGCCAGAGAGAAGGCCGCTGTTAAAGTGCCCTTGGACAGACAGGGCCGGGCTCTGGCCAGGCCTCGGGTCAGCAGTACCTGAAAAGAACAGTCAAACCGTCAGGGGCTGGGCATGGTGGCACATGCTTTAATTCCAGCACTCCAGAGGCAGAGGTAAGAGGATCTTGAGTTGTTCCAGGCCAGGCAGGTTACAGTCGACCCCTTCTTAGATAAAACACAAAGGAGCAAAAAGACAGAAGGAACGCTTCAGATAAACCCTGCATCAGAACGGAGCTTGAAAGGAAGGAAGCTTCTGGGTGTGGAGGTACCTTTTGCTCATCCCTGCCCCAGTTATTATGCTGAAGCATTTTCATCATAACAAACAGCCAAGAAAATGAGTATCTGCACGCTGGGGTATAGTGCGCCCCTGTAGTCCTGGTCTCCTGGGGTTTGAGCACAGCAATCTCCAAAAACATCGAGTAAAAAAACTCCACGTCAAACATGACTTAAGCATAGTGTCCACTGGTTCAGCCAAAGGCAACAGTTGGCACCCAAATGTTTTGCCAACCACCTACCATGTTGTGGAAATGTGAAAATCAACTTTTAGTCAGCCCATCCTGGCACTGGGCAGAAGAAAGTGGCAGATCAACGTTCCTTTAAACGTCCCAAAGGCCCATGGTATCCCTCAAGAGCAACGGCTTCTTCCCACTCTCCAGCCTGAGACTTGGCATCATGTACGGGATAGAGAGGGTCATCTGAAGTAGCTGAAGTAGAAATACACTGACCCCTCCACAAAGAAGCTGGAAGGGCCCTGAGGCCTCCGTCCGAGCCCACAATGTCAACCAAGACTCTGGATTGCCCTTGCAGCCATTAGACAGGACATTCTAGGGGCTGAGTGGCAGGCCTCCCCCCAAGACCACAGCGACCAGCAGTGAGGGAAGAGGACACTGCGCATTCATCTCTTCCTGCCAAAAGTTGTCTGTGAGGAGGATGCAAGGCATGTATAAACCCACAGAAAAATCTAATTCAGGTGTCACAGACCTGCAACACAGAGTAGAATCCATGCTGGTTCAGATGGCCCATTATATTTGCACAGATGTGGTTTAGGGCTGGCCGAAGGCTCTCACCTAAATGAAGAAAACAGATTGAGAAGACAATCTCTTGCCACAATACAACCAGTTTATTCTGGTCAAAGGACATGGCCTTTGTGGGGAGATGAACGACTGGGAAGGTGTGGAACTTAACTTAAAGTTAAGGATGTGTGGAGGGCGTGTGTCTCAGGGTGGGGGATAGGTTTGGGGTTTTTGTACCCTCAGCCCACTTTCCGTCCCCTTTGCTTCCTGCGTACAAATGAAATGTGCCCACTCTGGTTCCCTACTGCCACACCAGTCAGTCCCTAGCTCCTGCTGCCAAGTTTCCCTGCCGTGGTGGACTGTACCCCAACCCCAACTGTCAGCCAAAAGGGAACCCCTTGCTTTTCCCAGCTGTATTTGTCAGGCTGTTCCAGCACCTGCACCCCAGGCCACAGTCCCAGTGGAGGAGACATCCTGTATAGATTCCTCACCCCTTGGGGCAAACCAGAGCCCTGGGAGACTGATTCCCACAGGTCTGGCTCAAGTGTTACCTCGTGGGCTTGACCCCTAGCCAGAAGAAACACAGCTGGCACTTTCCTCCAAGGCAGGGCTGTGCCTCCTCTCCCTACCAGGACATGCACTCTCCCAGCAGGGCTTAGAACTCGATGCCTTTAGGACCCTTCCCAAGTCCAGAAAAATGCATGAAACAAATGGTTCCTGCTCACCCAAGGCAAGGCACAAAACAAACATCCGCTCTGTATTTTAGACCACTCGCTAATATCACAGCACTGGGTACAAAATAAACACTCTGGAGATTGCGGCTATAACACACCAAGAAGTAATGGCAAGAAAAGAGCCTGGATGTGTTTGCTACAGATGTGACAGTTCCAATCTGCAGCTGGTTGGCTCCATGGCTGCAGAGCCTGCTCCTGCTTGGTGGCCACCTGCTCACCAGACTCCAGCTCTCCAGGACTGCTGAGCGCTGCACTCCAGTGTCTAACACAGCGCTTGGCATGTATGAGGCTGTTTGCCGAGTGTTATTTGTCAAACGCTCGACAGTTTCTAGGGAAGATGGCAACTTCACAGTAAATGTAATGGGCATAACAGTATTATTAAACCATTTAAGATCTACTTTTATTTTAGGAGTGCTCTACCTGCATGTATGCATAACACAGGTCAGAAGAGGGCTCTGGATGCACTGGAACTGGAGTCACGAATGACTGTGAGCCAACATGCGGGCGCTGGGACTCCAGCTCAGGACTCAGCAGTCAGTGCTCCTAACCCGAGTCACCTCTCCAGACCCTTTCTGTTACAGAGACCTTCCTGCCTCTGCTTCCAAGTGCTGGGATTAAAGCCATGCACCACCACCGCCCAGCTTAATGATTTGTAACAATTCAATACAAGGCTTCAGCGGATTCCATCACTCACAGGCAGGGGTGCGGGAGAATGAGAAAGGAGAGGGGAACAAAGCTTTTACACAGAACTTCAGAGCCAGGAGGCTTTCCACACTTGCTAATGCTCACTGGACTATACAAAGTGGCCTGGCAGGAAGCGCCAAGTGCAGGGGCATGACCCCTAGCTCATGTAGCAAAAGCTTCTCAGGCAGCAAAGGCATCCCTTCCCCCCCCTCAGTGGAAATGCTGGTTGGGAAAGATTTTTGAAACGGGTCCCACACACCTTTTCCCCGGAGAATCTTCCACGTTGAAGTGTCTGTGAAGGTTACAAGCATGGTGAGGTGCAGCGTGATGAGCTTGGAGTCTTGTAAGATTTCTGGCTGTAGACGATGGAGTAGGGTTAACATTTACGCCCCGGATCCCAGTCCATGGTGCATGTGCCCCCACTGTGCAGCCAACTCACACGGGAGTCCACTCCGTATATTCTAGACTAGCATGTGAGTGCTTCACCATGAGAGCAAATGCTGCCGGGAATGGAGAGCTGAGCATCCGGGGGAAACAGGATCCCAGGCTGCCTCAACCTGTGTGCCCCCAGCTCAGGGAGGGCAGTGACAGAGGACAGCTGTAACACAGACTGATGGGGATTAGGGGTCCAACCAAGCCTTGCTACTTACTGGCTGTTTGACCTTGGAGAAGTTTCTTAACCCCTCTGTGCCTCAGTTCCCTTATCTATTCACTAGGGACAACAGCACTATTTTCTTCAAGGGCTTTCTGAGGAATAATGGCTTACTGAACAGAGACCCGAGAACACAGCCCTGCACATAGCTCAACCCAGGTTCTGTTACTGCTTCTTGTAATTTTATGATTGCCCTGTTTTGCAAGAGTGAGCCAGGCAAAGTCTCGACTGTGTTCTAGGCTCAGAGAACCACCATACATCTACCTGCCAAAGACCCCAGAGGCACTTCAAACCCAGTTCATAGCAGGGAACATGTGGAGGACTGGCAGCCTGAAGCCCACAGCCCTGGCTCCAGCCCCATATTCTCTTTTGCACTTGCTTCTTAGTTTTTCTTCTTCTTTTTTTCTCAGAATGTTTTACAATTTATTTTTTGAAGTGTGAATGTGTGTCTGTGTGAGTGTGGTTGTGGGTCTGTGTGTACATTAATAAGGTTGCCCACAGAGGCCAGAAGTGCTGGGTGCTCATGGAGCTGTAGTAACAGGCAGCTGAGCTGCCTGATGTGGGTGCTCAAGATGGAACCCGGGTCCTCTAGAAGAGCTGCCAGTGCTCTTAACTGCTGCGCCATCTCTCCTGCCTGTTCTGAGGTTTTCAAAGGAGGAGGGCCTCCTGGCAGTGAGTGATCCATTGTAGAATGCAGATATAGAAAGTAGGTCAGAAAATCTGCCTGGCTCAAGTCAGGATGGTGTGAAGAAACCACCTGCCTGCTTGGCCCTGAGGCATTCTGGTGGGATCTCTGCACTTTAAGGATGGGACATGTGTGAAGACCTCTGCTCTGTACCCAACGCCTTACCTAACAAGCTGTACCATGTGTGGTTTGCTACTGGCTCATAGCCTTGGCAGGGCTGTGCTGGGAGCCATGCATCAGCCCTCAACATGATCACTGGGGACACTTCACCAATCACGGTGCAAGCTCTGGCTCCTAAGCAAGTGGGCTGCTCATGGTCTACTCCTGTCCTGCCCACCTCCATCCGTCATGAGAATGGCCACAAGACCAAAAGAGTGTCTCTAAGATGGGTTCAGGGTCCAGCCCAGGATGTTCCTGGGCCTTTAGAAGTCCCTGGGATTTCCTTGCTAGGTAAGGAGGCCTTCTTTCCTCTGTAGTCAAGACAGGGCAGGGGCAGGGTGGAAGGTCAGAACTGTGATGATGTGATTACAGGAAAGAGAAGGATGAGCCCGAAAGTGAGAAGAGACAAGACAGCTGCCAGGCTTTAGAATGCATTCTAAAATGGTTCTCGCGTAGCTTGTCACATGGAGGAGTTCCCAGGCTGTGGTTCTGTAGGCTGCTTTTTAACGAGAGGCCTCATTAGTAGCTCAATAGAGACTGCTGTACTGCAATGTAGAGAATTCACTACACCAAGAAAGCAGAAGGACAGCTTTCTTTCCTGATTGCTGGGTTTTGTGTGCGTGTGTGTATGTGCGTGTTTGAGAGTGTGTGTTGTGTGTGTAGGAGGACTATGCATGTGTGGTCTATGTGTATATGTGGTATGCTTACATGTGCAGGCAAATCAGGACTTTCAGTGTTTTCCCCTATTGCCCTCTCTCATATTTTTTGAGACAGGGCCTCTCACTGACCCTGAAGATCAGGATTTCGAAAGGCTAGGCTGGCTGGCCAGCTAGCTCCTACAATCCACCTCTCTCTGCCCCATTGCAGGGCTAATGGACACTCACAGTCATGTCCAAAGTTCACATGCTTGGGATTCAGATTCATGTCCTGTTTCTTGCATACCAAACACCCTCACCCACTCAGTCACCTCTCTGACCCTGAAGAAAGTTGCTTGGTATGGAGACCGAAGCAAATGTAACCAGTGTTTAATATGTGCTCCTGAGACAGTAATTGCAGCATCTGCCCTTCTCTCTCCCAGACAGTGGTTCATCCGAAGGCACAAACAAAGAGAAGATGACGGTGACTGAGGTACCAAGTGAGGATTGATTTGCTGGTTTGGGTTTGGGGGTTGGTTTACCTTGAGCTGTCCAAGGAGCTCACAGCAGTACCACAGGATGCTCTTGACTTGCTTAATCCATAGCAGAGTGAGGTCCTTGGAAAGAGCCAGGGACACGTACCATACCTACAGGCAGCAAGAAGGACAGGAGTGTGGGTGGTTATGGGGCTGTGTAACACATGTTCTATTGAGGCAGTGGGACTGGCTGGGTGAGCAGGTGAAAAGCAGCACGCTCTTTAACACTAAACCCAGACACTGAAGAGCCTAGAAATGGCTCTTTACCCTCTTGAATAAGAGGCAAGAGCAAAACCCAGCTTGGAAGATGAGGACCAAAGCACCATTCATGCACCCAATACTCCACTGCATATCTGTACAATCCACTGGGCAGGACCTTTCAGACCACGTAAGCTCACCCTCTACAGCCCACTCACCTTCGGCTCATTCTCTGCATCCATGCTGCTCAGGATGCTCCGACACAACTTCTCCAATCTCTGGAGGGGCGGAAAAGCTAGCTGTGAATTCTCCAAACTGACTGAATGTGAGAGAGGGAAGTGAGTGTTTGGTGAGCACACGAAGCATGCAGGCAGCATGTCAGGTGGTTTGTACACACATGATCATATTTAATCCTTGCTTAGAGAGCACAAGGCTACAGGCAGGTTTCAAACCAGTGGCTTACAGAACTCATGAGCCCTGGAGATGTGTTCTTAATCAATGCATTTCATAGCAAAATCCAGAATGGTGCTTCTTTTGGTCTCACTCTGTTGGCCTGCCTTGGCCTCCAGACTCCCACCATTCCTAGCCATGGCTCCTTTTGGAAAACTGGGTTTGGACTCTGCAGACTGGCAGCTGTCTTTCTTGCCTGCGACCTACACTTTGTCCCTCTGAGCACAAACAAGCTCTGACCTCTGCCTTGCAGCCATTACCCAAAACCTCTTCAGTCATCAAGAAAATCAAGAAAAAGTAGAAACTGGAAGAACTGCTGACTCCGCCTGTCTGGCCCAGCATCTGTACCTAAGGAGGACAGGGTTCCAGTTTCCTCCGCCACGCCCCCCTCTGATGGGGTCACCTCCTGGAGCCTGAAGGTCCTCAACTTTGTGACTGTTGCTGCTTTTCTCTCTGTCGAGCTAGGAGTTCCACCATGGTGGAGACCTTGCATGTCTGGTTTCCCTTTGGGCTCCCTAGTGGTACCCTGAGTGTGATCGTAGCACCTACTGCTTCCCTGTCATTCTAATGCCAAGGCAGCAAAGTGGAATGTTTTATGATGTAAATGATGATAAATAAGATGCCAGCACTTAATCTTAATCTGAACATCAAGCGTAACTCAAGCCTCCAGCAACCTTCTGGAAAACTGAAGCCTGGGCCAGCACCGCCCCTCGGGCCAGGGCAGGGAGCAGACCCCACTGCTCTCCTAGAGCCTCACCCCCGCAGCCCACACTTGCTGACTGGTGACCCCTGCTTCCTATGGTGCTGTCTCCAGCCTCTTTCACCATGGCTCTCAGCTGCCTGATTCTTACACGTGAGGATCATTCCTATCTCTAACAGTGAATGTGCAGAGAACCCCATAAGCATGGTTGGATCTCTCCAAAGACTGTGGGCAGCCATGACTTGTGCCTCATGCAGGTGCCTTAAACAGAAGGGCCCGAGCTTATCAAACATCATGTCCTGGCGCAGGCAAAGCACTCTGGATGTGACTGGCAGGGCTTACCTCATTGTCCTCCTTAGTTTTATATATGAACAGCAGCTTCCTGGCAATCTTAAAAATACAAAGTGCACTTCTTTTACTTGACCCGGCATCATCGGCATTAAAAAACTCATCTATCTCTCTCCTAGATAGGGAAGGGCAAAAAACAGAAACAGAACTAAACGAACATTCTCAATCAGGAGCATTGAGCATCCGGGAGCCTAGCACCCCAGCACAGCAGCGGGAACGGCAGCTCACCTGATGTCTCTGTGCAGCCGTCTCCGGCAGAGGAAGCTGCGGACCAGAGCCTGAACCGTCACGGCTGAGCGCTCCCGCTCCTTCTGCACCAGCCTTTCTTCTCGCGCCTGCCGGGCCTTGTCGATGAACCATGCTCTGGAGGTCTGAGACACAGTGAACATGTCTGCAATCTGACGCGAACCCTGGGAGGACAGAAGAGGAGCTGGGTGGTCACGCTGTCACCTGCATGTCCAGGTAGGGGCGGGGCCAAGGGGCAGACCTGGCGGCAGAGTGCTCAGCAGCCTCATGGCTCTCCTGACACACTCTCAGCTTCCTACTAGCTCCTTTCACACCACTCACAGAGACCAGGGATGCCACGGCTGTACTAAATATCACATTTTCTTTTAGATACTCGGATCAGAGGTGCGCTCCCTACAGGTTTAAAGCGCGCACAATGTATGAGTCAACCCATCCAGACTGCCAATTAACACAAGGTGTCAAAGGTCCCAGACGTTTGCCTTCTCCGCTACATTCCCCATACTTAAAAGACAATAAAACATACACTTTCCATCTTGGCAGGCAAAGACTTGAAGGAAGAAACAGACATTATTATGTCGTCACCACTTCGGTTATGCATTCACAAGACAAATGTTTACTGGTGCCTGTGCTGTGCCCAGCCACACACGAAAAGAGGTTTTGCTTTGTTAAGACAGGGTTTCTCTGTGTAGCCTTGGCTGTCCTGGACTTGCTTTGTAGACCAAGCTGGCCTCAACCGCCTGCCTCTGCCTCCCCAGTGCTGGGACTACAGGTGTGCACCACCACCCATGGTCATTTTCAACATCATTATTTTAAAATGTTTAATTACATTTCATTTGAGCATGTGTACATATGTACACACACATATCAGTGCTGCAGTAATGTCCATCACACCTGTGAGGCCTGGGGATGGAACTCAGACTGCCAGGCTGGGCAGCAGGCCCTTTCCCGCTATGCCACTGTGCTCGTAATGTAAAGTTAGTGTGTGTGTGTGGTTAGTGTGTGTGGTATATAAAAGTGTTTGTGTGTTAGTGTGGACAACTGCGTCATAGAGCAGGTGTGAAAACAATGTGAGCGGTCAATCTTCTTCCCATGGGTTTTGGAGCTGGAAATCAGACATCTACCCGAGCCATCCACACCTCTACCAGAGTCTGCCCCTCTACCACTGAGCCACCTCGGCACCCCAAGGTCTGTTTTACATTTACTGGGGCCAGAGAGCTGTCACTTGGGTTAAGAGCACTGGCTGTTCTCGAAGAAGACCCAGATTCAGTTCCCAGCAGCCACGGTAGCTCACAACCACCTGTCATCCCATTCACAGAGACTCGATGCCGTCTTCTGGCCTTGGGGCACTGCGTGCTCACAATGCACATACATGTACACAACACACTCAGATACATAAACTACAAAGAGAAACCTTTTAAAAAAGTGCTTTGATTTTGTGTGAGCATGTGTGTGTGCACATACATGAGTACATATGTGAGTATATGCACACATGGAACATATGTGGGGGATGGAGGAGAAACATGCAGGTGTCAGTAGTCTCCTTCCACCAAGCAGGCTTCAGGGATCAAACTCAAGTCAGGCTGGGCAGCCACTCAGCCACCTTGCCAGCCTGTTTTTCAAGAAGCCATGGTTTTTGTTTGTTTTTTGCTTGTGCATATGTTTTTATTTGGTTTTCCCTTGTGTGTGTTGAGTGTGTGCACATGCACACAGAAGACTGCAGGTAATGTCATGTCTCCTCCATTGCTCCTCAGTTAATTTATAGCTTTTCCTTAAACCCAGAGCTCACAAACCCGCTGTCTACATGTTCTCAAGTGGCTGCAGGGGCCCCATTTCTGCCACACCTGCCAGGCACAGGTGGGCTCCAGGATCTAAGCTCTGGACCTCATGCCTGCACATCGAGGGCTTGTTCCACCAAACATGTTTCCAGCAGACATGGCAGCCCATTTAATCTGGACAGGGAACATTCCACATCATTTACTTGAAGCCAGGCGGCGTAGGAAAACTGTTCCTCTTCACTGACAGGTGCCGTGTGGGGCAGAGATGAACAGTGACCAGTATAGGAATCTACTGTTTTTGCTCCAAGTGTGTGGCTTTGACTGACAGCCAAATGTACACAGCATTGGTCCACTGAGCCTTCTAACTCGGTGACTTCTTTTTCTCCCTCTTGCTTTTTTTTTTTTTTTTTTTTTTTGAGACACACTTTCTCTGCATAGCCCTGGCTGTCCTGAAGCTCACTTAGTACACCAGGCTAGCCTCAAAGCTGTGGAACTCCACTTATCTCTGTCTCCTGAGTGCTGAGATCAAAACACCCAGCCCCAAAACATACCGCCATCAGCCCAGGTGACTAAACCATTAACATGAACCATGCACAAATCCAGATTTTTGGAAAAGTATCTTTCACTAGGTTAATTCATTTGAAGCAACAGCTACTTCAAAACACACATAGAATAAACGGTGGAACTAGACTTCCGTCACATGAGTATATCGAGGGACCTCTGTAGCCCCTTCCCACCTGACTCATACCTGTCAAACAACACCAGGGATTTGCTGACATACCGACTAGCTTATGGTTAGCAATGCTCAAGATAACAGTTGTTTTGTGCATGCCAGCCAAACACACTACCACAAAGCTCCACTCCCAGCCAGTCCCATCAACAACTCCCGAACCAGCGCAGCATAGGCTGTTAGCCACAGGATAGGAGGAAAGCTGAACCGAGAGAGGTAGCTGTTCCTAGCTGCTCCCTGTTTCCACACGGTCTGAGGAGCTCACCTGAGGACCTGCCTGTGCAGCGGAGATGCTAGGTGACCATCAGTGACCTCGTGTAGCCTCTGGCTTCAGAGGAGTCGGGTTTCTGGCAAAAGAAAGATTCAGAATTAGTACTGTTTTGTAGGCGTGGCATCGTAATGTTGCTGAGTCATACACTGAGGTTTTTAAAACCCATCTAGGAGCCAGGCGAGGTGGCACATGCCTTTGATCCCGGCACTCAGAAGGCAGAAACCAATAGATCATTGTGAGTTCAAGGCCAGCCCGGTCTACAAAGTGAGTCCAGGACGGCCAAGGCTACCCTGAGAAACCCTGTCTTAAAAAACCAAAAAAAAAAATAAAAATAAAATGAAAAAAATAATCCAACACCCTCACACAGACGTCCATGCAGGAAGAACACCAATTCACATAAAATATAAATTACTTAAAAAAAAAAACAGCAAAACACTCTCACATCTCCTCTAATTACACTCTACCTCAAAGTAACTTCAAGAGGTGATGCAAAGTAAAAGATAATTACCCATCACATTTTTTCAATGCTCTGAAAAAGGGTTTATGTCTTAGAAGTGGAAAAAAAAAGGCTGCCTATGAGACAGCAGTATTCCACTTCTCAGTGTAAAGGCAAAGTTAACGTGTACACATGGAAAACATAATGCTATGATACAGGTCAAGCCTGGTCAAGGGTAAGATCCCAGGTTTGATCCCTAGCATGTAAAAGGGTTAAAAACAAATCAATGAGGCAATTTTTAGTAGTATGATTAAGGGGAGTGGCCCCCCTCAGTTCACAGGAAGACAAGGTGTAATAGTACAGGAAGAAGCACAAGGGCCTGAGTCACGCAGTGCTGGCACCAGCCTCTGGCTGTCATCACTGCTGAGGGGAGACTCAGTCTTCTGTCTTGGACAATCAGCTCTGACACCTGTCATGAAAATGGACACCTGTGTACCATGCTTCTACAGAGCTTCTAAGAGAATAATGAAATCGCTTATGGAATGTGTTAACTTTATGGACACAAAAAGATCTTTTCTTTTTGAAATTATTTTTAATTGTGTGTCTGTCTGTCTTTGAGGATGTGACTGCAGTGCCCAGGAGGGCCAAAAGAGGGTGTCACATGCCCCGGGAGCTGGGGTTACAGTTAGTTGTGAGCCACTTGATGTGGGCACTAGGAACAGAAACTGAATCCTCTGCAAGAGCAGCTAAGCACTCAGAACCACTGGGCTCTCTTTTCAGCCTATTTTATTTTATTATTATTTTTTAGTCTTCCTACCTGCAGTCTCATTAAGCTGTTTTCCTATCCTCACATGAACAAAGATGTGCCAGTAGCTGTGACCATGAACCTGTGGTCCTATTGTTTAAACTGTGAACAGTAAAGTTCCTAAGAGGTATAAGCAGGGCTCAAGGCATGACTACAACCTTAATAAGGTGTGCCTACTAGTGGCATAAGAGATGGCCCAGTGGCTATAGGCTCTGGCTTTTCTTGCAGAGAATCAGGGTTCAAGTTTCTAGCACCCATAGCTCTAGAGGATCCAGTGCCCTCTTCTGGTCATGGGTACCAGTCATGAACATGGTGGATGTACACATATGTATGCATAAATAACACTCATACACCTAAAATTAAAAAAGAAATCTTGAAACAAAGACTAAAGATGCCCCTAGTAGTAGGCAGGACAGGGGAGCAGAAAAAGAGAGACCTCCGCACAATGGAGAAACAAATGACTGCGTGCAAGTGTACCCAGCATTTTTGACTACCTTAAAGATTTTACTTCTCCCTGAGGACCTCTCAGGATTTGATCCCTTTCTCGGGATTATCCCCATCAAAAATCTTATACATTGGCTTCTATTTGCATTGCACAATAGCTTTGTGGTTTTCTTCATTTTCTTCTGTACCTTTTCCACTTGCATGGATCATGAATCAACCAAGACCCACAACTCAGTATTAAGTTCTCATTCCCCCAAAAGCCACAGAGAAACAACAGCAAAGATGTAACAAGGCCCCAGATCAGAGAAAATGACCCTCAGGCCTTTTTAGTCCAGATTCTACTGCTCATTTAACTGTTACTTAAGTACTCTGGGTCCCTGTTTCCTGAGGATAATAACAATACTCAGTCTTAGGGTTGTTAAAGGATTGCTTGGAACATCTGTCATTCTGTTTTTTGTTGTTGTTGTTTTGAGACAGGGTTTCTCTGTATAACCCTGGAACTCACTCTGTAGACAAGGCTGTTCTGGAACTCAGGTATCTACTTGTCTCTACCTCCTAAGTGCTGGGATTAAAGGGATGTGTAACCATGCCAAGGCAAGAAGTGTCATTCTTAACCTTCACTTATTCACTGCAGCACTGAGATTAGAAATAAATGGGAAAATATTAATAACTGGCATTTGGAAGTTATAATCTGGTTAGGGAAGTTATATATGTAGAAAGATTGGGAACGAGTAAGTTGTTAAGAATCCAGAGCACCTGGAAGGGAAAACAAGCCAAGTGTCCTCTAAGTGTCTCATCTAATAGGGCAGCAACACTATGAGAAGATCAGTTCTTGCCTCTCTTAGTCTGGATTATACAGTTAAGTTAGCAGCAGAGCCAACTTTTCAAGGCTAACAGACAAGATTCAGACTCTGCATTACCTCTACGCTCCAGGCAATCTGCTTAAAACCAATCTATTCTGGCTGAAACAGCAACAAAACTGCACAAGTCCAGACCATGAAGTAAAAGAAATACAAACTGCTAAGCGATTTTCCTATATTGTAGACCTAGCTAGGCTTACATGCTTAATGGCCACCATTTAAAGGCAGACCACGCAACAGACACTGTAGATATATTTATTTAGGGCTTCCTTTGTATCAGCTCTATCCTATTAGGCAACCACGCGACAATTTTAAAGGCTCAAAAATAGAAAATAGAGCTTAAAGAAACCATTTGCAGTCCAAGATATTTCTCATAGAAAACTACAATCTATCCAGATGGGGAAATGAAATGCAGATAGGCACTTGCCAGTGTCCTCTGGGTTCCTGAATTTGGACCCCCAAAAAATCACTTACTGGCAAGTGAAAAGGATAAGGTTCAGGATGCCCACACACAGAGAACAGCACAACAAAGAGAAGTCGAGAATGTCAGGCTCCCTTGTGGCTAGGCTGGAGTCAAAATATGACCAAGTTTTTCTGTATTAAGAGCTGTCAGGAACCACACTAAAACGTATTATAAAATAACCTCTGTGAAGCAATCTAATTACTCCGCTTACAAAGACGGAAACTGAGGGTCAGACTTATGACTTGATTCACCCAAGGTTACACAGCGAACGCACAGGACTCGAATTCCACTTGGGGTGATTCTAAGGTCCAACGCCTTTCATTGACACCAACAAAAACAACCACAATGACAAGTCCGTCTCGTCCAGAAATAGTTGGCTGGTAAGGCCAGTTGCCTCAACGCGAAAGTCGATGGAAGGGGGCCACGGAGATGCCCCTGAGCCGGAAAGTCAGTCCCCAAAACCACCCTCTCCGACTTCACTGAGCCAAGACTCGGCCCCAAGACAACCTCCCTCGGTTACTGGCCCCGCCACCCAGAGAATCGACCATCTTGTTCCCACTCGCTACCCGCTGGACGGAGATCTTTATCCGTTCGAGGGCCCCGCGCTCGGGGTCCCGGCCGCAGCTGCCGCCACCTCAGCCTGATAACCCCGAGTTCGGCCAGCCCCGGGGCAGCGGCCAAAGCCCGGCCGCCATCTTGCCCCGGGTGTTGTGCTCCGAACTCCGCCTGGAAGCAATTATCCAGTTCCGGGAAACAACAGTTCCGCACAGTTTCTTTGGCCAGAAAAAAAAAATCAAAAACCAAAACTCTCTTCATTCTGTTCTCTTCCTTGGCATCCGAAAAAGAGAAACATCCAGTAATGGGATACAAGCCTGACTCAGCTAAGGGGAGGTGGAACCCACCCGAGAGGGAGCGGTTGAGAGGATGATTCCCCATCTCGGGCTACGGGGGACACTTTAAAGTGTCCCTCTATGGGACGGAAGTGGGGTGTGGACAACGGAAGTGCCCGCCCCGGCCCCGCCTCCGCCCCCTGCCTTGAGTGAGCTGGGTGTTTCCTGCCTCTCAGTCCGGATTTGGAGACTCCGGCGTCCTCCCTCTTTTCATGGTCAGGGCGGTGGCTGCCGTCGGGGGTCTTCGGGCCGGGCGAGGGCGGCGGGCGGCGGCGAGCCCAAGGGTCAGGGACCCGCTGGACCAGGCGCGGTGGGCGATGGACGCGATAGCGGAGGGGCTCTGGGTAGCGCGTGCGGCCGAGACGGGGCGGGGGAAGGGCTTGGGATGAAGAACTGGGGAGCCTAGGAAGGGGCGTTTAGACTTTTGGGGAGATGCGCCGGGCGGCAAGTAGACGGACTCTGACTGGCGAGTGCTGACTGGCGATGCGACTTGAAAGATTGTTAGAACAAAGAGACGGCATCGAAACAGACGCTCCGGGTGGAAAATGGGGATCCCCGGGCTTGTGGAGAGGGGCGAGCGGGAATCCTTGGAACAGAGCGTTTGGCGTCTTGGTGGCTGTGACTTGAGTTCCAGGCAAGAGTCCTCTGAAACCACAGTCTGGAGCGAGATGACCTAGTGACTGTGCATTCTGGGGAAGGATGCCAGGTGCCTGAGGTCAGGAGGCTATCTTGACGACAGAGTCTCGCCTCGAGTGTCACCGGGGTACCCTGCCTAGTCACTTCCGTTGAGGCCCTAGGTGACTACATCTCGGGATCCCAGGATGTCTCCTGTTGCTGTCTGGGCTTTGGGGTGGTTTCCGTTTACTTGAGATTCTCAAGGGTCTGTTCCTTGAATGGTTCTTTGTCCTTGGGTGGGGATGGGCAAAGTTCAACCCAGGTCCACTTTGTTTGCCACTCGCTTCCCTAGAAGGTCAATCCCAAACTGAAGACGAATGGCTCAGCCTGTATTTGGCTTTGATCACCTCTGTTTTGTGTAAAATGACACTTTGGGAGAAGGAGGCCAACACCGCCAGTAGCCCTCCACAGGTTATGTCCCAGCAGCATGACCTGGGAACATATTAAAAGCTGCCAAGTTTTCAACCCTAACCAGATAATCGGTGCTCATCAATGTCCTTTTACAGAAGGTCATTAGTGATTTGGTCTGTGAGATGGAGGCGTTTGAAACTGGAGCGCCTACGCAATTCTGATTCTTAGCTTTCTTCCCTGTCAAGCAGGGGCGACAACATCCTCGATAGACTGTTGAGAGAATTCTTGTGTGCAGGAGAGTGCCAATGGGTCAGCTTCTTGGAATTGGGGGGAACTGCCTTAGATGGAGCTGTATGGTAGCAGATACCTTAGTATATCTTAGCTGGGGATCATAGCACCTCTTCCCCCAGATCCCTGAGGCTATTAGATAAGCTGATCATCTGATCTTACTTAGCATCCGAATCAACTGAAAGAGTGTTTTGTTTTGTTTTTTTTAAGCCCAAGTTACTGGCATCGGCACTCCTGATCTGGGGTCTAGCCTCGGCTGGCACCAGTGTTTTTGAAGCACAGATGACTCAAGTAGCCCTAGCTGAAAGCACCTGGTCTTTAGGAGGTTCAGGAGGACAAGGAAAACCTGGAGAAGGACTAGGTGGCCCATGCGTTATCTTTTTTCTAGGGACGGGGGTGGGGGGGGGCAGTATTAGGAAGATAATGGCTTTAACAGTCTGGTTTTACAAGTTAGGAAACTTGAGGCTTAGGTTCAGTAGCTCTTGTGAATGTGACACAGAAAGTGATGACCTGAGACTGCAGGCCAGTTTGCTTGACCCTGAGCTCACAGGAGAGAATGTGTTCTGCTTCCCTGTCTTACTTGTCCGTCAACACTTCTCTTTTAGCTGATTTTTTTTTTTAATCGTTTGAAGCTTGTAGATGGCTGCTTCCTGCCTTCCGATCTGAAGCTGTGAAATGAGACTTTTATTGATGAGGTTTGTTTTTGTGTGGGGGTCAGGATTTCACTAGGCCAGCAGAGTGAGAGGTTAGTTAGCTTCTTCAAGACCATAGAGCTAATTATAGCTGAATTAAGGGGTACTGAGCCTTTTAGAATAGAGGCTTGTCATCTTAGCTGCACGGTAGAACCAGCTGGGGAAAAAATTCATGGACCACACCCAGAAGGGCATCAGAATTTCTGTGGGTAAGATATATGCATTACTGTCTTTTTAAAATTCCTCTGGGGTTCTAGTGTGTGGCCAGATCATAAGTTCCTCAACAGTGATTTCCTATCACCCTTGACGGTTGCGGGGACAGGTCAGAGGGGATAGAAGAATTGGGTAACCTTGAATCCTATGTCATATCATTTGCTCACTGTCTCTGCTCTAACAAGTTGCTTTTGTTTGTCTCCTATTTTTTTTTTTTAAAGATGTATGTTTTGCTATTTATGACCGAGTAAGCATTTGCTGTAGGAAATCTTTCTGATAAAAATAGGAAGTGTCTTCTTTCAGGTGGCTTGAAGCTTTGTGCTGTCGATGCCCTCTAGCTAAAAGATAAAGATAAAAGGAGCACAGCTGTGCCCAAGGTGCCTGCGTTACCTCCAGGCTCTACTGAGGAAGTAGAAGATAGGAAGAGGAGCAGGAGCACTGTCAGCAGGCAGCTAATTCCATGCTTGGGCCTGGTGATTCTCATCTGAAGATAGGGTACCAGGACCAGCAAGCAGCAGGGCAGCAGCAGGAATGCACATAGCCCTGGAGAGTGTGTGGCTGGTCCTTTTGTATTTGGATACTGCTCATGTCCTCTGTGTGCTCAGGTGTGATGGTGGAGTGGTCTTGTTTTTTTGTTTTTTGTTTTTTTTTCCTATGGCAATATGGCCCCAGAGTGGCTTCATGTGATGGTGGAGTTCTGGGGCATTGTCCAGGGCCTTGCAGTGCTGGCCGCCCATGGTGTCTGTTGGGGCTGCATTTTTTCTCTGTCAGTTCTTGCCCCAGATAGAGAGCAGATCCAACCTACACCTGGACATCTCAGGCTCTAGAAATTGATGGATTCCAATTGATGGACAGAGGGACCAGTGCTAACCATGCTTTAAGTACTCCTTCTGGATGGTAGGGTCTTGCTATGTGGTGACATTAGGGCAGGAAATGGACCCCTTTTGTGAACTTGCTTTCTCATCTGGCCGTTGCCTGTGCTCAGGATCACTTTCCCCCAGAGGAAGGTAGGAGTGGGAGTATGGATCCTGCCAGACTCCCAAAGCACGGTAGTCTGGAATGTATTTGAAAGATGGTCTGCTTGGTTCCCTTGTCATACAGTCCAGGTGCTGTTGCTGTAGATGAAGGATATCACAAAACACAGATTTAGAGACAAACCCGTGCCTCCAGGGCCAGCAGGCAGGGCTGGCCGGCTGTGGAGTGGAACTGAGGGGTGCACTCCTCTCCTTTGGGGCAGTCGGTCCTCCAGCAGCCACCGCTGCCCTCCTGGCCCAGCTGGCCTCTGATTTTATGAGAAAGTGGGAACTCTGGGTTTTTTCCTCTGAGCTCTCGAGTTACCAATATTGGCAATGTTAAATGCAGTGTATACATGGGCCAGACAATCTGGATATGAATCCAGCCTGAGGGTGAGAGGAGTGGAGTGGGCCTGCTGTGCTGACCTTGTCTTCTCACTGGCAGGAAGAGATGTCAGGAGAAAGCGTGGTGAGCTCAGCGGTGCCAGCGGCAGCTACTCGCACCACTTCCTTCAAGGGCGCTAGTCCCAGCTCCAAGTACGTGAAGCTGAACGTGGGGGGAGCCCTCTACTATACCACCATGCAGACGCTCACCAAGCAGGACACCATGCTGAAGGCCATGTTCAGCGGGCGCATGGAAGTGCTCACAGACAGCGAAGGTGAGTGCACCTGCCGGTCGCTGTGCTGAGTGCCACAAATGTGCCAGTGTCTGAGGGTTCCTGTCTGTTCAGAAGTCTAGCGTTCAAGGGCGTCATACGCACAGTTGATTGCAGGAAGCCCTGAGAGTCTTGGGGACACTAGACTTAGTCTGGGGGGTGTGGTTAGGAGGGCTTCCTGAGGAAGTGGCACTGGCTGAGACCAGACTGTGAGTAGGAGCCGCCTGTGTAGATAAGGACTCTTGGTCTTGACCGAGCAGGTCTGCTGTGTGACTCTGAGCAAGCTTCTTCCTGCTCCAGGCCCCAGCTTGCTTCTATAAAACAGGGGCCAGGTAGCTTCCCTTGCTGATTCTCTTACAACTAAGTGGGGTCAGAGCCCCAAAGCCACTCTGTGCTCAGATTCAGAGAACAGTGCTTTATGAGGGGAGACACCCTTTGCTGCGTCACACCCATACTGCAGAATGTTTGTGGAAAGCAAGACAATGGCACCCCAGCTGCAGAAGGAAATAGATGCTATCTGAGAACCCAGGATCCATGTGCGATTTGTTCCTCCCTGTTTCGTCTTGGCAAGGTTCTGGAAGAGCGGCTCCAAGAGGCTAGGGACACTTGAAGAAAGCTGTCTTCTGAGTGGTCTGAGACCATATTGCAAACCAGACAGGGCTCACAGCCCTCGCCATTCAGCTGGGTGGCTGTGGACCAGCTGGCCTACTCCTGTTGTAGACGCATGCTAAGGGCGACCTTTGTCCCATGCTAACTGGAGAGTCCAGCATCTGGGAAAGCAGTGTTGTCACCAACATGCCAGGCATGTCACGTGTGCCTGTCAGTCCCCAGGCCTCCAGACCTGCTTGGAGCTCTCAGTCCAGCAGTTCGTGTCTGTTGTTTCCTTTCATCCTCAGCCTTGTCTTTTGACTGTGGAAGTGGTTAAAAGGTTTTTTTGTGTTTGTTTCCAGAGCTTTAGGGCTAGAAAAGGAGGTAAAGTTACTGGCCCAGAGATCTCTAGTTCTTACTCTGTGATCAGGCATGAGCCCTTTATCCAAACCAGATCCCTTGGTGGGTTGGCCATTGGTTAGGTACCAGAGCCCTTCAGCAGCCCCATGGAGGCCTGGCTGTCAGGCCAGGTGTTCTGAGCTCACCCATCATCCTTGCCAGGTAGATCCATCCTGTTACCATAAAAGAGAACACTGGATAGCCTGACTCATGGCTTACAAACTGCCCCAGGAGCATGCATAGGTATGAATAGGAAGAGGTTATCTTAAAGAATCTTAAAAAATCACCCTTATTTTGGGGATCCCATCACTGCCAGCTGAAGTGACACTTGCTGTAAACAGAAATACCAGGGCTGGACTATTGGCATACTTTAAAAAATGTTATTTACATTTCTTATATATTTTTCTCCCTGCTCCACCCCAATCCTTTCCAACACCCCATCAACAGGTAGGAGAGAAAAAGGGTTAGTGGGAGAGGGGGATGCAGTTCTTAGCTGCTTCCTACTGGTTAGGGTCATCAGGTTCCTTGGAACCAGTCCAATCCTTGTTTCAGTAGATCTCCAACTTCTTGTTTCACAACAGCAACCAGGAGCCTCAAGGAGGAAGCAGGAGCATATTGTTCTTTCTCTGATCTCCATACTGTCTGGGCTCTGGCATTTATTCTGTCTCCAGAGTCCTCAGATTTAAACTATCTGTGTCTGGCAAAGAGCTCCTCTCAGAGCCCACAGGAGGCAAATAGTCTGCTGGTGTGGACCATCTGAATCAGTCCCACATCCCACACCTGGGACCAAAACAAAACAATGTTTCCACAACATTGGACACACGGCTTGGTTCTTGTGAAGGACTGAAGTTGATTCCTAGCATCTTTGTCAGACAGCTCACAGCTGCTTGTAAGTCCAGCTCCAGGGGATCTGATGCCTTCTGGCTTCTGTAAACACCCACAGGCATATTCTCACACAGACACGTACAAGGACCCTGCCTTTAAGAAATGTCAAGAGGGATGGCTGAGAAAGAGAGTCACAGTAGGGCTTCCCATGACAGGAGAAGGTTCTGAGTCCTTGTAGTTTATGTCCTGTGTTGCTAGACATCCCAAGAGCACGGCTGAGAGAGTGGCTTGAGACGAGGCCTCCGTCCAGGCTGCCGGGAGTGTCCTTTCGTCACTGCCACTAGCCTGAGTGCTGCACTATGTGCACGCAATTCCCAAATAAAGAAGACCCATCGATGTGGGAAACACCTCTGAGCTTGAGTCCTGGCTCTGCCACACAGCAAGGTCACAACTGACGTTTATGGAGCCCTTTCCTTGCGTCAGGCATGGTGTCAGTTTTGCCTCGCAAAACTACAGTTGTGCCGTTGAGTGATTCTTTGATTCTCATCTCATGCTACTTGACAGGGTTGTTGGTATGCTGGAGAGCCACATGGTCAGTGCTGGGACTTTGCTAACTGAGCCAGCAGGCGTTACAGAGAGGTGGAGAGCTGGAAGAGCCTGCAGACAGCATCTTGCCCCTCAGGAATGGATGTGCTTATGGTTAGGAACTGCACCCTAGGGGTGCCTTTTCTGAGGGGACGCAGTGACAGGGAGTGGGCTTCCCCTGACTTCTCTGAAAAGTTGAATTCTGGCTGTGCTAGAGTTTTCCTTTGAGCCCTCGTCACCATCTCCTGTGGCCCAGAGGGTTTGTGCAGCAGCCCTTGCAATAAGAATTAGAATCTGACACTTAGGTGTGGCTCAGAGGGTTGAGTGCCTGCCCAGCATGCTCGAAGCAGGTTCAGTGCCCAGCACCACATAAAAAGCTGGTTGTGGTGGCACACACCTGCAATCCCAGCACTCGGGGTGGCAGAGGCAGGCGGATCTCTGTAAGTTTGAGGCCAGCCTGGTCTACAAAGCGAGTCCAGGACAGCCAAGGCTACACAGCGAAACCCTGTCCCAAAAAAACAGGGAGGGGGGTTGGCATTCAAGGCCAGCCTGGCACTCTGTTCTCCCCGTCCTCTTTAGGCTGGCCTGCAGTGCTTTGTTCCTGAAGCTTGGACACAGCACCCTCCCTGCCCTCCACCCCCAAGGCTTCAGGTCTCTGACTAATGCATTCAGAATTAGGGAGTGGAGAGACCAGGCTGAAGCAGTCAGTCATTTTATTGCCCACACATCCTATCAGAAAGCCACGGAGACTAGTACAGTGTGCCCTCCCTGGACCTTGTTGCTTGCCTCCCTCCTTTTTCGTGGCAACTGTTAGTCTGACTTGGGGTTAGTCCTAGGGGCAACTCAGTCTGCTCATCCAAGGACTGCAAAGCTTTTGCCTGGGTTCCTGGCACAGGCAACCAGGTGTTAGGCAAGCCATTGGCATGGTAAGCTCCCCAGGCGAATCCTGTGTGCAGCCAGGGTCGGGAGCTGCATTTTCATGGCTGTTATGTTTACCGCCGCTGTGGAGATTACTAACCAGTATTCTGTTTGCATGGCTTCAAACAGTATTTGCTGTTCTTTTCGCTGTTGTTCATTTAGCATTATGCTTTTAAGTCATGACTAGCCCCCCTACTCAGGTATTTCCTTGTGGTAGAGTAATCCTTTCTAGGCACATACTACAGTGATGGAGCATGTCTGGGTGATAGCCCTACAAATGTTTCTAGTTCCCAGTGTTAGGAACGTTGGCTTAGGAACGTTGGCTCCCATGGGGATGTAGGCAAGAGTGAGACTTTACTGCCCTGCAACGTCAGAGTCCACAGCAGTAAGCACTCACCCCTTTCTTGCCTGTCCCTCCCTAGTTTTTTTTCCCAGAAACAGTTGGGGCTGGTATCTTCCACTGCTGAGATGGATATTTCCAGAGCTTCCTCTCAGTATGCCTCACAGTGGTCTGGACCTGGGCCAGTACTGGGCACTGTCGAATCTTTTTTAACTATTGCCAAGGTGCTGTTCAGATCCAATGTCTGTTTCATTTTGCATTTCCTAATTTCTAATGTGTGCATCTGTTTTATAGTAATTGGTTTGGGTTTCTTCTTTTAGCTGCCTGACTGTATCTAATTTACAATTTCTTTATTTTTCTTTTATAATCCTTGCCGCTCTATAAAAGCACATGATGTGGATTCTGTTTCCTTATGGTTCTGTTAATAGAAAACTCCCAGTCTGGTTTACCTCAGCCTTCTTCCGGTACCTTTATACTTATGCATTGCTCTAGGTCTCTGCCTCCCTTCTCCCTTCCCTTCTCCCTTTTTCCTCTTCCCTGCTCTGCTCTCTTCCAGTCCTGGGACTAGAGCGTGAGAACTGTCTCTGCTAGACAGTTCTTCAGCCCCATCCACAGTTCCCTGATCTGCCTCAGCTGTTCTCAGATTAGCATTGTTGTTGTTTGTGACCTCAGGGACATTTACCAATGTCCAAAGATGTTTTGGGTTGTCACAACCTGGGTCCGAGGGAGTGCTGCTAACCGCCTTGCAGTGCACTGAACCGGGCTCTGCCTCCCAGATCCTGCCCTGAGGCTTAGGCCCTGGAATTTGAATTTGTAACAAGTAGGTCAGTGCCTGTGGAGACGGGTTTGGAGTTGTAAATACCCGCCTGTGGGGAAGAAAGACTTCCTAAAGAAAGAGGGAAGTAGAAGGGGGCCCAGTAGTCTGCGCCCCAGCATCCCCCATCCCCACCCCATAGAGCAGCTCTCTGCTTTGGTACCCTGAAAGTCATACTGACTTGCCGCTGGGTTCTTTGGCATGCCCTCTTCTCCAGCAGCAATGAGGTGCTGTGCTCATTGTCACATACCTGTAGTTAACTGTGAGTGCTGCCAGCATTGCTGGGGTCTGTGCCTTCTGTCCACACCCACCCGTGTGCCAGCACTGTGCATTCCGGGGGGTCTGATGTAAGGGGGTACTGAGACGTGGAGCAGGCAGCTGACAGAGCTGGGATTCTGACAGTGGCCCCTGCTTGTCCTCATGTGGTAGGCGCTGAGGCATCCTGGGACTCAGTCAGAGCCTCTGGGCTGCACTGCCCATCCTACTGTCCTGATGACCGGGAAGCTTTCCCCATGCTGTGTGCCCCAGAGCAGCTTCTTGCTGTTTGAGGTTCTCCCTGCAGGCGGTTAAGCTGCTGCGAGGGATGGATTCCTGCTTTGAAAGCAACCAAAATATTTCAAGTCAGAATGCTAATTGAAACCTCATGGAGAGTGCGTCTGGCTCCTTTGCCCTTATTTGTTCAACTTGCCTTCCCACAAGCATTTCCTGACATTCTTGAGCTGGAGCCCAGTGTCTCAGTCCGCCTATTCATTTATGGAAACTCTGGGCTGTCACTGGGGTAATGGATTTGGGAGCTCTTGGCCTTTCCCCAGCAGCTTGAACTGATCACGCGTAGAAGGCAGGACACAGGCAGGCTCTTTGCAGTCAGCTGAGCTTACCGTTGGCTGCTGTTTGTCTTGAAGCTCAAGGGTCTTTATTCTTAGTGGCTGAACCCTGCTCCCCTCCCCTTTGGAACGCCACCAAGCATTTTGGGGACTCTATCTGGAAATGCAGGGAATGACCCTCCCTCAGAAGAGCAACTGAGGAGGTAATATTTCATTCCATATGGTATCAGCATTTGGTCTAGGGATTGGGGACCTTTAGGCCCAATGCGTGTAAGACTTGAATTCAGCCTATATACATATACATGTTTAGTTTGCTTTTTGATGGTTTGAGAACTATTTGCTTTAACACCATTTTAAAATTAGAATTGACAGAAAGATTTTGATTTCTGGTCTTTCCTGGAATGCTAGAGCCCAGGAAGCACTAGACCCACTTTCTTGGCCACTTTGACTGAGTTAGTAGAGGCCGCACAGGGAGAAAGGGGGTGCTTTCTAGCTAGCCACTAGCATGGAGCACCTAGCTGCATGCACAGGCTGTTTGCTGTGGGCTGTGTTTCTTGTTTTTTCAGAAAGAGAGACAGAGGGCACCAGGGGTCACTGTAGGAAGGTTTACCTTTCCAGCCCGCACCTGCTCTGTGTTCAGATTGGGCCCCCATCTCCCTGCAGGAAACACTGTTTTTCTTTCCCACTGAAGGTCTTGGAGACACCCATCCCTTAGTGAAAGGTGCAGGCACAGCAGTCTGAGGAGGCCTTGGGGAGAAACATGGGGATGACTTTGTCAGTGTGCAAGAGATCACAGGCAACCCCCAATCAGGAGAGGCCTGGATATGGGTGACAGAAGGAGCTGGCCAGGTGTGTGACTTGACATCTGAAAAGGTGTTTCTGTTGTCTTCTCCCCCTGGCTCGGGGCTCACAGGTCTGAGAATCCTGGGCGGGACACAGTGGGGTCAGGAGTAGAGATGTGTGTTCCTTCTCCCGACAGAGCAGAGGGGGAGATGGTGGGAGCCCACCTCCTGCTTAGTCCAGTTTTTCTCCCAGGGGCTGAGTCAGGAGGCATGGTCAAGTGCCCTTGCCTGGGGTCACCGTGTGGTCTGGCTTATTCTAGCCGACTGCCTTCTTTCTTTCTCCAATTTGAGATTTATTTTATTTTTATGTGTGTGGATGTTTTGCCTGAGTGTGTCTATACCACCTGAGTGCACTGCGCCCACAGGGGTCAGAAGAGAATATCGATGCTCTGAGACTGGAGTTATAGATGGTTGTGAGGCACCATGTGGATGCTGGGAATCGAACCCGGGTCCTGTAGATGAGTAGTCAGTGTTCTTAACTGCTCAGCCATCACCAGCCTCCCACCCCCACCCTGACTGCTTCTGAGAGCTTCCCATGCTCTCACGAGAGATCACCAGTCTTCATCCCTTTCTCCCTCTTTTGCGCTTTGTTGCCAGGCTCCAGGCCTGGCCTCTTCTGACCGCTTTCCAGAAATACCACGTTTCAGGAGAGGAATTTAAAAAACCGGTGGGCTTGGGTGAAGGAGGAGTGAGTAAGTGACCATTGGAAAGGATGCTGGTAAGCAGAAAGGGTAGTTTTCTTGGCCCTTGCCCCGAACCTGGTGCCGGCCAGCAGACAGGACATTCTCCATATCCAGTGAGAACGGGTTCATCTTCTCTGGTGACCGAGCCCTCTGATGGCAGTCTGTGGTTCTGTTGCCAGCCCGTAAGTGCTTGCTATAAGAAGTCATGGCTTGTCTCTGCTGCCCAGGCAGGGATGTTTGGTGATGGGCCCTGCTGCTGGCTGTGTACAGAACCCAAACCAGGCTTTTGGTTTCTCGGGTATTTGCAGGGGTCTTCAGAGCAGTTTCAGGCTTTAGAGGCCTTGGAGTTGCAAGGGGGGTGATGACCGCAGGAGTCTGGTGGGATTGCGCCTAGCCATGGTGCTCACCTCACCTGAAAAGTGTCACTAATTTCCCTGTCGGCCCCCTGCAGGCTGGATCCTCATTGACCGTTGTGGGAAGCACTTTGGGACGATACTCAACTACCTCCGGGATGGGTCTGTGCCATTGCCTGAGAGCCGCCGGGAGATTGAGGAGCTGCTAGCGGAGGCCAAGTACTACCTGGTGCAGGGCTTATTGGAAGAGTGCCAGGCGGCCCTACAAGTAGGCACCCCTTCTTCCCCATATGGAGCACACCAAACCTATTTGCCACCTTCCTTTCCCCCCTGCAAAATGGTCCCTGCCTCATGTAGACACTGGGAGACATTCTGTAGAGAGAGCCTGGGACCTGCTGCAGCAGTTGGGAAGACATTCCGCTGTCATGAGGACGTCATCTGCACCATCCCACCTGGGATGCTGTTATCTAAAGGATGTTTAGACAAAATGGCAGACCACTTTGTCTGCCCTACACTGCATGAGCTTCCTGGCGCTCTGAGCCTTTTTGTATTGTGCTTGGGGTCATCTCATGTAGATCGCAAACCTTCTCAGAGGCTCCACCATGAGACTCTATATTTGTCATTGTTGGAAGTCCCAAAAAATCTCCAGACACCCTCCCTTCACTCTTCATTTGTACCACAGTAGGCCCAGTGAGAATCAAATCCACAAAACAAACGTAGTCAGTAGCTGTACTTTGGAGCCTCAGAAGGTCCTCTGGTGCTGTGGTAGGGTCATGATAGAGTATGAGGCTCCTGTTTACGCCTCCCCTGAGCCAGGGAGCTATGTTTGGCCCTCGCAGAAACAGTATTCAGAACACTGAATTCACGGTATTAGCCTTGCCACACATGTGTCTTGCCTGTGAGCCTTTGGAAATGTTATGAATTTTGCTGGATTCATTCTTAAATTTATTGACATTATGTAGGAATATCATTCAGGAAGTATAACACCACTATATGATTGATGGCTTGCATTCACATAGCCTTCCTCACTTCCCATACCCCCTTCCCCAGGCAGGCTCTGTGCTTCTGTCTACTCTCAGCTTTGGACATGGTCTACTGGACTGACAGAAATTAGACTTCACCTCACATATTCCCTCCCTTCCTCCTCCACTGAGCTTACGTGTTCCTTCTCCCAGAAGTGTTTAATCACAGCTTTGGGTTAGACAAGTGGTGGAGTTCACCCTGTCATTGTCCTTATCTTCACCCCTATCACTTTCATTATTGCTGTCAGTCTTGTGCCCCAGGGGATTTTGTTTGATTGCTAACTATCTCCACTTGAGCCCCAGGTTCACCCATAGGAAGGCCATTCTCTGCTGGACTGTCCAGATGTATCAGATCCTCTGTGTGATGACAGGTCCTCTGGCTTCGCTGTCCTCATGATGTGCTGCCCCTGTTCAGAAAGCACCACATCTGTCTTTGGCTGCCTGAGTTCCATCTGAAGTGTTCTGTTCTTGAGTGACTCTGTCTCTTGAGTTTTTACTTTTTGTGTTGGTTCCCAAATATAATTGAGTGACCCATGGCTTCTGTTAAGGCCCAGGAAGAAGCTGCATATGTAGGGCTGAGAGTCCTGTCATGTCTGAGCCTTCATGGTTGATAACAGACTGACTTTTTCGCCAGGAAGCCTCTTGCAGGGAAGATGTTGACCTGTAAGGAGTCCTTTGTTGCTGGCTAGCGGTGCCTGTAATCAGGGCACTCTGAAGGCAGAGGCAGGAGGCATTAAAAACCAAAGAAGCCCTGCACCTTTTCTGTCTCTGGGGTGCAAGTATGGCTGGGTACCACCCATCTGAGGCTGAGTAGGCTTGCAAGATGTCCAGAATAGTGACATATCTCTGTCTTCTGCTCTGCCCCAGTGTAGGAATGTAGAGCTTTCTTCTAATTGACAGTGGGGTGAGAGGGTTCTGGGCCTTTAGTGCTTGCTGACAGGAGGCCACCCTCAGCCCTCACCCTGTGCCTATAGCCTGTGATGGTCCCTGAAGACTGTGTAGGCTTCTCTCCTCCCCTCACATGGGCTTTGCCTCTGTCTCTCTCCTCAGCTCGGCTGCAGTCCACTCGCCAGCTCAGCATTTGGCTTGGTTGGTCTTCTCACTTCCTGTCTCCCATCCTTTCTCTCCTTTTCTGCTGCTGTCATTATGGTGTAGTTGTAGGAGCATTTAATGCAATCACCTGCCTTATTGAGGGTTGAGTTTTACGTGGCTTCCTTGGCAGAAAGAGCTGTGTTATTACTGATTTTACCAGATACTTGGGCATACCACAGCCCCACACAAGAGCAGATCCCTCCCCTAGTCTTACCCCTTCACCTAACAGGTGCAGAGTTGTCCTCTCCCCTCGCCATGACTGTCCTGTGTCCCCTCATCAGGGCCTGGCTTCCTGGCTGGCCAGCATAGACAGCCCTGTGCTAGGCAGACCCCCTGGGCTGAAAGCGTGCTTTGTCCCAGCAGAACAAAGACACTTACGAGCCCTTCTGCAAGGTTCCTGTCATCACCTCCTCCAAGGAAGAACAGAGGCTCATAGCGGCTTCTAATAAGGTATGCAAAGGCTTGGGGGTGCTGTGTGTGAGTGTGAGGATATGGGGGGGGGGTTCTGTGTGTACCTGTGTGGGTGTGAGTACCGTTGGAGGAGGTGTATACCTGTATAAGTGTATGTGGAAGTAAGGGGCTCTGTGTGTACCTGTGTAGGTTTTGGGTGTCAGGGGGAGGTCTGTGTGGATCTGTGTGTACTTGTTGGGGGGTGGGTGCGGGGTCCTGTGTGTACCTGTGGAGGGTCTGTATGTACCAGGGGATGAGTGGGGGTTCTGCATGTACCTATATTTGGGGCAGAGAGTAGGATGGTATCCAGTGCCCATTTCTTGAGATAAAGGCCATTCTGAGTGAGAAGTCCCACTTGTTGCCCCTGCCCCTGGAGCATGCAGCGACCCTCCTTCTGTAAGCTCTGCCTCTGGGAAGCTAACATACATGGCACCTTCATGACTACTAACTGTCCTCTCCTTTAACCCTCACAGCCGGCCGTGAAGCTGCTGTACAATAGAAGTAACAACAAATATTCCTACACCAGGTGAGCGCCAGCCACCGAGGAGTCGCGCTAGGCTCTGTCTGTCCCCTCTCATGAGGACCACTCTGCAGCGTATCTGGGTAGATAGGTGGGTCGGCAGAGGGAACTTCGAGGTAGAATTCACCATGCCATAAAGTCCACCATTTTATGTTGTATGGCTGAGTGGTTCTGACATACCCACGATGTGCAGCCACCAGTATTCTTTAGTAGAGGGCTTTTTTTCACCCCATTAGCAGTCTCCCTCATCTTTGCTGGCCTTCGGCAGCTGTTCGCCTACATTTCTGTGTCTGTAGATTTTCCTGTTTCAAACATGTCATGTGAGAGAACATGCTGCATTCTGTGACTGATCCCTTCGCTTAATGTACTGTTTTCAGGGTGCATGTACACTGTAGTACCATCAGTATGTCATTACCTTGTATGGCAAAATGCTCTTTTATTGTATGGATCAGCCATGTTTTATTCGTTCATCAGATGGCCACTTGGGCTTCTGGCTGTTATGATTAATACAGCTGTGAACACTGAAGTTCAGGTGTTTGTGGATGTAGGTGTTCCTGTCTCTTAGGTAGACAGTAGGAGTGGGCTGCTGGGCCATTTGTGACTGGTTCAGGTACTGGGGACTGTTTAAACAGTGCTACCAGCAAGTGGCAGATGTTTCTAGAGTGCCCTTTGGCTCTCAGGAACATGCTCTGTAAATGAGCAACTTGAGGCATGTAGGGATTTAGTCAGTTCAGTAAAGGCCCACAGACTGACCTAGGATCAGATATTTTTCTCGGGCTTGCTGCCATGTACCTTATGGGGCTTGGCGGGGAAAAGGGTAGGGTGGCTCAGTAGCCTATGCCCAGAGACCTGTGTAGGCAGACATGCAGCCGTGGGTTACGGGTACAGCCTTCAGGCCACAACTGTCTTTTGAGACCCAGCTCTGCCATTTACATAGTTTGGGATTTGGTAGGGAACTGATGTCTTTGGGCTTCCTTTTCCTGAGCAGTAGACTCTCTGGTGCCTTTCTCAAGGGCTCGCTGTAAGACATACAGAAAAGGAGCCAGGAAGTCCCTGTGTGCAGGAGCACTGAGCAGACGTCAGCAGCTGTCCCCAGCTCGCGCTCACCTTACCAAATGCTCTTTTACAGCAATTCTGATGACAATATGTTGAAAAACATTGAACTGTTTGATAAACTTTCCCTGCGCTTTAACGGGAGGGTCCTATTCATAAAGGATGTCATCGGGGATGAAATCTGCTGCTGGTCATTTTATGGCCAGGGCCGCAAAATCGCTGAAGTCTGTTGTACCTCTATCGTCTACGCCACAGAGAAGAAGCAGACCAAGGTAAGAGCTGTGCAGGTGGCGCTGAGTGCTGTGTTGACGCAGGTGTTTGCAGCTTTTCTTCCTACCTGTCCAAAGTAAACTCTAAGAGGGGGGTGCCTTTTAAAATGCTCTCCCTGCCTGCCTCATCGGCCTGGGGTGGTTCCTCCTGACACCGGGCATGTAGAAAAGCCCATGCTCCCACTAGCTCCGGGCAGTCCAGTCCAGCAAACTCCGGGTTTGCTCTTGCACCCATGTGCACCCGCTGCTCCTTCTGGCATTGCTGATCTTTCTGACAGCCTGTGCTGGGTGGTCGTCCACTGGGCAGCAGTGCTGTCCATAAGCATGGCCCTGTCAAGGATCAGGTCAGAGGACATGGCTGCCTTCCAAAGCTGGCCCTTGACTACCCTTGGTTCTCCATCCTCTGTCCTCCTCTTTTTGCCGACCTACATCTGTCTTCCTGTCATAGTCCCCATACACCATTCCTTTTTAAAGTTATTATGTGTAGGTATGTGTATCTTCCTGTAGGTATGTGCATATAAGCCCAGGTGTGTCGGATCCCCTGGAGTTAGACAGTTGTGAATCACCTTACATGGATCCTGGTTACCAAACTCAGGTGTTTTGGAAGAATAGCAATGCTCTTAACCTCTAAGCAGCTCTGTAGCCTCCCATGTGTCACCTTTCCAAGCCACCTGGCTTCTTCATTGAGCTGGGTATTGGATTTATCTTTGCATTGTTCTCTCAAGCCAGTTAGTGTCCATCACTCTGGCTGAGCTGTCCTATGTCCTATGTCCTGCATAGCTGGTCAGAGTGCTGCTGGAGCCAGCTCGCCGTCAGAATGGCACCCCTCTCTAGGCCTCCTTGCCTGCCTTTTTTGGACTGAGAGAGAGGGAGGGCAGCCTCCCTCCTTCCCACACTCCCCTTCTGTTTGCTGTGCATTCTGTCATTCTCATACTAAGTGATGTCTACATCCGCCACGAGCAAATTGCCAAGGTTCTAGTCACCTGTGTGTGGCCCGTCAGTCACGTGATGGGGTCACTATCACCCCTGCTGCTTTGGGAGATGTGTTCCCATGGGACCCCAGAGCTGGCAAATTGCTGATGATTGAAAAGCAGACCAAGAAAGAAGCAAGACCCTTTCTAGTTGATGGCCAGTGAAGTCACAGAACCTGATGAGTGCCAAGTGCTGACCATCAGCCAGCGTCATGGCCACCACCTCGTGATGACCGTCCTCATGCACTCCTGCTCCTCCCCAGCACCAAGCTGACTGGGCAGCCTATGCTAAGCATAGATATTCAGACTATCCTAGAAGGTGGAGGCAGCCGAGGAGAGACCAGGGGCCAGAGCCGCCTGTCTACCCACCATACCAGCTGTATCATGCTCTCATTAAATTTTGAAACATTCACATTTCTTATTTTAGAGCTTAATGGTGAGAAAGGGGTTCAGCAAGCACATGCGTGGAGCCCAAGTGGTCCTAGACAAGTGGAAGTCTCCAGGAGCGAACCTGTGCCCATGAGGCTTGCTGGTTGTAGAGCCTGGCTGGGAGGTCAGGGCCCTTCTCTTCTCCCAGCCTCCTTTGGTGATGACCTTGCCCCTCAGGAGAGCCTGAGGCCTTGGTTTTCCAGACAGTTGTGCCAGTAAAACTGGCCTGAGCAATAATAGTTCTCCCTCGTCCCTCAAACCTTGAGGACTTTGTTGTCTCTGGGGTTAGTACAGTAGTGACATGACAGCATTCCTGCTGCGCTTGTCACCTCGAGGTCCTGTGGACCTGCACAGCCTTTAACATGGCCTCAATCCCTGCTGATTGATAAGCCAGCAGGACTTCAGCTGTTCAGATTGTATGGCTTCCGTGGAGTCTTCCTTGGGTGTTCGCTGGGTTTTTGGTTCTACAGCGTGCATTTGCTTCTCTGTCTCATGTTGACAGCCCCTCTGCTTGTGTGCCTTACTAGTCACTGTTGCTGTCTTGTTGTGAGTGACAGCTGCTTTCAGATCTTCAGGTGACTGCAGCGTCTTGCATCCTCTCAGACTGGCATCTGTTGATTCAACTTTCCCACAGGAATTGAGATTTTTCTTGCTTCTTCACAATCCTGAGTAATTGAGAACCTTGTCCTGTTTTTTGAGTGTCAGGGTGCGGGATGCTGGGTCTTGTCTAATACGTAGGGAACTATTTATTGTTGTTGTTGCTTTTTTGTTTTTAATATTTTCTGTCAGTCTCCTCTCCCACTATGGCATGTGGATGAAGGTCAGAGAGTAGTTTGTGAGATCTGGTTCTTCCCTGCCCCATGTGGGTCCTGGGAATTAAACTCAGGTTGACAAGCTTGGCACCTTTGCCTGCTGAGCCATCTCACTGGCTCCAATATGATGTTTTGGTTTGGCTGGCAATTGCCACTGTGGGATTTAGGCCACAAGTTCCAGCCAGCCATGTCATTGGAGTTCTAGTGGCAGTTGGATCCCAGCCTTCAGCCTCTCATACCTGCTGTCTGTGGCCAGTCTGGGTGGGTGGGGAATGTCTCCCTGCTGGTGTGTGTGAGGTTTAGGAGCAGATCCTGCTCTAGGTACTCATGGGTAGCTTCTGAAGCTCCTTACTTCACAGCTCCCAGCCCCTTCGTTGACCAGGGTTCCCTGTCTCACTTGCCCAGAAAACTGGGGCTTTGCTTATCCCAGCTGCTCAGACCACAGCCCTCCACCAGAAAGGAAGGCATCACCTGGATAACAACAGGTTCTGGTTGCAGCCATGAGTCTGCTGGAGGCTCCAGTGTAAGAAAATGGAGGACAAAAAAGGGGGTGTCCTCCCAGCCTGACACCGTTGACTTCTCCAATGCTGTCATTGTCAGTGTAGGAGCCCATTTAGCATATCTGAGGTGCTGGTTGAGTACAGCCTGCTAATGTCCCTGCTGTGTGTTTTGTGGGGATACAGGTTGAGTTCCCTGAAGCCCGCATTTATGAGGAGACCCTGAATATTTTGCTGTATGAGGCCCAGGATGGCCGAGGACCTGACAATGCACTCCTAGAGGCCACAGGAGGGGCAGCCGGACGCTCCCATCACCTGGATGAGGATGAAGAGCGGGAGCGGGAGCGGATTGAACGAGTGCGGAGGATCCACATCAAGCGCCCAGACGACCGGGCCCACCTCCACCAGTGAACAGGCAGGCGCAGGCTGCCTCCGCCCCTCTGCCCCTGCCCCTCAGACCCTGCACAGGCTTCTGGGCACCCCCCATCTCCCGGAGTCTGGAGACACTTTTATAACAAGCCAGATGGTTATTTTATATTTCTTGACAAAGTGGATTGCTTCTGTGTTGACCCAGGTGTGCACCCCTTCTGAACAAGCTGTGTCTAAGAGCCTGAAGCCCAGCTTTCTTGGCTCTTGGAGGGAAAGTATGAATGAGTTTGGTGTGTATGTGAGAACCTTGGTTGCAGTATTTATTTTTATGGGTGTTAACTACCTATTAGGGCTTCTTAGGTGACACTCCCTTAAGGGCTTAATTTGACACTTCTGTGGGACTATGTGTGGCAGCCAGCCAAAAAAGTGTCCATGAGCAGCCTGGCCCCTGTGTGCTACAAGCTGGCAGCCTTATTCTTTCCTGGGAGTCTGCTCTGTATATGGTTTTGTGACTAGAGCTCATTGGTCAACAGTTGCAGCTTGTGGAAGTGGCCCTGAGTGTGCTTCCAGCCTCTCTGGGGTTCCTCAGGGCAGCAGACCCACAGCAGACAGGGAGCAGACCAACTCCTGGCAGTGGGCTCTGCCCTCACCTGTCCTTTGGATGCATCCCATCCAGGAAGGCATCTTACTGCCTTGCAGCCACACTCCAATCTGCTGCTTCAAAGCTCTGCTCCCTTCTGCATGGCTTCCTTTCGTCGTCAGGTGGGCGCCTTGCTCTTTGGTTAGGAATCTTGCAGTGTGATCCAGGGCTTTCCCTGCCGCCACCCTGCAGCCCTCAATTTTATTTCTGTGCCGAGCAGAGTGGCTGCAGATACCTTTGGGTCTTGTTTGTGTTCAGGGGACGTGTGTGACTGTTGGTGGGACGTGTGAGTGTGGGCACAGGCACTGGTGAGGAGGACATGCCAGGCACTGCGAGTCTCCTCTGCGCCTGTGCAGGAGTCGTGGCTGACAGGGTTGGTTGTGTGTAGACTAGTTACAAGCTGAGTGTGGTAGCGATGGATTTCGGCTGCTTGGTAAAGGAATTGTTACTATTTTTTAGACCAAAGGTATTATGTGGGTGATCTCTGACACGTTTTAAGGTTAATATTTTGTGACGGTTTTTACAGCTTACTTTGTACGTGACAGTTGTATACCTTTCTCATGTATCTGACAATAAATATTCAGTCCCGACTGGATCGAGGAACCACGTACAGGATAGATGCTTTTTAAACATTGCTGTGGGGAACCTTTTATATTAAGAGCCAAGAAAGGGAGCTTATAAATCATGTTTCATAAGTTTTTATACTGTTTGTTTTAAACGTCAGTCCTGCCCTGTGGGTTCAACTTTTCTAGGAATTTAAAGTGAATGAGTGCTGATGTTCTCTGTAGGAATGGAAAAGCCATTGTATACACTGTTCAAATGATCAAGTGCAGAACGACTCGGCAGCACAATCTGACTTGCCTTGGCCTCTGCGCCTTATGGTTACTGTTTTGGCAGCTCTCTCTACCTTCCTCTTTCCTCAAACCGTGTGCCTGTAGCTTTGCGCCTCTGCTCCCAGGGATAGGAACAGGCCTAGCAAACATTCCATGGTGCCTGATACTGCTGGCATCTGTCCAGCTAGGACCTGACCCAGTGTCAGTCAGGCTGAGTCTGAATCCAAAGCTTTGCTTTCAGGTTCCATAGGCTAGCACAAAGTGCAGTAGTCAGCATTTTTCAGTGAGTCACTTGCCTTGGGTTTGGTGTGAAGAGTGAAGCTTTACTGTACATGAAGGGCTCACAGTTAAAATACATTGGATAGCTTTTTGTTCATGGTAACCAAGTTCAGTGTTTGTGGCGACTAGGGCCCACACCCCTGGCAGGTCCTGGCACAGCCTACTGTCGCCTTCATGTGGAAGATGGGCTGTTGGACCTCTCTGGAAGCTATGGTCTCATTTAGGTGCAGCCTCCCATATCTGCTGCTGGTCCTCGGCGCTCCCCAGAGTGTGTGCAGGCTAGAGGGCTCCACCCCGCCACTGGTCACGTTAAGCACATCGCTAACCTTCCTGTCTCTGCACTATGAAACAATGCTGGGAGTTTTAGAAGTGCTCACTGTTGTACAAGCGTCTGCAGACACGTGTTAAATAAACGTTAAACTGTGCTTCTCCTCATACCTGCCTTCTGGTCTTTTTCGGGACACCTGTCTCAGCGGGACCACTGACATACAACAAAGAGCAAAGTCTAGTCATTTGTCAGTAGGCGGAAACACTAAGGAAGCGGAGGGGCTTGTGAAAAAACAATGAAACAACTGGTGTTACCAGATTGGGGTCAGGCCCTACTTACCCTCTGGGATGTGGGAGCCTAGCCCAGTCCCCGGCAGCATGTGAGTATCATTTACCGCAGAGTTCAAGTTGGGTCTCAACAAAATTCCCTTCAGAGGTACAGAGTTCCCCACCCCCACATGATGACTTCTTGGTGTGCCTAGATTGGGTTCTACTGTGGACAGGGGGAATGACTCCAGGCTGGCTCCCAGGAAACATTCGGATCCAGTGCCAGCTGGCACCCAAGAAGATGAGGTCTGGCTTTGCCACAAAATAGGTTCTGCTGTGCAACCCATTTTCCAAGAGCTGCTGGCACTTTCCTTGGGCGTGGATAGCTGGAGCAAACCCACTCTTGCTCAGTGCTCTTCTCAGTTGGAACAGAAAGAGTGACCGTGGAAGGCAAGGTTATCCTCTGTCAGGTCTTCTTTCCTGCTGACACCTGGGGAGAGGGACACCTGCTTTAGAGCCTTAGCCCTTTGCCCTGGAAGAAGGAGCTCCCACTGGGAGCCCCTCTACCTCCTGAGGGACTTGCCAGGTTAGAAAGTAGTGCAGAGACTCGGCAGCGCCTTCAGCCTTGTGTAGGCGTGGGCGAAGATGGACTGTGCCAGAGTCCTTCCCTTCACTTGTCCCAGGGGCACTGTGCTGTGAAAGACACTTGTGAAGTGTAGCTAGAAGATGCATCTCATGGATTCCTTGCTGCAGCACCAGAACACACTCCAGTTGCTGTGTGGCCCAGAGTGGGCTGTGAGGGCCTTGTGTCGGGCATGTGGGAGTTTGGTCTCCTGTTTACCACCAGGCAGTGGGTTCAGATCTGAGTCTCCTTAGACCTAGGCCCTTCGCATCTTGATGGGACCTGAGCACAGGCAGAGAGCCTTTTGTTGAGCCAGTGAATCGCTGGGCTTTAACACTTGAGAATGAAAACCACTTCCTGTGAACCTCTGGTTCGTAGTTCCTGCCCTCTCCATCTCACTATCTCAAGGGTCATTTTTTTCTTTACCCATAGTACACAGAACTGCAGGGGGAATGAACTAGCTTTTGCCTCATGCACGCATACATGCACAAAGTGGGCTCACTTTGTCCCACGCTGCCACTCACCACTGTTAACTGTCCGTTTTTATCCTTATAGACTTGGTCTTCCGCTCCACTCTCAAAAACTATTGTGCCTTCTTTCCCAGGACCGATGTAAAACTGTAAACTTAAAGTACAGAGAGTAACAAAGTCACAGACTTGCTTTTCTGTCTGAAAGAAACCCCCTCCGGAAACTATGGCAGCTGATGACTGAAGAGTGAGCATTCTACCTATGAATTCACCCGTTAGGAGTGTAAGCTGGGGCCAGAGGACAGTCCTCTGTCCGGGAGCTGCTGCCTGGAACAGGAGCTGTGTGAACATAGCAGTGAGTGGCTGTGGCCACCAGGCAGAGAGCAGGTGTCCACAGTCTCTGCCAGCCTCACCTCAGGTATGTCGGGTATGTCGAGCTTGCTTGCCCTGCTCTTGCATGGAACACCTGAGGTGGTGGTCCAGTTCTGCAGTGAGAACTTAGAGTTCCCTATCTCGGTGCCCCGGAAAGGAACCAGCCCTTCTGCTGGCCAGTCCATCGGCACCTGTAGCCCTGCATCTGGACTTCTGAAGAGCCATCCCACAGCACGGGTGGACCTGTGCCCTCTGAGCACACTGGGTGAGTGGTAATGGGTCTCTCTCCCTGGAACATCTCTGGTGCCTCTTAGCTCCTACTGGAGGACCCTCCCCACACCCTTTGCAGGAGGCAGGTGGAGCTCCTACCTTCCTTGAACAACCTGGACGGCGTGCTCCTTCTTCGTCAGCATGGCGAGTTTAGTGGTCACCTCAAATATGTGCTCACACTGCAGGATGACGTCCCCCTGTAGAGGCGTGGCAGTGGGCTCAGGATGAGGGGCCTAATGTGGAGGTTATGCAGTGCTCAGCCTAGGGAAGCCAGCCATTGGGGCTGGACCGATCCACAGAGACTGGAAGCTGTAGTTACCTTTTGCTGTTTGTCTGCCGGTGAAACGTGAAGGACCAGGATTCCATCACTCAGGCTGCTGGTGGAGACGCCTAAGACAGATTCAGACTTTGGCATTAATAAAGAAGACAGAGCCTGGGGAGATGGCTAAGCATGAGGGTGTGAGTTTGGATACCCAGCACCCGAGTAACAGGGAGACATAGCATGTGCTTGGGGATGGGGTAGGCTCGGTGAGGGGCCCAGAAGAGGGGCAGCCTGGAGGCTGCCCAGCCCTTACCTCTCAGCACCGAGTACTCTATCTTCTGCTTGATCTTGGAAAGCTCCACCACGTACGCTGCTCTCGGAGTGAGGAGGAGTTGGCGCTGCCGTGCCTTGAAGCCTTTCCTGTCATACTTGATGACCGGGGTACCATACTGCAAGGTGGTAGTGTCACCAGGAGGGGAAGGCTAACTCACCAGGGGATGCAGCAGACAGAGCCTCTCCGCTTGGAATCCTTAGGGGTCAGACACTCGGTCTGACTCAGCCTTTGTGGAAAGGCTTTTGCATTGTTACCCCATGTCCTGCCCAAGATTGCCATTCGGAGTTATATTTTACTGCTCAGCCCCCTGAGGAAACTGAGGCTGTGGTTCCAGCCTCCCAGGGCTGCTCTGAGAGGCCGGCAGAGAGGAAGAGGTTCCTAAGTTCCTAGGTTTTCCCAGTCACAGGGGAATCTCCATTCTCTTCCTGCTGTTTTCTGCCGAACCAAGCAGGCAAGGGTAGCCAACAAACACACGAGCTAGGGCCTCACTCATCCCTCAGTCACCCCACAAGCCACATACGAAAAAGAGCAGTGACCTGCCTGGGACCTCCTGGCCGCTGTGTTGAGAGACCAGTGTCAGTACTGACTGGAGTGGCCAGTCCACTGCCCCTCACTAATGTATCTCATGGTAAAGCTCCTGGCTACATCTCTGTTTCATAGAAAAGCAAACCAAGATGATTTAGGGGATGACAATGCAGGGCTGGAAGCAGTCCTCTGTCGGCAAACACCACCTGGTAATCTTAATGCCCAGACTGGCACTGGGAAGCCCCAGTGAACCCAGCTGCATCCCTATGTTTAGGTACCATAACATGGGAAAACACGCCCCAGCCTAAGACATAATAAGGGTAGAATAATAATAAGGGTATGTGGTAGAAGCCACATATTGTTGTACCTGGATTTTCTCAGTGCCAAGCAGCTGAAGCACTTTGGGATTGATGTCGACATCATCTAGGGAAGGAACCAGAACAGCAGGTGTTGTCACCAGCCCTGTGAGGAAGACCTGTTGCCTGCTGTCCTCCCTGCTGGGGCCTCTGCTGGCCCTCCCATGACTCTTAGCAGAAAGCACACTTACCCAGCCGGCTGCTGGCAAAGGGTTGGTTTAAGCTTTCTGCGTAGCCTGCCTTCTTTCCCTTGAATATGTCACTGGTGACCACCTTTTGCTGCATCTGGTAATGACAGTTCAGAGCATGGAGCCTGCGGCCCTGGGCTATTTTCAGACAGGAGTTTCGTTACAAAGGCCCTACAGCTTACAATGGTGGAGAGCGGGCTGGTATTTATGTGGGTGCCTGACTCACACTGGTTTCCTGTGGCGGAGGTTTCAGGGCTTCGGGGGGCACCTCCCCTAAATCAGAGCTCTGCAGCTCCAGCCCAGAGGCAGCTTGCAGCCTGCTGCTTGTGTTTGTAAGTAAAGCTTATTGGGGCCTAGCTATGGCGTTGATGTTTACATGTCTGTGACCGCTTCTTGCCATAGCGATAGAGCAGAGGGACAACAGGGCATATGGCCCAGAAAGCCCCAAAGGTGGACTCTGCAGCCCTTCACAGAAAAGATTCCAGGGAAGAGTCCTCCAGCACAGGGCCTCCTGCAGGGGCTGCCTGGATTCTGTCCCCATGGTAACTGATTGTAGCAGGATGTTCAACCCCTCTACAAGTCATGGGAACAGTGTGACCCTTGGCTCATCAGAGGATGGTAGAAGTCAACTTAGGGCTAATGTAACGCATAGGACTGGTCCCCAATACAGTGCAGGTGCCACGGGTCGGGTCGTCTGTCCTACCATGGCTTTCCTCTCAGCTGAGACTCCGCGGCAGTATTTCCGAACAAGGTTCCGAGTGCACATCTTCCTAAGCAGATCAGAAGCCTGTGTGGAGAACACACTTCTTTCTCAGCTGCCTCACTCCATGCCTTGGGCTGTGATGACCTACCCAGCAGGACATCAGCATCTTAACACTCGAGGCAACCAGCCTTCGGGTCCCCCTCCAGCAGGTCAGCACTCCTGGACTAGATCTTGCTAACTTGGATACGATTAGAACCTCCAGCAGGGAGGCTGCAGAAATGAGTGTAGGAGTCTTACGCAGTGGGGCTTCAGGGGAGCCCAGGAATCTTACAGTAGCTCCCACTATAGAATAGCGGTACTGTTGCATGCGACCCCTTTAGGTTGCATATCCTCCGATATCCTGCATATCTGATACTTATGATTCATAACAGCAGGAAAATTAACTTATGAAAACTATGAAATAATTTTATGGTTGGGAGTCACCACAACATGAACTGTATTAAAGGGTCCCAGCCTTAGGCTGGTTGAGAACCTCTGCTGTAGAACATTCTTTGTGGAACCCATGGCAGTCATTTAGCTTCAAGACTGCTACAGCATGGTTGGAAACCATTCAGGGTGCTCTTACCTGTGATCTCAGTGCTTGGGATGCTGAGGCAGGAAGGTCACAGGTTCAAGGCCAGCCTGGGTTACATATATGTGTTTACAAACACTTTGAGAAGCAGCTCTCAGCTCCCCGTGCCCACATCACCTTCGACAAGAGCATCCCACCCTCCACTTACATTTTCCAGGATGCCCGGAGGCCTCAGCCAGCTCTTGTCCAGGACACTTTTTGGCACATGGTAGCGAAGATTCAAGATGTAATTCTTCCTCACCAGCACCACAAACTCCTCATTGTCAGGACACAAGGGCTTGTCACGGTTGATGAAACCCTTGACAAACCTCAGGAGGAAGGTGACAGGGTGGTTTACGCAGCCACACAAACCAGGAACCGATAACATGGCACCCCAGACCCTCTTGCCCCTGCCCCAGCCAGCCGTGTCCCGGCAGCGTGTTTTGTACCACCCACGCTTTCTGTTTTAACTAGCTTGAGTTAGTTGCCAGTCAAAAAATGAGCAGTGTTGCCTGAAAGCCAGACTTCGGCTTTCCCTGAAGAGCAAGGCTGGCCACACTGGCTAGGCTCGTCTCCACTGGGAAAAGCGGTGACCCCTGGCCTCCTGAAGTGGCCCAGCCTCCTGATTGGCTGCAGTCCCCACAAGTCTGATCCCCATTTGTGAGACTTTCCCTGCCTGGCTCTGGAAGACTAAGAACTCTGGACACTCTGGACTGAGACCTAGCAGTCGGGATTCAGAGCAGAGACAGCTGGATTCCCAGCATGCTCTGAGGGCAGCTCTTTTCTGTACAAGACCACAGCTGGAGAGATGGCTCAGAGCACTTGCTGCTCAGTCACACGGGCTCAAGTTCAGATCCCAGTACCCACAGCTGGTGGTTCACAGGCGCCAGCTCTACCTCAGGCTCCAGAGAGCTAGTGCCCTTTTCCAGAGTGCACTCACACTTGCACACACCCGTTTGCACACACCTAGGCAACACATTTCCCACCTCCTCACACGCACCCTAAAAACAACCAGAAACCCGACAAAGGCCGAGACCGCACTGCAGCGCTGGTCCCCGTGGCGATGTTACCTCCGTATGGTCTGCACCGCCCATTTTCTCCTCTTGATCTCCTTCCGAGCCAGGGCTCCACGCCAGTGGGCTTCTAACTTAGTGGCTGAAAGAGCCCACTGCTTCCATTAGAAGGTGGGACAACCATGTGGAAATATGCAAGGCTTTATCCAGAAGGATCCGTCAGCAAGTGTCTGCCCACCAGAGGGCTCTGCTGGTCCCAGAGGTCACTTCACACCCGCTTCTCAGAGCCTGCACGCACCAGGGTGACAGCAAGGCTGAGAGAGCCTTTGCGGACCATCTGAGGTCTTTGTGGGGAGTTACGCTTGAGACGGAGACTGGTCTCGTCACCGCACTTAGGCTGTTTCACCCAGTGCTGGCTTTCAGTTGCCACATTCAAAGATGATTCATGAAACAATTGGGGACACGAACAATTGGGGTCCTGGCTTGTCTCTGTATATTAGTATTTTTCTTTCCGTGTGTGTGTGTGTGTGTGTGTGTGTGTGTGTGTGTGTGTGTGTGTGTGTAGTACTTTGGGATTTCAAAATGCCTTTTCTTCCACAGGTCAGCAGTGTTTCTATTGGAGAACAAGCAATTGGAAATAACACATTCCAGTACTCATTGCCCAAGGCCTGGAAAACTGAGGTCTGAAGACCAGCTGCCTCTTTATATAAAGTTTTATTGTAACAGTTAAATCCATTCGTTTACATACTCCCTAAAGCAATTCTGAGGCAGCAATGGAAGAGTTAAGTAAGTGCGGCAACTCTATGACCTATAGATTAGAAATACACTAGTTTTACCGATCTCTGTCATAAAAAGAGTATACAGCTTTGAAAAGAGATAAATATATGCATCTTCTGGTTGAATTTTAAAAACAATTCAGAGAACAAAAATCTAGCCACAAAATAGCAGCACTAGTCAAAACTGTGCTGTTTAGTGACATCCATAGATTGTAAAACTATAAAGAAAAATGTGAGAATTACCAAATTCTTTGAACAGAAAGTCTAAGAAATAGGTGGGAACATTGCTTGAAAATGTGATTCCAAAGGAGTTTAAGTGATGTGTAAAACTTTAAAGGAAATTACTCTAAGGGCCTGGGGAGATGGCTCAGTAGTAAAGTGCTTCTCTCTGCAAGCACAAGGACCCGAGTTCAAATCCTTAGTACCCAGACAAAAAGCTGGGCATCGCAGCACATGCACAATATCCCAGTGCTAGGGAATGGAGGAGGAGGCAGAAGGATCCCTAGGACTCCACTGCCATTCTAGTCAAGTCAGTCAGCTCTGTGTTCAGTGAGGTTCCCTGTCTCAAAGACTGGTAAAGACAGAAGACACCCAACATGGACCTCCAGCTTCCACAGGCACACATGAACATGTACCTGACACACATACATTATTTGCAAGTGGGCGTGCAAAACCTGTGCATGGAACAAGTGTGAGGCACTGTGCTATGATCTCAGAACGAGGTCCTGAGGCAGTCCCAGACAAAGGTGGAAGGATGGGGTGGACAGAGAGGGGAAGGGCTTGTCACACTTCTGCCCAGGCCTTACCTGCTTGTCTCTTCCTCACGAATTCTCTCCTTCCTAGGCAGCCTTTGTATGTGGCTTGGATTCTTGAAACTTAAAATAAAATGAAAGTCTTGGTGAATTGCCTTCTGTGTCTTGGATAGTGATTTCCAGAAGCAGGACCGGCCCCAGAGTGGGCAGAGGGTCTGCAGTGTGACCACTCTCGGGGAGCGGGCGGTGTTGGAGAGACAGGAGCAACTGGCACCATTAGGCCTGGCTCCCAGACACGCTGGTTCTCTTTCCTTCCACAGGAAAAGAGGCAGAGCGAGAGTGCCCAGTTCACAGACCGTCCTCACCACCCATCCACACAGTGGGAAGGACGTCGGCACGTCCCAGAAATAGGATGCAGGCTCACATGGAGATGTACAGTGGCCTCAAGATCACATCAACACTGAGCAGTGGGAACCCAGAGCACTTCACTCCACATCTCTAGCGTTCGTCACACCCCTGTAGTGACTCAGGTCCCGCCAGAGGCCAAGTTCACAGAGGACTGCACACCGGCAACAGCACACGCTCTAGGAAGAGGTGCCGACCCAAACCCCTGGAGCCTGGCTAAGCCGGGGCCTGCTGCTCAGCCAGGTGGGTGGCCATGGGTACTGGATACTGGAGGAGTGGCTTAGTGGTCCTGAGCTTGCCTAGCACGTGCAACCATCAGACCTTGAAACCATACAGGCGCAAGTTCAAGCCTTGCTCTGCTGCTAACCAGCTGTGATACTCGGCAGTTTACTGTGCCTCAGCTTCCTTGAACAGAAAGAGGGAGCAGCAGCTGCTCACAGGTTTGTTCTGGGGATACGGCTGTTAGTCAGGGACTTCGTGTGCATGGCAAAGAGGAAGGACCACAGCACCTGGTCCCCCATCCAACAACTGCCACTTGCCATTCACGAGGACACCCTGGCTGCGGGCTTGGAGGGCACAGCTGTAGTCATCAGATACACAAAAGAAGTGAAGCCTGAGCTGAGGGGCGGGTCTCCCGGACATGTCACTGTCTAAGCCTGCCGTTGGAGCCCATCAGTTCAGAGGCATCCCATCATAATCTCACAATCCCACACCTTTATCCCTGGTTCTTATGTGAGGCCTTCTAACACGTCAGGCACCCATGTTTATAGTTTTTCTTCCCCCTCCTGGTTAAATTTGTTCATTTCTGTTGAAGTTGGGACAGAAAGAATATCATACCTAATTGATGTTTACTAAATTCAAAGGCATCTTCAGTGGCAAACAGGGTTCTGGGGAAACGAATGAATATTTTGGTTCTGGAAGCAAAAAGAGAATTGTTTGACTGGTCAGTTGCCACCTATGATGGTTGAGGAGAGTCCTGCCCCCAATGCACGCTTATCAGAATGTGATCTTTTTGGGGGGGAGCAGGGAGGTATTTTTGCAGATGGGATTAAACTAGGAGTAGAGGGAATCCAGTTCAGAGTTCTCTGTGAGAGCAAGGAAAGGACACGGGAACCAAGCAGGCAAGAGTGATGCTACCAGCTAAGGAAGGCCAGGGCTCCTGGAGCGTCGGGAGTTGGCTGAAGAGCCTCCAGGAGGAGCCTGGCCTGCACATGCCCTTATCAGGGACCCTGGGCAGTGAAACCAGGCATTTCTACAGTTGTGACTTGTTATGTAGCCCTAGGGAGTGGATCCACCATGGGACCTGAAGTTGCTTACAGCTATGCCTCTGGGCCTTCAGGCAGGGTAATAAGGGTTCTCAGCTGCGCCAACTATATGGCACCTTGTAATGGAGACTTCCCAGAGCAGCTGCTGAGCGGGCAGTAGCGTGCTGTGCCCTGTGATGCCAATTCCAGGGTTATAGGACAGGGATAGATTTGTGTGGCCCTCTCAGGGATGTAGATAGATTATAAAGCCAGAAGAGAGACCAGCTGGTTCAGGGGTCACATAGGCCGGAGCTGGCAGGTAGATCTGGAGGCAGTGATACCCGAAGCAGGCAGGTCCCACTGTCTGTGAACTGGTCCCCTTGAGACTTGAACACAGTTCTTTGTAGCCATGTTACCGCGGACCAAAATAACTAACAGTACAGGCCCAAGCCATCCTGGCTAATCAGACTGATGCCGGGAAGCATTCAGCAACACATAGGGAAGCTCTCTGCTCCAGGATATCGCATCCCTACAGTGGTACCCAATGTTCTGGAATACCATTATGGATGGTGAGAATGAAGCAAGATGAATTAGCACTCTGGGAGGGGCTGTGCTCATCCGAGCAGTGAGAGACGCTAGGCCAGCATAGGCAGGGCCCCACCCTGGCCCCCTCTTCATGTTGTAGGTAGAGGCTCCGCCCAGCAGTGGAGCCAGGCTTAGAACACCCAGCTTCTTAGGGACCATCGAGTCTCACTGTAACCACCCAGCTGCATTAAGGAGAACTGGCGCACAAACTAAGTCTCCAAAAAAAACCATGAGGTGGTATCAGGCATGATGAGTATCAGGCCAACTCTGGGCCTGCCTGCAGCCATGGACACCTGTGAATGAGAATGTTTAAGTTTTTTTTTTTTTTTCAATTGAGTAGCTCTCAGTGAGAACTTTGTAGATGACAACACTGTACCTCCATGTCAAAGGCTGAACATGCCTGCTCCACGCAGGTCAGCACCTGAGATCTGGCAAGGGTCAGGAAGAGATGGTCTAGGACTTTCCTGGCCACTTACTTTCCTAGCTTGTACTCCTGAGGTTGGTAGCCAATATACTTGATCAGCCGCTCGACACCCTCTCCAGGGGGTCCGTGCCAGTGTGGCCAGGTGTCTGGGCACAATGACTTGTACCTGCCAGGAATAGAGAAGGACATGTAATGTCATCAGGACATCTTGCCCTGCCCTCCACATACCCCCAGAAGTCCCCTGGACCCCTGTGTACCAGCCACTCAGCAATACAAGCAGGGCAAGAGAGAAATGAGAGACAGTGGTTCACACAGCAGAGCCACTGCCAGACACTCGGCCAAGGGAAGGGACTCATCCACTCCCAGGTCTATATCCATGAACTGCACCCCTTGTCTGCATAGCCTTGTTCATGACAGCCCAGATCGGGCAGCCCAGCTGTCTGTCAGTGGGCAGCCAGACGGGCAACAGATATGCTCATGCCCCAGGAGTAAAAAGCACCATGCTTGGTACTCATGTGAATATGTGTGAGGGTACGAGGGGGCATGGGCATGTATGATGTGTGTCAGATGCTGGGTGTCTTTCTCAGCTGCTCTTCACTGTCCACTGAGCCAGGGGCTCTCACTGAACTCACAGTGTGCTGATTTGGCTAGTCCTGCCTGACTCCTGAGTGCTGGGGTTACAACTGGGCCCTCAGGCCAGCCTAGCACTTACGTGGGTACATGGTGAGGATCAGAACTCTGGTCCTCACACCTGTGCAGCCTCTTCTCCCCCAAGCCACTTCCTCAGCTCAGCCTCCCCAATATTCTTTTTCTTTTCAGACAGGGTCAGAGCTTGCTCTGTAGACCAGGCTGGCCTCAGACTCACAGACATCTGCCTCCCTCTGCCTTCCTTCTGGGTGCTGGGATTAAAGGTGTGAGTCACCACACCCAGCCAGAAAAGGTTTCTTTCAGGGTAACTTTGGCATTACCGGATCCCGACGCACACCCTTGGAGCCCAGCTAGAGTGCCGCACTCCTCTGCCAACAGGCAGCCTGGCCCTCTCCCCTCTTTCCTGGACCTTCTAGGACAAGGAAGTACTGCCCTACCCATAGGACGTCTCGGGGGACAGTCACAGTATAAGCAGGAGAAGGGGGTGGCTGGGATGCAGTAGGAATTGAACAGAGGTGTAAGAAGAGGCATGGCAGAAACTTTGGGTGGGTGTGATTGTGTGTGGAGGTGGGTGACAAGTATCCAGCATGTGCTGAGGGTGCAAGGGCAGTAGTGCGGCCTCCCAACTTCTGATAGCAGGTTAAGGAAACAGATGAGGTGAGCAATAACAACAGGTAGACACAGGCAACGGAGGCACCGAAGGGAAGGGTGACAGGAAATGGGACATGCTCCATGGTCCCTACAGGGCTTAACCGGAAAAAAATGGTCTGAAACAACCAACAGTGTGAGCATTTTGACTTATAAGGATGGCCATCTTGGGATGCTTACCCAAGAGTGCTTTGCCATCTATGTGGGGCTGTCATGTGTTGCCCATCCCCAAAGAAGCTGCTCTGGGTGTGGCACTAAACCTTCATAAACACCTGGCACCACTTTAATCCCTGCTGTGGGTAAAGGAATAGATCACATCTGTGAGGCTTACAGAGGATCTTGACCAGTCTGGGGTTTCAAAGCCGGTGCCTCCATGACGCCTTCACCATTGCACCCACTGCCCTTCACAGTCCAGGACAGAGGTGTTAACCCTTAGGGGTCTGGATGAACAGTGAACCTCTTGGCAGTGGGTCTGAGACCCCAGCCTCTCCCTCGAACTGCAGGAAGTTGAGTTAGGGCTTAGTGCACTCAACAGAAGATGGGAAACTAGGTCCTGGTTTGGCAAAACACATGTTAGTGTCTTGGGCTTTCACAGGCCTTGTGCGTCAGATCTGATCTCAGCTCCCTAGGAAAGACCACCCAATTGGCCATGCTGTCTCCCGGAGGCCAGCTTTAAGACTGAGGCTCAAGAGCCTGGCGTGGTGGAGCATGCCTGTAATCCCAGCACTGGGGAGGCAGAAGCAGGCAGATCTCTGAGTTCAAGGCCAGCCTGGTCTACAAAGTGAGTCCAGGACAGCCAGGGATGCACAGAGAAACCCTGTCTCAAGAAACAAACAAGAAAGACTGAGGCTTAACCAAGCCAGCCTCACCTCTGCAGGAAATGCTCGTACTTGCGCCTGTAGGCGAAGCCTGCCCGCCGCACACGCAGATGCTCCATCAGCCCCAAGTATTTGATCTGATGGCTGATGAGGAAGTCGTCAAACTTGCCTTTGGAGAAACAGAAGAGAGAGTGATTGGAAACACTCGGTTTAATGCTCTACTTAAACCGAGGCTCAGGGATGCTGCTCTGGGCTGGGCCTCGGCCCAGAAACCTGTTACTAGCCCTCAGCTGTGTTTCTCAGGTGGAGGGATTTGGTAGGAGAGTCTAGTTTCTCCTGATACGCAATCCGAAGGTCCGCTGACGCAGTCTGGACCCTCACGTGACAAGAGTTGTCTGAGGGCTGACTGTGGCCGGCCCTGTCACCCTGTCGACTGGTGGGCTCACCTGCCTGGGTCTGCTTCGCTTTCTTCCACAGCACAGAAGAGCTTAGAGAGCGCCCTAGTCACACCCCATTTTGGGAGATTATTCACTGCTGCAGCGAACTCTCACTTTGATTCCTGTCACCTTGGACACCTGCCTGGCAGCGCCAGGCTCTGAGTAGTGCTTCCTCTGGATCATCGAAGGAGCCCTCTCCATACGTCCGTCAGCTAGTGTTCTTTTTCTTTTCTACTCTGTTTCTTTGTTTTTTCTTTTTCTTTCCACCCCTCCTCTTCCCGGGCCTCGCTCTGCCCCCTGAGTGCTGGGATTAAAGGTGTGCCATCATGCCCAACCTTTCTCTAAAGGTTTAGTGTGTGTGTGCTCACCATCTTGCTTCAGAGAGGCTCTCCTAGGTTTCCTGCTGTGTACCAGGACACCCGGCTAGGCCACCAGCTAACCAGGGATTCTGTCTGTGCCTCCCATCTCTCCCTAGGAGCACTGACATGACACTCATGGAGCAGTGTGACTGGCTTTATGTGGGTGCTGGGGATTTGACCTCAGATCCTCATGCTTGCAAGGCAAGCACTTGACCCACTGTGCCGTGTCCCAGCCCCGGTTGTTTGAGAAGGGAAAGTGTTCATGGCCAAGGTCGAGGCTGCGGTGGCTGTGAAGTTCCTGAGCGTGGCCCCTCTCTTTGCTCCTCCCTCTCTTTGCTCAGGGCTCAGTGGCGGGCAACTCACTGGGCTCCTTCCGCTCATTGGGTTTGATGCAGCGGATGTACGAAGGCTCCTTGGAGATAAGAATTTCCAGGAGGCTGCTCAGGCTGTTCTTAAACTGAGTCCCAACCTGTGTGGTGAGAGAACGCATTGAGCCCTGCTTCTGGCTGGACTCTGGAGACAGCTCCTGTTGGGGAAGTTCAGTTTCCACTGCTTTGGGGCTCTCTGACACAGGAGCCACAGGGAGACTTTCCTAACTAAAAACACAGAGAAACATGGAAAGAGAGGCTGGGCTGTTGCTCAGGAGCACGCTGTGTATGAGACACTAGGTCTCCGCTCAACATCAGCCAGGCCCTTAGCTCAGGAGTGTAGCCACCGTATTCCTCCTGGGGCCTGAGACGTCCCTTAAAGGCCCACGTACTGAATCCATGGTCCCCAGGGCAGTAGCTTTCACAGAGGTTGGAGGGCTCTGGCCTCACTGACAGAGGGACAGCTGATGGAGTGAGAGCCCATTAGTGCTGGGAGTGGTGCATTCTTTGGGGGGGAGGAGAGTTCTTTAGGAGGGGCATATGTTCTTTAAAAGGAGGGACCTCCTGAGAGGAAGCAAGTCACTGGAGTGTGCTTTGAAAGGTGCATTTTCCCCAATCTCTCTAAACACCTTCTCTGCTATGGTACGATGTGCCACCTACAACAAGAGGCCATGGAGTGCAATCTCCAAAACCAGGAACCAAGTCTGCAAGGGAATGAACCGGCACAGAGTGCGCACATGCGTGTACACACACACACACACACAAGTATGTTGGAGTTATCTGTAAGGGGAGGCAGAGCGGCTTTTGAGGAGCAGGTAGCGCGTAGTCCCTGTCCCCCTGTGACTCCTGTTTCCTTACTAACTTCACCCCAGCATCTCACCGTGGGTGGCCGCCTCCAGTTTTCAAGCTCTGCCACCAGGAAACACTCCCTCAGGATGCTGTTCTTGGACCTGCACAGCACCTGTGTGAAGAGGAACCAGCTCTGAAATCGCTGCTCTGGGACTCACCATAGGTCGTGAGAAGGCAGCAGAACCACCCACTCCTTGAGCACTTGAAGAGACTCCCCACTACAGGAGAGTGGGAGAGAAGCACAAAGAAATGGGGAAAAGGGCTGTGGATTGCTCACTTCCTGTTGGGAGACCTCGGGTTCCGAGAGCAGCATTGCCAAAGAGCACACTAGGATGTCTTCCATTGCTGCAGCCCTTGCCTTGTGCCCTAGTGGAGGCAGCCAGTTTTCTCTAACATGATTAAGCAAGGCTTGTCCCCAGCCGACCCTAGAGCTGTGGAGTAAGCCGGCCTATGAACAGTCAGGCAGAAGAAGGTGGGAGTGAGCAATGTGCCATGTACTGCTGTATGGAGGAAGGAAACGGAGGACCAAACCGCCTGGCCTTAGCCACCTAGAGGGTGACTCAGAAACCGGCAGATGTTGCCTGTCAGGAGACATACACGGTGGCATGATGCCAAAGACTCTAGGCTTTGTATCGGCTGGTCCTGCTCCGTCAATTTTAAAAATGATGTTATAACAAAAAGCACCCCCTTCTTATTCTTGTTTATAAACCGTACTTGGTGCTTTGCCTGTGCTGAGCTACGGTCCCAGCCTCTGTCTTTGTCATCGTCACGATCATCGTTGTTGTCATTGTCATCATCCTCTTCCCATTGCTGATTTTGTGTTTTTATTTTACACACGTTCATTAGCTAGCCCAGGCTCACCTTAAATGCGATATCCTCCCATTTCCCCCTCTGAAGTGCTGGGGTTACGGTCGTGTGCTACCACGTCTGGAAGAAGTCTTTAACTTAAT
>CM053766.1:112940418-112971760 GCA_028658305.1 Pachyuromys duprasi
AGGGATACACAGCAGGCAAATTCCAGTTGCCAGTCTTCACCATGGCCAGAAGGATAAGAACCCCAAACACTTACCTAGCAGTGGGCATGGCAAAGCTCACCCAGGGAAAGGACTATTAGTCACCAATGAAAATGGATGGTAACATGGAAGAACCTTGAAATGTTATACTAAATGAGGGAAGTTAGATGCTCGAAGACCACATGTGGGATTCTCCAGTCCATGATAGGAGCTATGGACTTAGAAAGGGCATTAGTTCATTGCCTAGTGCTGTGGGAGAGGGACAGGGGATAGGGAGAGAGGCAGGAGGTGTGGGGGAAGGCAGTGCATCTAAAATCAAGTGGAGTACACAGATGCACAACTCCGAATACACTAAAATCCCTGAGTCGTGCACGTCAATGGATGAAGTTTGTGGCATGTGAATACTTTTATTTATTTATTTAAGTAAATAAATAATTGTTGGGCTTCAGACCCGGGACAAGCAGCTGAGGTGCCTTTTTAACTGAAGTGGACCTGGCCTTCAGGTTCTCCCAGCATCCCTCAGTCCCTACCTGTTACAGGGCATGGCTGGCATCCTACCCTCTACCCTGAACTCTCCAGCCCAGGGGTGGGGGGCTTTCCCTCTCCAAGAGGATCTTCACTGTATAATGCAGACATTTTGGTCACCCTCCCCCACCCCCATCTCTTTTCTCTGTGTGTACACACTTTCTTTCCCCCTGCTTTTCTGTCTGGCCCCTGCATGGCAACTTCCCTGGCCCTGTTCCTTGGGATCGGTGAACCCACCAAGAACTGCTCCCAATTAACCTGCATTTATAAAACTTTAACTTGTCTTGAATTGGCTCATCTCACTGGTGGAAGAATGCCTATCAGCTATATCCACAGTTAATAAATAAAACAAGAAGACCTTTCAGGCAGCACGCTTGAATGCAACTTTGGGGTGGCTCCAGATAGCATTTCCTTGGAGGACGTGGGGACCGGTGCACACATGGGCACCTGCGTGGCTCTGACCCACAGCTTCTGCCACTCACCTTTGGTGCAGTAAGTGACCTCTCCTGCATAGTGCAGGAGGCAGAACTCCAGGCAGCCGATCCTCTTTCCGCCCCTTGGACCAGCCAGCTTCCTGCTGCAAGACACAAACACATAAACACAGACCACCTGATCCTTTCTCCTCCAATGGCAACAAGAGAGACAGCAAAATCCTGGGCCATCGGCATTGAAGCTGACTCCATGGAGGCTCCAGAGAGCCTGGCTCCCTCTGTCTGGCTGTGTATCAGGTCTCTCAAAATTAGAGCCTTCCTTCAAATAAGCTAGTGAGGAAGAAAAACATACTTTTGTCTGTGAGAAACATTCAAATTTCATTTTTGTGCGCGTAAAATAACCTGAGGCTGGGGCCATGACTGGGTAGTAGAATACTTGTCAGGCAAGCATAAAGCCCCAGGTTCCCTTAACAACACAGGGTTTTTGTTTTATTCTTGAGTTCTGAATATATGAGCGTTTTGCCTGCGTATGTGTCTGTGTGCCACATTTGTTCTTGGTTGATGTTGGATGCCTGGAAGTGGAGTTGGAGACATGTGAGTGCTGAGATTCAAACCCTTCCCCTGGAAAGGCAACAAGTGCTCTTAACCTAGTCAGCTTCATTAAAACAAACAAAAACAAAACAAGACAAAAAAAAAAAAAAGAGGTTAGGTACAGTGGCACTCGAGGTTAATTCCAGTACTCAAGAGACGGAAAGATCTTTCTGAGTCTAAGGCCAAGCGGGCCTACAAAGTGAGCTTCAGGCCAGCCAAGTCTGCAGAGTAAGACCCTGTCTCAAAAAGGAGAGGAAGAGGAGGAGGAAAAGGAAGAGAAGGAGGGAGAAAGGAGAAAGAAGGCAGAGGAGGAAGAAGAGAAGGAGGAGGAAAGAGAAGAAGTGATGATGATGATGGTGGTGATCCAGTGAGGTGGCTCAGCAGGTATAGGCACTTGCCACCAGACCTGATGACCTGAGTTCGATCCCTGGGACCTGTCGACTAGAAGCACAGAACTGACTCCCCCAAGAGTCCTCTGACCACCACACAGTGTGGTAAGTTAATACATGTATTTTTAACAGGTATGGTGAAGTAGTTCATTTGGCAAAATGCTTGCTGTGCAAACATGAGACCTGAGTTAGATTTTCAAAACGTCAGGCTTGGCGGTATGGCTCATAACCTCAGCCCCGGGGAGCTGGAGTCAGGCTGGTTGGTCCCTGCAGCTGGCTGGCCAGCCAGCCTGGTGGACAGACCCTGAGTCCCAGTGAGAGACCATTTGTGACTGAGCCACAGTTCTTTTCCCTGCTCATTTCATTTGCACATGCAACTTCATCCACGTGTCCTCCGGGTCTGATAGGGCCACTGCCCGTGCAATTTCTGTGGAGCTTCACAGAGCTGGGTTGCGGTGGTGATACCCTTGCAGAAGCGGTTCAAATGCAGAAGAGACTGCATCGGCTTTACCCCCTCAGGAAGGCATCATGGTAGGACCTCATTTCAAGGCCAGGTCTCTCTTGTTTGTTCATTTGTTGGTGCTGGGGACTGTACCTGGGGCTCCAACATGGGAGCCCCTGACTGCTGAGCGACACTCCTGATGCTCAAAATCAAGGTGTGTGTTTGTGTGTGTTCTTCTGTGCCTGTGTGTATGTGTACAGGTGGACATTTCACGCTCTCGCTCAGCAGCTGCTCACCTCTGACTGCTCACCCAGCTCAGAGCACTTCAAAAAGATTTATTTGTGTGTGTTTTGTGTATGTGAGCATGTGTATGTGTGTGTTTATGTGAGTGAATGTGTGTATGTGTGTATATGTCTATGAGTGTTTGTATGTTTGTGTGTGTGTCTATGAGTTGTGTGTGTTTTGCGTGTATACGTGCCAACTGTGTGTATGTGTGTGTATGCTTGTATGTGCTTGTGAGAGTGAATGTGTGTGTATGTGTGTATCTATGAGTGCGTATGTGTGTGTTTTGTGGGCATGTATCATCTGTGCACTGAACACATGTAGTGCCCGAGGGGGCCAAGAGAGGGCATCAAATCCTCTGGAACCGGCAGGTGAGCTGCCATTTGGGAGCTGGGAAATTAACTTGGATACTGTGAAGGAGGATGCTAACCATTGAACCATCAGTACAGCACTGAGGTTTTATATATATATATATATACACACACACACAGACACACACACACATATGTATGTATATATATATATATATATATATATATATATATATATATATATATATATATATATCTGGTTGACCGGGAACTTGTGGTACAGACCACGCCCACCTCAGGCTCAGAGCTCTGCCTGCCCCTGGCTCCCAAGAGCAGGCGTAACAGAAAGCATGTGCTGCTCTGAGGTCACATTTACATTCTCTCTTATTTGTAGCACAGACTAAGTTAAAACTTGGATTTTCTTTCTGGGCTGTTACGGATGCTTTGGGTTGGCATGGGGGTTACAGAGGTGAACATTCAGGGGCTGTAGAGCTGACCCAGCAGTTCAGAGCACTTGCTGCCCCTGAAGACCATCCAAGTTCAGTTCCCAACACCCACATAGGGAGGCTCTGTAACTCACCGTCTGTAACTCACATGTACAAACTCACACCACACACACACACACACACACATGCACGCACGCACGCACGCACGCACACTCCCTGCTGCTCATGCACACTCCCATGGCTGTTTCAGACCCGGCTCATTCTTTGTTTTCGTTTTGCCAGTGCTGGAATGAAGCCCAGGGCTTTGCACATGCCAGGTTGAGCTCCAGCCCTGAGCACCAGGTTTGACTTAACTTGTTCGTTTGTTTTAAGGTCTTTTGAGACAGTGTCCTCTCCCAGCCCCCCCCCCCCCGGCTGATTCCTGATTCCCTGCTTCAGCCTCCGGTGCTGGGGTGACAAGCCTGTGTCACTGCCTCTGGCTATGCCCACCATACCTAAACGTTCAGAAGGACTATCTCCCACCCGCACCACACACGAAGCATCACCACCACTGAACAAAGCAGGACCCTCTACTTGCAGTTCCTGCCAGTCCTGTTTCTGCTAACAAGGGTGTGCTGGCGTATGGACCCATTTTCAGGATGCCGTTTTTGTATACGTAGTGACTGTACTATATGCACCTGTGTGGTATATATGAATGTGTGTATGTGCTGGGCACACAGAGATCTGAGGAAGACGGACACTGGTGTTCTGCTCGGTCACTCTCTGCCTTGTTCTTTCTGACAGGGTCTCTCACTGAACCTAGAGCTGGGCTGGCCCCTGCAAGCCCCAGCCATTCCCCAGTCTCAGCAGCCACAGCCCCGCAATTATGGACCAAGCCTTTCATGTGGGTGCTGCGACCTGTACTCAGGGCCTCACACTTGCACAGCACAGGCTCCTACCCACTGAGCCCTCTCTCTGGCCCCTAAAGGGCTTGTGCTTGGACAAGGTCCAAGAAAGAAGACATAACACTCTCCCCACAGGACAGCCCTTCGAACAAAGGACGCACGTTTGGAAGTGGGCATGCTTGCCCACTTTCTCCTCCAGCTTCTCCAGAAAACTCAAGTCTGTAGCAGGACCTGGGCGGATGCATTCTTCATCCTTTCAAATGAAAAGAAGACACCTCAGCCCCACACCATGGCATGGCAAATTCAGAGTCCAAGTGCTTTCACCAGCAGCAAAACACACACACACACATCACTCACACAAATACACACACACACAAATACACATACACTTACACACACATACACAAACAAATGCATCAACAAACACTCTCTCACACACACACATCACTCACACATATACACTCACGCACATACACACAATCAAACACAGACACACATTCACCTTTTGAGACATCCCATTCTGTAGCCAAGGCTGTCTTTGAACTTACTATGTAGCCCAGGCTGGCCTCAAACCCATGGCAATCTGTGTGAGGTGCTGGGGCTCTACCCCTGGTGAGCCCTGGCAGCACTCACCCAGCTGTGGCAGACACCCAGGGAACGAGCAGGGCCGATGGTTTCTCACCAGAATAGAGATGATCCCTCTGTGCCTCTCTTCTACCAAGTCGCAGATGATCTTGTTGTTGAAGTACTGCACGGGCTCCCACTAAAACGACAAGCCGGAAGTGTTCTCCCAGCATGCACAGCGCATGGCTTATGAGAGTTACTGCCTGTAACTCTGGCTCCAGGGGAACCTGTGCCTTTTCTGGCCTCAGCCAGGACCTACACTGAGGTGCCCATACCCTCCTCCATAACTTAAAAGAAAGTCTTTTTTTTTTTTTTTTTAAATGATGCTTTGGGGACTGATGAGGTGGCTCAGCAGGCCAAGGTTTTGCCACACAAGCCTCACACCCTGAGTGCGGTCCCTGGACCCATGCAAGGGTGGAGGAGAGAGCTGGCTCCGAAGTTGTCCTTTGTGCCCTTCCCACCAACACTCATACCATGCAAACACACACACAATACTGAACTTTAAACATCCTTAAATGATATTATCTAAATATCCCAAGCATTTTCCTAGGGAGAACTAAAACCCCTCCACCCAAGAAATATCCAGTGAGGTAACATTGCCCAAATTGCCCAAATGAATGAGGAGGGGTTGGGTTGAAGCTAGGGGGGTAGAGTGTGTAACCAGTGTGTTCCAAGCCCTGGGTCACAGCCCTGCACCCTCCCCCCGCCCCTCCCAGCCCTTCTCCCTGCAGCCCGACCTACAGGCCCAACACCCACCTCAATGCCTTCAGATTCGTACTCAGCCTGCTCGGCCTTCAGCGTCCTCTCTATCAGCAGCTGCTGCAGTTTCTCGTTGCAGTAATTTATACAGAACTGTTCAAAACTAGAGATGTAGGGGATTTCGATCACACAAAACGTGCAGACAGACCAGGCACAACCAGACCACTTGTTTGTGAGCTCACGGCTCTTATCGGCAGAGCAGTTGGCTAATAAATGAGAAGGATTACATGGAAACAGGCTCGGTTTTTCACGGTTCTACTTCCGGGGCAGTGTGGGAGGGGCTAGGGGTGCAGCCCGTGGGCAGAGCTCTTGCCTGAACAGCGTGTGAATTGAAGGCTGTGGGTCTAGGGACAGGAACACCAAGTCCCGGCTCCTTAGCCATGACATAGACTCTAATAAAACCAAGAGGCAAGCACAGCAGGCAGGCAGCGCCAACTCACCCGTTCTTGTCGAAGACTTCGAAGCCATAGATGTCCAACAACCCAATCACAGTCTTTTGGGTAAAGTCCTAGTGAAGAATGCCTGCGGTTAGCTGCTAGTGCTGTGGCTCTCCCTAAGCGTCTTCCCAGCTGCCCGGCATGGCTGCTGGGAACCAAACATGGGTCCTCTGCAAGAGCGGCAAGTGCTTTTAACCATCGAGCCAGCTTTCTTTTTCAAAGGATTTATTTATTTATTATGTATACAGTGTCCTGCCTGCACACCAGAAGAGGGCACCAGATCTCATTAGAAATGGTTGTGAGCTGGGAATTGAACTCAGGACCTCTGGAAGAGCAGACAATGAATGCCCTTAACCACAGAGTCATCTCTCCAGCTGCCCAACCCCAGCCATCTTTCTAGCCCCCACCCAAAGTCTCTTGTATTGAAACATAATCCTCACAGTGAGGCTTTAAGAGATGGAAACTAATTTTGACTATGGAGTTTGGAGGTGGGGACTTTGGGAGGCCATCATCTGGATAAGAAATCGGAGCAGAGACCCCATGACCCAATGCTCCTGACTTCTTATGAAGAGAAAGAGACCAGAGGAGAGGCGTAGAGGAGGCTCCTCCTTCTCTCTTGGCATGTGATGCTCTGTTCCTCATCATCACCCATTAGAATAATGGAAAACGGACAGATGGAGCCAGGCTTGTCATTTTGCAGTACCCGTTGCTGACCCTAAGGTTAGGGCGCAGCTATAAAGCCCATGGTTCCTGTCTCTTTCCTCAACGCTGGCTTACAGGGTAACCTTTGGGGCCTGCTAGCCTGCTCCTCCTGTTGGCTTCTCAGCTGGACCTGCCTGTGGCTTCCCTAGGCAAGCAACGCCTTGCCTTCTGACTCACTTCCCCAGACTTTGGGAAGCACTGGGAAGCATCGGAAGACCCAAAAGACATAACCCCTACCCATGAGGAGCTTACAGCTTGTCCCCACAGCTTCACACTGACTCTGATGACTGTAAGACATTACCATTTTAGAGAGAACAAGACGTCCAGCCTGTGTTGGCTCACCTTGTTAACTAAGGAAGAATTGATTTTATTGACCAGCCAAGTAAATGTCCGTCCGTAAACAGCCTTTGCCATGGCATCTCTAGCATAAACAGAGAGTTCTACTGTCAGTGGGCATATCACCTGGAAAGAAGGGGAAGGCGTGTCATTACAGACAGGACTAGCCCCGCCCTTACTTTTTACACTAGTCTTTGATGGTGACTGAGCCAAGGATACAAGTTAGGAGACCAGGACCCAGACACACAGTGGTGTTTGTGGGCTCAGCCTGGGGCAGAGACTGGAGTACCAATAAAACGTTCAAAGAATCACACAAAGGAAAGCCATCATGAAGACTGAGAGTGGTTGGTCCATGAGGAGAAACATGAGGGTGAGGCGGGTGATGGGGAGGGTGCTTGACTCGGGGCTCTGAGGGCTAAAGGATGAAGAACAGGGAAAGGTATTCCCGCAGTGGGAACAGCATGCGCAAAGACCCTGTGAGGAAGGATGCAGTAAGTTCAAGGCATGAGCTGGGGTGGGAAGGGGAGGGGCTAAAGGGCGGGGATGGGAGGAACGGATGGGATTGGGGTAAAGGGTAGGGAGTAAGGGGTGGTGATGGGGAGTAAGGGGTGGTGATGGGGAGTAAGGGGTGGGGATGGGGAGTAAGGGGTGGGGGTAAAGGGTGGGGATGGGGTAAGGGGTGAGGGAGAGGCATAAGGGATGAGATGTGATGATTAATGGGGATGGAAGAATGAGGGTATAGGTGTAGGGAGATGAGCCTGGGACCCCAGCAAGAGCTGAGCCACTCAGGGCCTGGTAGGCGGGGTTACAGGGTTTGTTCCCAGAGGACTACCATCTGAGTGCAGCCATGGCAGGGACCTCACATCTCCCTGGGGTCAGTTTTACCTCCTCTGTTTTGGCTTCAATTTTTCTGTGGGTGAGAGCTTCCAGAAGAACCACTGGGCAGAGCCCCAGGAGCTGCACAAACAAATTGCGTTGTCACTCAGTGACCTTAGGGAGCCCACGGCTACTCCATGTCCAGCACCACCCACCTCCCTCACTGCTGTTCTTTAGGGTAGAAGGGCCTCACTGGACCAGTTATGGTGGTATACTGCTGTCATCTCAGCACCCGGGAACCCGAGACAGACAGACAGATACACGTTCACTGGTCACAGCTCCCTCTAACTTTCCTAACCGGCACCGGTGAAAGAATGGTGCCAGCCATCTGGGCTGCTGGGGTTCCCCACCCCACACACTGGGCTCTACTGAAAAGCCAGGTCACCTTGGCAATCCACTTGATTTCGTGGGTGTCCGGCACACTGGCACAGCCTTGTTCGTCCTCCTTGAAACAAATGTTGCCCAGGTGCAGGACGCTGGCAATAATCCCAAAGAGGTTCTAGAGATGTGGGTAGGGGACAGCGACACAGGGGTCAGCAGCACCTCTCTGCCAAATGGCGTCAAGGTGTCTCCTCCAGCAAGCCCATCACAGTTCACAGGGCCCTGTCCTTAGAAATGGGTCCTGGTAACGTCAGTGCTAATTATCTTAAGGAGGAGAGGCGCTCTCAGCCCCCAGCGCAAAACGTAAATGCGTAAACATTTTATAAAAAGCAGTTTAGAAACAGGCAGTGGTGGTGCGTGCCTTTCATCCCAGCACTCAGGAGGCAGAGGCGGGAGGATCTCTCAGAGTTCAAAGCTGGCCTGGTCTACAGAGCCAGTTCCATGACAGCCAAGGCTACACAGAGAAACCCTGTGTCAAAAAAAAAAACTACTACAACAAAAGCAGTTTATAAAACAAACTTCCAGCTAGCCAGGGTGGCGTATGCCTGTAACCGCAGCACTTGGGAGGCTGAGGCAGGAGGATCATTAGTTCCAAGACAGCCTGGGCTACATAGTGAGACCCTGTCTCAAAACAAACAAACCCTACAGGCAAGCCATTTAATTTTCTAATTGCATGGTCTCAGATGTTATTGTTCTATAAAACTACATTTTGGTCCTTGAAAAATGAACAGGTTTATAATCAAAATGGGAAAAGAAAAAAAAAAGAGAGAGAGAGACAAAATTCTAGTTAATGTTTACCCACAATGCAGTTCATTTCAAAAGTGAAAAGTAAATAAAGAATGAACATGCAAACCCAATGATCTAAATCAAGGCTGGACTTAACCTGGGGGCGGGACCATATAACCTCTCTGCATACAACACTGGGGAAACAGAGGCTGACAGGAAAGAGTAAATAGTAAATGCCCATTTACTATATGACTAGGCTATGAGTGATCTTCTAGAGCTGGTTAGCTACAATACTTGAGCCATATTTATACCAAATAGTCTTCATTATTTAACTCGAAGTGCTTACATTACAAGGGGCCCTGTATTTTACCCTAAGCATAGTCAGATGTATGCGTGTTCGCATACACGTGCAGGCACATGCTTGGATTTGTGTGCATGGAACAGAGGACAATCCAGGTCACAGGCATCATGCCCACCTTTATCTCACTGGCCTGGAACTTACCGCATGAGTCCGGCTGGCTGGCCAGTGAGCCCAGGGACCCACCTGCACTGCCTCCTCATTGCTGGGATCACAACTGTGCACCTTAACACCTGCCTTGGGGGGTGAGGGTGGGGGTAGGGGCTGGGCTGGAGAGATGGCTTCATGGTTATGAGCTCATGTTGCTGTGGCAGAGGACCTGGGTCCATTACCAGCACCCACCACATGGTGGCTCATAACTATCTGTAACTTCAGGTCCAGGAGATCTGCTGCCCTCTTTTGGCCTCTGTGAGCATCAGGCATGCATGTGATCTACAGATATACATACCAGGAAAACACTCATAAAGCAAGTCTTTAAAAAAAATATGTTTTCTTATTATTTAGCACTGGGTCCTCTAAACTGGAGTTGAGGACACCCGACATGGGTGCTGGGAACCAAACTTGAGTCATCTGCAAGAGCAACAAGTGTTGCTCTTAGCTGCGGAGCCGTCCCTCCAGCCCCTTCACCCGGCTTTTGATGCAGGTCAGGGATGAAGCTCGGCTACTCCAGCCCTCCTGTCCCAGCTCCTTACCACCGTGCCATCCCCAGCCCAATCCAGGATGTTAACTGTTTATCAGTACCACTGGCCCTGATGTGTGCCTTTATTTTCTGAGTCCAGTGGTCCTGCAGTGACCAAACCCCAAGAAAACAGGGTGGCTCCCCACCCAGACAGAAGCCCAGGGCTTTTACCTCAAGATCAGTCGCAGTAAAACCAATGACAGAAAAGGCACCGGACACAGTTTTCCAGTCATTCTTGTCGTCAATGGGCAACTCTCTGGCACAATGACCCTGTGACATAATTGGATCAGATTGTGGCATTTTAAGGACAGTGGAGTATTCACACACCCGTTCCTAGCTCGATGTGGCTTTCTAACAATGCAGAACCCATGTCTATAACATCAGGAACTACAGATAAGAAGGTTTTAATCTACCTAGCAGAGATCAGTCCATTTATTTATTTATCTATCTATCTATCTATCTATCTATCTATCTATTTATTTATTTTGGTTTGTTTGTATTTGTGGTGTGTGTGTGTGTTTGAGACAGGGTTTCTCTGTGTAGCCTTGGCTGTCCTGGAACTTGCTCTGTAGACCAGGCTGGCCTCAAACCCAGAGATCGCCTGCTCCTGTCTCCCCAGTGCTGGTATTAAATGTGTGCACCATCAATGTCCAGCCTTATTTTCTATTTTATTTGGTATTTTATCTTTAAAAAATCCCTTTCCCAAGAAACTTTCAAAGCTAGTGAACTGTATTTTCAGGACCTATTTTAAAGCGCTTTCCCTTTTTAAGTTTTGCTAAATAATCGGAAGACATTTGTCTAATTTCTTGCTGAAGGAAAGAAATCGTGGTGTTTATATTTGGATGACAGCCTTGATGAAGTTGGGGATATTTTCCAACCCTCCTCACTGCGGGGCAGACTGGAGGCTGAAGGAGAGCGGGTGCACCTTACAGACTGGCAGGCAAGTGCAACGGTCGGCAGTGAGGTGGGGGTCCAGGCTTCTCAGTTAATCCTGAGTGTTGCCTTTTAAATAAGTAACGGACACACTGATGTCACACGTTCCATTTCATGCATTTATTTATCATGTGTGTGCATGTATATACGTGTGGGCACATGTATGCCAGGGCATATGAGTGGAGATCAGAGACAACCCTGCAGGCGTTGGTTCTGTCCCTCTTCTGTGTGGAAGATACACGTCACAGGGAATCAACCCAGGCCAGCAGGCTTTGGGCCAAGTGAATTAACCCCTCAAGCCAAGTTCATGGCCCAACACTGTCTCAATTTAAAGAGGAAACATTTTAAAAATTATTTTGCATTTGGGGTACACGGTGTTCCCAGTTTGCTGGCTATCTGAAGACTTAACCTTCTTAAGACATTTCTTTATTATACACAGCGTCCACCAGACAGTCAGCCAGAATAAAACTCACACTTTTGGAAAACAGAGTTCCATGACTGTGAGTTCTGTGTCCTCACATTCAACCAGAAATATTCAGGTAGGTTGTGTCTCACTGGGCATGTACAGACATCTCTTATTAATGCTCTGAACAGTCCAGCATAGCAGCTGTTTGCTTACCGTGTGTGTGAGCTCCACGCCTGCACACGGAAGCCAGAGGCCCACCCTGGGTACCTTTCCCAACTTCCCTCCACCTTTTGTTTTGAGACAGAGTCTCTCCCTGACCCTGGAGCTCACTGGTTTGGTTAGACTGGCTGGGCGTGAGCCTCAAGGGTCCCCTCTCTTGTCTCTGCCTCCTCACTTCTGATGTGGATGCGAGGGATTCAGACTCTGCTCCTCAGGCTTGGGTGGCAAGCACGGTACTGACTGTGCCATCTTCACAGCCCATAGCATCCTATAACAGCACTTATACTGCATTGGTCTCACAAAGGACCTGGAGACAACTTAGCAGGTGCGGAAGGATGCGTAGGTCATGTGCAGACACTTTGCTGTTATACACAGACTCGAGTGTCCCTGGCTGTTCCCATCCCATCCGAGAGGAGTCCTGGAATGGGTTCCCTGAGCAGCTGTTTTCTTCCCATATGACATCTGCTCCTGCCCCCTGCAGGAAAACCGTCTGCAGATCTGTCCCTCTGGGCCACACACTTGGTTCAGAGCAGTGGGAGCTGCAAAATAAAGCTGAACGGTTCCCCAATGCTGTAGGCATCGGGGAACAAACTCAAAACAAAACAAAACACTGGCAAACTGCTAGAACTGTTTGCAAAGCCAGTGGGGCATATAGGTCTGAATGAAGCAATAGGGCCGGGGGTGTGGGGGGAGGCAACTACAAGAATAAAGCTGTGTGTGTGTGCGTGCGTGTGTGTGTGTGTGGAATAGAAATGTGATTACCAAAGGCAAGAGAAGATATTTGGTATTTGGTGAAATGACCAAGGGTTCTATCATTTCACTCCTGAACCAATCAGCCCTTCCTGATTATACACCAAAGATGACACAGACATGTAGCTATCCTGGGAGAACCAGGTCCTTAAACAAAACAGAACAGAACAAACCCAACCTGTCGCCCTGCTCCAAGAACCTGCTGCAGGTTTATCCAGTGTACAGTCTTTGAGTCTTTGCATTTGGCTTTAAAGTCATTCCTGCTCTTCTCCTAGGGGCTATGTGCAGCACAGCCCTCATATTGCAACATTTGCTTTATAAAGCCTTGCTCTCTCACCTGTGTTTTGCAGTAATGACCTCAGGTGACCTCAGAGTCAGGCCCAGTGAGAAGTGAAAAAAAAAAAGCTTCAGGCAAAGAAAGGTGCTAGCAGAATCAAATGCTTGGCACAGCCTGGGTACCTTAGAACCCTGGCACAGGTGGCCTGAGCTGCTTTCATTTCGCATCTGGGCTCTCAAAGCGGACGCTGGGGAGCTGGAGAGGTTCTTTTCGGTTGGTCAATGAGGTCAGAGCGGGACAGCAATGCCTGTCACACCTGCACCAGCGACTAACCCTCACCTTGGCTGGGCACAAAACTAAGGGGCAGGTGTGTGGCCCTGGCACTCAGAACCGGCATCTGGGCATCCCTAGCATGTACCTTACACGGGGCTGCACACTCATGACATCGGATTGCGTTACTGAGGTGAGATAGCTGTCAGTCTTGAGGGAAGATGTGTTAGCCTGCTTGTGACAAGGGTCATTCAGGAAGGTACACCCAGAACAGCAAACACACCCAACCCTCTCCCCCCAAAGGCCCCCAAAGCCAAGCACCGGCCCTCCCAACCTGTGAGAGGTACTTGTACAGCTGGGGGTCTTGCTCGAGCCCCAGGGAAGCAAGGCGCCCCGCTTCACCGCCTGCTAGCAGCTGGTAGAAGATGTGGAAATTCCGCTCGCCATGGTTTTGATGGACGACCCGGGATTTTTCGATCAAGTAACTGATGATATGCCCACCTACAGGAATGCCCTACAAAAAACAAACAAACAAACAAACAAAATGCAGAGTGGTGGCTATGACAAGCTCTCTCCCACTGTGGACCTGATAAACAACAGTGGTTTAGCTTAGGGTGGTTTTCTGTGGGGAGGGAAAACAGAATTTTAGTAGTCCAGACTGGCTTCAGCTTTACCGTGTAGTCCAGGCTAGCTCCAAACTTACGCTTTCCCTGCCTCATCTCTCAAGTGCTGCAACTACAGGAATGGACCACGGCTGACTCAGCAGCTTAACAATTTGAATGAATAACAATCTGTCAGAGTCAATGATTGATGTTTCCTTGGCTCTGGTTTTGTCAACTCCAAAGTCAGGAAGGTGTTTCCTCTACTTGTTTTAACTGTTTAATGTTTCAGACTAAGGTCTGTTGGTATAATATTCTTGTGGAATGTATATAATTTACCTTTGTTCATTCAAATGCTGATTTCTCTAACCCACCATCTGGTTTCAATCCGGACATTGCATTGTGGTGCTTATTCTAAGCATCACCTGTCTCAGGTTTGTGTAAACATGCCACCATTTGTTCTCTATACTGTCAATTAAACAACCAGTCCCAATGCTGTGCAATGGAGAGGATATGGTGGGACATTCTGGTCCTGGGGGAGGAGAAGGAAGCGAGGGGTAGGTGTGGAGAATCTGGAGGAGAGGTCTTAGAACCACGTGGAGAGATGGACCGGACCTAAGATATGACTAAAAACAAGTAAGTATAATGGGTGAAATCTGAATGGTAGGAAACTATGCAGGTTTGGAGGTTTAGGATGGAATAGCTAATGCCCAGCAATGTGCTCTAGGTTAATGAAATAAATCCCAGTCTCTATGTGGTGATTTGGGTATAGGCTGGTTTAGGACTAACTGTTGTTTAAGTAAAAATCAATAATAAATATTAATAACCCACAACAAAGGTCCATCATGCTAATTTTAAAATAATGTAAAAAATATATTTATTAGTGTGTGTACGTGTGTACAAGCATGTGCGCATATGTACCAAAGGACATATGTGGAGATCAGAGGACAACTTTCAGGATTTGGTTCCTTCCTTCTACCATGTGGGTTCTGGGATCGAAACTTGATCATCAGGTTTGAGTGTTGTCTAGCAAGTGTTTGTACATATCAAAAGCATCTTGCAGACCTACACTATTTAGTTTTTGTATATGGCATGAGGTGAGGGTCAATGGTCTTCTAAACTCATCATAACACTCAGTGTCAACAAGAGCATCATTCATTGGAACGATGACCTCATCCCTACTGAATCTGTGATGATTTTCAGAAGATTCGTGACTGGAGAGACAGTACAGTTTTTGAGGGGACTTCCCATCCCGGCAGCACATCAGGCAGTTCGCAACCTCCTGTCGCTCCGGAGACCCTCTTCTGGCCTCTGTGACCACCACACCCACATAGCACACACTCACAAAAACACAGATTTCTTTTTAAAAATCAAATATTTTAGTCACATTTACGTATTTGTGTATGTGAGGGGGATGCACATGTACCTCAGCTTGGGTGTGGAGGGCACAAGACTGCTCACTCGAAGTTGTCAGATCCCCCCTTCTGGGGGATTGAACTCAGGTCATCAGGCATGGTGACATGTGACTGTACCATCTCCCCAGCCCTACCTCAGCCTCGTACTAATTTAAAGGCCCATGTGAGTTACCATAGCTCTACAGTTACCTCTCGATGGACAAGAATTACCTCTGACAAAGCCGGGTGTGGGAGGACAGATGGATGGCTAGGAGCCCACACATGTGGCTGCCGGGGTTCACGGTGAACCCGTTGGAAAATGGCCATCGTACCAGCGACAGGCTGTGGGAGGCTGTTGTCACATGATCCAGAGCATAGCCCAGTGTTGTGGCACACAAGCCCAGCATGCAGGAGGCCGAGGCAGGAGGATTGCTAAGGATTTGAGGCCAGCCTGGGCTTTGGAGTAAATTCTAGGCCCTCCTGCGCTACCGTGTGAGGCATTACACTGTATTATATATATATATTTTCCTGGCACTCCTCGGTCAACATGATACATTTGAGAAACCTACTTGCTGTAGGCAAACCTGTCCATTTAAAAATATTTTGTGTGTGTACGCATGTGTGCGCGCAGCTGCTCTCAAGGCACCGCCCTTGTTTGGAGGTCAGAGGACAACTTGCAGGAGCAGGTTCTCTCCTGCCGTGTGGGTCTCAGTGACCAACCTCAGGTCCTCAGACTTTGCAGCAAGCCCCTTTGCCCACTGAGCCGTCTTGCCTTCCCTGCTCACTTTGGGTTATATGTAAGTGGAGACTGTGAAAATAGTGTCCCTGCCTGCTGTGTCCTTCCAAGCCTATGTGCACGCTTGTAGGCCAGCTTCTGGGAGGCCCTGAGCCAGGCCGACTTCACTGCTACTCAGAAACCTCAGACAGCTGCTGCACCCGAGTCTGCTGCTTTGCCACTTATAGGTCTGTATGGAGAGTGTGTGCTCACACGCAACAGACACACTTTAATTCTGTAAGGAGCACCACCTCATCCATCCATCCATTCATTCACGTGCTGCTCATGGCTACCTTCACGCTACAATGGATGGTGTTTTGATTGAGGTATTTCCTGCCCCACCCTATCTGAGGAGGTCTTGGGTCCCCTCACGCAGGCCACACAGCCGCACAATGTGCCGTTTATTTGTCATTTGTTTTCAAGCCTTATGAAAAATGGTAGCCAGTCCATCTCCAGGGCTTACCCGTGTGATGCTGAGCTGTGGTACCTCTGTGTCACCTCACTGTGTGAACACACCCGGAGTTAGCTGTTTCGTGAGTGGACAGGGAGCCCTCTCAGGCTGGCTGCTGTACCCAGTCTCCTGCCATGGTGAACAGGGCTGCTGGTGGACCTGTTTACGCGTCTGTGGGATGCCTCTGTGAGTGGAATGCTGCTCTTCCCTCACACTGTAGCCCAGGCTGGCTCCAGTGTATGGCTGTCCTCCTGCCTCAGCCTCTTGTGTGCTGGGCTCTTCTCTGGATCACGTGATAACAGCCTCGCACAGCCTGTCACTGGTGCGATGGCCACTTTCTAACAGGTTCACCGTGGACCCCAGCAACCACGTGTGTGGGTTCCTAGCCATCCATGTGTCCACCCACACCTGGCTTTGTCGGAGGTAATTCTTGTCCATCAAGAGGTAACTCACGGGGTGCTCAGATTGTCACAGGGACTGAAGTGGAGCTGGGGAGATGGCTCCGAGGTGAAGGGCTTGCTCCACAGTGTGAGGGCCTGGGCTGGGACCCTCAGTCTGTGTTCCCAGTGTTCTCACAGCGAGGTGAGAAGTAGAGCTCCCAAGAAGCTCACAGAGTAGCTGGCCCGTCACACACAGTGATGAACCGGGAGGCCTTGTCTCAAGGCAGAAGGTGAGGACCCTGAAATTGTCCTTTGAGCCCCACATGGGTGTCATGCTATATGCTCCTGAGTGTACCTGCATCCACATGTGTGTGCCCGTGCACACACACACACACACACACACACATTCACACACTTTAAAAAATTATCCTGACCCTGCATTTTCCCACTGTTTGGGTCAATAACACAGTTCTCCTGAAGGTTGTCTTAGTAAGGGGTACCCCAGAGCCTGCACAGAAATTTCAGCGTACCTGAAAGTCAAACTGTATGTCCATGTATTTCCCAAATCTGCTGGAGTTGTCATTCCGGACTGTTTTGGCATTTCCGAAAGCCTTTGAATACAAATGTCACACAGTGTTACTTTGGCTCACTGCGCTGGGCAGGCCCCTGGCCACAAACAATGAGATCATTATAAAAATGGAAAAGGAGGAGCTAGGGAGGGAAAGCACACTTCTGAAAAAGTAATTAAGTGCAGAGGATCTAATTCTAATGCCACATTTGGACATGGTGAAAGCAGTGAGGGAATCCCCCACAATCTCTGAAGAGATCTCTTATAAAGGATCCAGTAGAGTATCTGACTCTCTCTGCCTCCGCAGGTGTGGCTGGCAGCCTGTCATCCCAAGGGCCAGCTGCAAACCCCTTTGGCCTGAGCACCTCTTGCACACAGGGCAGCCTCCCAGGACACAGTGACTTGTTCCGAGTCAGCCAGCAAATGGATGCATGGTCGAGATAAAGTTGACAGATGGTTTCAGTTTGAGGAAAATACAAGTCATGTGTGCTTCATAGCTTACTAATCCCATGAGCTCTTGTCACTCACCCCACCGGACCCCCAAGACCTCTGGAAAGTCCAGTCCTCTGAGCAGACATATTCCTCAGCTGGGAAAATGGGCTGTGGGTCCAAGGCCTTTGCGGAACCTTGCTGGATTCCATCTAAGCCTGCCAGGCTCCATGCAAGTTCCATCCCTTGTCATCAACAACGCCTGTAAACTCCCTTTCCTCAGCAGCTGCATGCCTGGTTTTTTGTTGTTGTTGTTGTTTTTTGTTTGTTTGTTTTACTGCTATCTCCGGGCAGAGGAGGGCTTTTTCTTTGGGGGTTTCCTGGAAGTCCCCTCAGGGGGTCCTCGAGCCCACTCACCTCCAGGACTGGGATGGAGAACAGCAGCCTGTCTCGGGCTATTTGGAGTGACTCGGTCATGGGGCAGGTCACCGCAAAGTACTGGAGGATCTTCTTGGAGGCCTCTGTCTTCCCAGCCCCGCTCTCCCCGGAGATGAGGATGAAGTGGTTGTTGAGCTCTGAGCACATCATGCGGTAGGCGTTGTCGGCGATGGCGTAGCTGGAGGAGTCACGGAAGCACATCCATTTTTACTGCTGCTTGATTGTCTCTAATAGCTGCTGGGCAGATGGACAGGACTCCCGGCCCCGGGAAGCCTCGGCTAGCCTGTGCCACCTCATCCTCTGCCAGGATCACCTAAGTGACCCGGTGCAGAGCGTACGAGATGATGAACTCCAGTCACACTGAGGCTAACGGCAAGGGATGCACTTTTAGAGTCTACCTGAGCGGTGCTTGGTGGTGACTGCCAGCTTGACAGTCTCTGGGATCACCTGAGAGATGGGCCTGCCAAGGGCACCGTTCACTCCCTGCGATCTTGTGCTGTGTGGCTAGAGGTGGAGAAGTGGGCCACAGTGTGCCCTCTGCTTCCTGACTGTGAATGCGGTGTGACCAGCGCCTCAGGTTCTGCCTCCTTAACTTCCCCGCCATTGTCAGACCCTTTCTTCTGTAAGCTGCGTTTGTCAGGGCATTTTATGGAAGCAACAGAAAATAACTAAGACAACCTAATTAATTTGATTCCAGATACTGAATCCTAAGGCTTCTTGGATGTTAAGCACAGTCTACCACCAAGCTGTAATCCGGCCTCAGCTATCTGTCTGTCTATCTATCTATCTATCTATCTATCTATCTATCTATCTATCTATCTATCTATCTATCTGGCTTTTCAAACAGGGTTTCTCTGTGTAGCTCTGGCTGTCCTGGAACTCGCTCTGTAGACCAGGCTGGCCTCAAACTCACAGATATGTCTGCCTCTGCCTCTGGAGTGCTGGGATTAAAGGCATGCGGCACCAACATCCATTTACATTTCTTTTGAGAATAAGTCAGACTGGAAATTATATCCTGTGAGGCATTGTATCAACCGTAGGTAGAAACAGCACCTTGTCTAAATGTTAAACAGCTCTGTAAATACGAGAAAACACTGTTTTCCCAACAGGTGGGGTACAGGGGAACATAAAGGTTAGAGACTCTGACACCCTCAGCACATGAGGTGAAACTACCACAGCAACTTACCCCCAGGGTCAGAAACCGAACTCAAAGCTCAGCTGAGAGCTGGTGAGCTCAGGGCTCCATGGTGGGGCAGTTGTTGATAGTGTTGAAGACACATTAAGAGGAATGGCTTCGCCTCCAAGACAAGTGAGGGGAGAACAGACCCTTAAATCCCCAGCAGAGGGAAGCAGGCAGCTCAGCAAAGCAGTGCGCAGACAAGGCAAGAAATTGCTCAGGGGTCCTCAGCCGCAGTGACACGTGGGCACCAGTAGGCGGCACCACAGCAGCCGCATCCCAGAGAGGGTGACTCTAGCCTCACGCATCTCTGTTGTTCCACAAAGAACCCTCCTCTTGCCCACTTAGACCGTGAGTCAGAAGTGGCCTGCTAACATTTTGTACTGCTTTGACGTGCAAAAACCTATGAGAGTCCATCAAGGAGGTGTGAGGCTGGGAGTGAGGATGATGGATGGGCAGATGGATAGACGGATGGGTGGATGGACGGATGGATAGATGGATGGATAGATGGATGGACAGATAGATAAACAGGAGGACATAAAGAAGGAAGAGAGGATAAAATACAGAATAAGAAAAAAGAAAACCGGGCCCAGACTTGACCCTAGGGAAGGTACTTACACGTGTGGGGGCAGTTCAAAGAAGTTGACCCCTTGATAGAGTTCCATCTGGCTGGCAGTGTAGATCCCCAGTTCCTGGTACGGATTCACAGACACAAGCAGCGTCCCGATATATGTCTGCAGGAAGGCACCACACAGTCTGGCGGAATTCAGTATACAAACAGTGTCCTGCACTTGCCCCTCTACTCCCCCGCCCCGCGCTGACTCCAGTTTGGGGATGTAACCCAACAGGTAAGTCAGGTGTGTACCCTGCTGACACGGAGCTAAGTGTGCATGTGTGTGTGGGGGTGTGAGAGCAGATAAGCAGCGCAGGCTCAAGACTGCATCAGAGAAGTGTTCACAGGTGTGCAGAGGGCAACAGGCAGGGAGGCTGCATTAGCCCGTGGGCTTCCAGAAGCTTCCCTTGAGGAGGGGATATCAGTGTAGAAGCTTGAAAGATGAACAGCTAGTCATGGCCAGGAAGCGTGCTTTAGGATGAAGGGTCCAGAGGGGAAGGCTGAGAGCACTCAGCAGGGGCAGCGAAAGCCCGAGGGCGTGGGAGGCTGAAGGGGAGAGAGGCCGCCTGGAGACGACCCTGACCATATGGCCTGAGCTCTGCAGGAGCTGGCATCCTGTTCTGAGTACAGTGGCTGGGGCAGACGGGCTCTCCTCACGAGGACCCAGTTAATGCTTCACAGCCATCTCTGTGAGCACTGGCTGAACGGACCAGCCAGCTGATCAGCCCCCTAAAGCCCCACGCACGCCCCGTCTCCCAGAGCTCCTCCAGACTTCAGCTGTTCAGATTCAAACCCGTCCAAGTGCATACGTTTGTGACTTCCCCACTGGCAAAAGACCCGCTGGAAAGCAGCTGTAAATAAACAGGACGTCTAAGGTCTTAAGGTCAAACAAGAGTATCTGGGGCCCTTTGCAGTGCTTTCAGATTCCGGCTTTGCCTTTTCACACCACGGAGGGGCAGAAGTCTCCATCAGGCATGCTCAGACCATTCCCGCTAACATTTCTAATCACTAGGACAAAAATCAGCTAGAGACCTGGAACAGGGAAGAATATGTTGATAAAAAAATCTCCACTACTTTAAACAGTGCATTCAGCGGCCTGGAGGGTGGAAAGTTCACCCACTCAAAACGGCAACTCTTGGTCTAGCCCTGATGAACCTGTTATCCCACATCACTCACATTTTGCTTGTATAGAAAGTCTGTCTGTTTCCACTTTTACAAGTAAGGGTGACGATTCTGAATGTCAGGGGATGGAACATATAATTTAAGAATTTTTTTTTCTGGTAACCTTGGTTTCAACACATTGAATGATAATATATAGTATATATTTTATATAAACATATACAATTTATATTATGTACTATTATTATAATTATATAATAAATGTAAATATATATTTCTCACTATAAGACATATATTTTTGTTTCTGTTGCAGACCAACCTTTTCTACTGGTCTTGTTTTCTTGAAGACTTATGGGTACAGAGATGATCTCTTATATTCCCTGGCTGGCATCTATTTTCCTTGTTTCAAAAGATTCCATTCAGGAATGCCCCTGTCCCAGCTCTGGGTCAGGGATGCTGGGACTGTAGCCTTCTCCTCCAGAGCCGGCTTTAACCTGTTTCGGCCTGTGGGGATTGGTTGAGAGGCAGGAGCTTGACCCAAGGTGGACCAATCTGAGCCAGTGCCTGCTCTGCCCTCAAGTAACGCAAACTGAGGGGTTAGTGTGGCCTGGGGGTGTTAAGCTACTGCTGCCTCCCTGCGGGGTGGAGCGCCCTCTACTGGCCCTCTGTGGCTGCGTCAGTGGCGAGGTCATTTGGGGCATCCTGGCCGAGCACAGGGAGCTAACAGACATAAGCGCGACTGGGGAACGGTTACGCTACATAGATGAGGTTCTCTCTGAAGCGCTTGCGAAGATTCTCCAGGAAGGCGGACTCGCTGGTGTAGGCGTCCAGTAGCACAAAGTCCTGCACTCCGACCTTGTCCCGGGCCGTGAGGGTCCCTTCCATGTGCAGACGGATGTGTTTCCTCCTCACTTCTTCCTTCTGTGGGGAACAGAACATTCCTCAGCGGCTGTTAGCCAGAAATGTCAGCCGTGAGTCGGGTGCCTGCCGGGAAACAGCTGCGAAACCCCGAGACAGTGCTGAGGTGTCCCGGCTGAGATGGCAATGATGCTAAGACAGTCTGCGCACGTATGTCCGCTGGTTCTTTATATGTATTTATGTTTATGTATGTGTGAAAGTGTATATATTGTGTATATATTTATATATGTATGTATGGGTATATATTTATAAATATATATTTATATATGTATATATTATGTATTGTGTATGTTGAATGTGTGTATGCGTATATATATTTATATGTGAGTGTGTGTATATTACATGTGTATGTGTTTATATGTATGTGTGTACATGTGTATGTATCTGTGTACACAGTAATGGCAGCTAACAGATGCCCAGTACGTATTATGTGAGACACTATTCTAAAGGTTTGGCTTGTAGCGTCTCTGTTAATTCTGGTCCTGATGTTCTGCTGAGGTTGGTGAAGAAATTGAGGGATGCTACAGCCATGATCCAGAGTGCAGAACCAGGTGTGACCAGTGAGGAGGATGTTGCAGTTGGTAAAATGCCTGCGTGCAACTATGCAGACTTGAGCGCGATCCCTAGAACCCCTGCAGAAAAGCTGGGCATGACGGCGTGCACGCACGTAGTCCTGAACTCGGTGTGTGTGTATGGGGGGGGGAGGTGAGCAGATTCCTGGGGTTTGCTGGCCAGACAGCCAGACAGCTGACCCGTGGGCCCCAGGCCACGAGAAGTTCTGTGTCAAAGACTGCAAACAGACAACCCAAGGTGGATGGCTCCTGAGGAAGAACCCAGAGGCTGTTCCCTGGTCTCCCCATGCGCGGGCACACACATATGCACACACTCACACACACAAAATAAAAATCTCAGTTAAAGCAGCCTGACCTAGAACTTGCTTTTCTGACCTGCCCGCCATGAGAGCTGACTGTCTAAATTGACCTTGGAATTCCCAGACGAGAGATGGGTCATTTTCTTAGTCTGTTTTTTATTGCTGAGATGAAACACTGACTTCCAAAAGCAGCTTGGGGGAGGAACGGGTTTCCTTGGCTCACGGGTCATAGTCCATCACTGAGGGAAGTCAAGGCAGGAACCTAGAGGCAAGAGCTGAAGTGGAAATCATGGCAGAGCGCTGCTCACTGGCTTGACCCACCTGCTCAGGGACAGCACCGTCTATGGTGGGCTGGACCCTCCCGCATCAGTTAACAATCAAACAATGCCCACAGCTTTGTCCTGCCGCCAGCCTGATGAAGGCGCAACAGATTCCCTCCGCTCGGGGGTCAAGCTGAAAGCCATCATCGGCCACCACCAGAGGGCGTTCTTGCCCCAGTGGATTCCTCATGAAGGACAATCTTGGACTTCAGACCTCACTAGAAGGTGTGTTGGGACGTCACTGGGCTGAGACAGCCAGAGCTGGCCTATGGCCACCGGGCAGTAGACCCAAAGCATTACACGGTGGGAGGCGGGAATCACCTTGGCTGAGCCCAGTCCGGGGTGTGGGCACCTCTGCAGCTTCCAAGCTTGGCGTGTGAACTGTGCGTCAGAAGACTGGGACAACGTGATCAACAAGAGGTTGTGTCACAGTCAGATCACATGTTACTAGTGTATAGCCATAAATCGAAGAAAACCCGGAGTTCAACAGGGAACGAGGAAAAGAGACGGCGCTGGACACTGCAACGTGTCTCCAGCGCCCTCTAGTGGGTAGCTGAATTAACACAGCGCTAACTTCAGGGATAGAGTTTCCATGACTGCAGGCTGGGCTGGCAGAAAGGGCGAACCCGGATCTGGGGGGCAGTAACTGAACAACTGGAACAGGCAAGTCAGGGTCCTGAACAGCCGAAAGGACCTTATGAAGAGAAACAAAGGTTGGGGACTCACACACTCACCCTGAAGTGACCCAGACTGTTCACAGGTGGAGACAGCTCAACAGTTAGGAGTGCCTGCCGTTCCCACCATCTCTGTCAGGCAGCTCATTGCTACCTCTTCTGGCCTCCACAGGCACCTCACACACAGGTGCACAGGCACACAACTTAAAGTTAAGTTAAATTTTTTTTAAATTTTAAGTTAGTGTATTTGCTTTGTTTTTTTGTTGTTTGTTTTTTTTGCTTTGTTTTGTTTGTGGTTTCTTTTTCATTTCCTTCCTTCCTTTTTTTTTGGTAAAGTACCAATGCACTTAGGGGAAGAAATGGAAAATCATCTCAAGCAATGGGGCAGGAATCCCTAACCATCTACCAGTATAGCTGCAGCTCAGCCCTCACCTTACGCTATGTGGGATACAGTGTTCAGCCAAGCACACAGACTGAAAACTGAGGCGTTCTTAGGTCTACATGTGAGTGTTAAAAATCAGTAAAACTATTAACAGAAAATAAGTGTATCTTCCAACCAGAGGAGGGCATAAAGTGTTTTCAGGTGAGATGTGGGAAGACATGATGGTTAAAGAAAAAGCTAGAAGTTAGACTTTAGTGATAAAGCACCTCAGAATTAAGGAAATAAAAAACAAACAAACAAACAAAAAAACCCTACAGCTGTGAAGGGTCTGTTCGAGGACTAGCAGCTACCTACAGTTCAGAGCCTGAGCAAGTATGAGGCCCTGAATTCAAATATCCGACACTCAGCTAGAGACTCCGGCACAGCTGGAATGACCAGCTTCTGGTCCGGCGAGAAACCTCGCCCCAAGGTGAAGCTGCAAGCGTAGGGAATGGTGCAGCAGCCCAGGACTCTGCTTGGTTTGGGCTATGCACACCGCTCTCTCCTGATGATGCATCTGGCAGCCTGGGACCCTGATCTGCATGTACTGTGCCCACATCCCTACCTCTGAACAATGCACCTAGCAAACTACGAACCCCACCCTGACTCTACCCCTGTAGGCTTACTCTGCCTCTGAACAATGGGATATGTCTCTCCTCCTAACAGCCATTAAGCTTCGATTCTGTCCAGTCACACGCTGATTCTGTCTGGTATGAGAGCAGGGGACACAGAGCCCTCTTGAAGTGGCTTGGGAGCACGTGCAGTGAAGCACACTGCGTCCTCCAAGTGAACTGAGGCGCAATCCGACCTGCACACGATCGAAATCAGATGCCTTAGGCAGAGGGGCATGCCCAATGAGCAAAGGCCTTCCTCATCCAAGTCGAGCCAAGCCTGGTGACCTGCATTTGATCCCTTTATCCCGTATGGTAGAAGAGGTGCAAACCCACAAGTAGTTCTCTGGACCACACACAGAGAGTAAATAATTTAAAGCACAGAACTATGCTGTTCCTAAAAACCAGACTCCTTCCAGTGAAAGAAGCTGTAAGCAATGACCTGGGTCCTCAGGGCCCCCATTCACGTGACCCTGTTATCAATCTTTTTTTTTTTTCCTATGTAATCTTGGCTAGCCTGGAACTCACTGTGCAGACCAGGTTGGCCTTGATCTTATACAGATCCACCTGCTTCTGCCTCTCAAGTCCTGGGTTGAAAGTATGGTCCACCATGCCTGGCCTAACATTAACTTGACAGTATTATTTTCTTTCTGAGCTGTTCTAGCTCTTTGCTTTGAACAAACTTTGTGTGTTCTTTTGTAAATATATTCGGGCCTTAATTTCAGTTCTTTGAATAAAAGGCCAAGAATCCAGACACATCTGGCCCAGACCCAATTACAAATAGCAAGGACAATGAGCTGGGGAGCCATAGAGGAACACACACACACACACACACACACACACACACACACACACACACACACGGTGCGGGGAAGGGGGTTTGAGGGAGAGAGAGAGAGAGTAAGTGGACATCATAGTTCAAATACAAGAAAAAAAAATCATTTAAAAATGGGAAAAAGACCTAGACAACCTAATCACAAAGAAAAATAAGGGACATAGGCAAGTAGTCACTCAATACAAAGTGCTCAGGGCCGTTGCTTATCGGGGAGATGCCACTGAGAATGCCAAGATGATGCCACCGGAAGAGGCAAGGTGAAGATTGACACAGCCAAAGGAGACTGAATCCACGCCTGCAGCTGGCAGGAAGGGAGGCCTGGCGGCTCCTAATGAAGTCAGCCCGGTCTCCAGCCTTTGATCAGCATTCCCACCCGAAGTATTTACACAGGAGCAGTGTAAACCCAGGGCCACAAAAGACCGAAATACCAAGTCCAGCCCGCGCACAGCTTCATTTAGAGTGGCCCAGAACTGGAAACAGTCCAAAGACCCATCAACAGGAGAATGGATGTGGCCCATCTGCACCGAAGACCGAACATAGCAATAAAAGCTAAGTAAAGGGTTCGAGAGAGCGTGGAAGACGCTCCCGGACATTGTGGAAGAATCCACAGACAAAAGGCAGGCCCCGTGCAAGGGCATTTGTGTGACTGTCTGGGGCAAGCAGAGCTAATCGATGGCGGACACTCAGAACAATCGCCGCCTGGTGGGGGCTGCCAGAGGAAGGACATTTGTGCAGAAACTTTCTGTACCCGATAAAGCTGTGAGTCAGCAAGCCACAGGCAGGCACGTCGCTAACGCGTGCGGCTTTCAGCCTGGCTGTGCTTGATCGGTTCTTGTTAGACAGAACCATAAAGATGGAGGGGATGGAGAGGCGGAGGCATGTATGGAAAAGCAGCAGCGAGCCGACCTGGGGCACGAGGCTATCGTGTTTGCTTTGCATAATTTAGAAGAAAAAAAAATATTTCTGTAATAAAAAGTTAAAACCCAAAAATATGGAAAAACACTGGCCAGCAGATGTCTCCCTACACTAGCTCACTAGAGCCAGAAGACCCAAACCTCTACCCTTACTGCTTTCTTTCACAATTGGTCAATTGAAACTGGGACCCAAGCAAGACCTGATGGGTGCTGAGAACCAAACTCACATCCTCTGGAAGAGCAGTAAGTTCTCTGAACCATGGGCATCTGGCGTGTTTCACTTACGTCAATCATCCTCACTCAGGCTAGCCCGATTTTACTCCTGGGAGCCTACTTATTGGGCTGGAGTCCTGTGACCTGACTTACTCCTCTTCAACAGTTTCACTGCTTGTCAAGAAGCCAAGATGGCGGCTGGAGAGACGGCTCAGTGGTTAAGAGCACTTGCTGCTGTTGCAGAGACCCAGGTTGAGTTTCCAGCGCTCACAACCATCCTTAAGTTTAGTTCCAGGGGATGTGATGCCCTCTCCTGACCTCTGCCATCGGGCACACATTTGATGCATAGACACACATGAAAGCAAAATGCTCATCGTATACAAAATAAAATAAATCAAAGAAGGAGGAGGACAAGGAGAAGAAAGAGGAGGAGGAAGAGCATGAGGAGGAGAAGGAGGAGGAAGAGGAGGAGAAGGAGGAGTAGAAGGAAGAAGATGATGAGGAAGAGGAGGAGAAATCAAGATGTTTCAGGCTAATTTTATCTGACTTATAACCCACACCTTGATTCTGGCTTCTCATTGGGAGGGTAGATGGATGGCACAGATGCTAGAGAACTTGCACATGTATCTGCACACACGTGTGTGCCTGTGCTTGAGCTGTAGACCTATTAAGTCAGGTACTGAGGCTCTTGCTACTCACTGTGCCTGTCCTGAAACTCCTCCCCTACCTCCCCATTTAAACTCCGGTTTAATGACCGGGAAACTTTTCACTGGCTTCATCCCATGCTCTATGTACCATAGGGTCTTAAAGCCAACATCAGCCCTGTCATTGATGCAGTTACTGAGCACTTGGGTTTCTTAAGGAATATCTGAAATTTATTCTTTGACCTTATACACATACACAATTTCTCATGATCATATTACCTCAACTCCCCCTCCTCTTTTTAATTAGTCTCCTGCCTCAGCCTCCTGAAGGCTTAGGATTCTGTGGATGCATCACTGTGCCAGAAGCAGTCTGGATTTTGTGAGATTTTTTTAAATTGTTCTTTTATGTGTATGAGTAATCTGTCTACATATATGTCTGTGGCCATGTGTGTGTCTGGAAACCACGAAGGTCAGAAGAGGGCACAGATCCCCTGAAACTGGGCTTACAGATGGTGGTGAGCTGCTGTGCGGGTGCTGGGAATTGAACCCGGGGAGTCTGCAAGATCAGCCAGTGCTCTTAACCGCTGAGGCAGCTTTCCTAACACTTTGTGTTTTAATGAGTTCTTTGTTCTCCAGACATGCCTCACCAGGCAGGACACAGTTCTGTGTTTTAATTTCCCTTGAGATAATTTATCTCTGTGGCTGGAGTGTGCACTAAATGCGCATTTAAGCTTAGGTCCACCACCACCACCATCATCTCCATCCCCATCATCATCCTCAACACCACTATCAGCTCCATCATCACCACCATCACCACCATCATCTCCAACACCATCATCACCACCACTACCACCATCATCTCCAACACCAACATCAATACCACCATCATCTCCATCCCCATCATCATCATCAACACTACCATCAGCTCCATCTCCATCACCACCATCACCACCATCATCACCAACACCAACATCAATCAACACCACCATCACCATCACCATCATCACTACCAGCACCATCATCATCACCTCCATCACCATTATCATCATCACCTCCATCACCATCATCACCACCACCATCATCTCCATCACCATCATCACCACCAGCACCATCAGCACCATCACTGTCAGTGAGTACAGTGCATATGGCACACCATGCACGTGGAAGTCAGTAGACAGCTCTGGGGAGTCGGTTCTCTCCTTGCACTGTGGGTTCCAGGGACTGAACTCAGGCGGTCAGGCTCACACATCGAGTACATTTATCCGCTGAGCCATCCTGCGGCCCCAGAGCCACCTTCCCGCTCAGTAGTGTACACATCATCCTGAGACATAAGAGCAACTCTGCAGCGTAAACAGGCGCTTTGTGGACACTGCTGAGGAACCTGTGTGCCAGGAGACAGAAATACACATGGAGAGCGCAAGGAGAGACTGCCTCCTCCTTGCTGAGATGGCAACAATGGAAAACGTCAGGAATGAGAAATGTTAGGCCTCCACTCAGCTTGCCAGCTTCTCCAAACAGAGCCACTCTCTGGCAGGCTCCCAGCGGCAGAGGAAACACAATCCTGTCATGGTGAGGATCATGTGACCCTGTTGACACTAAAACCACAAAATGGTGGTGAAACATGGATCACATGGGCATATGAATGAAGGCTTTATAAAACTATTAATTTTCTTCGTTTTTTGGGAAGCTTTTCTTTTTTGTAAAGATTTATTTTTATTTATTATGTATACAATGTTCTGCCTGCATGTGTGCCCGCCTGTTAGAAGAGGGCACCAGATCTCATTATAGATGGTTGTAAGCCACCATGTGGTTGCTGGGAATTGAACTCAGGACCTCTGGAAGAGTAGCCAGTGTTCTTAACCTCTGAGCCATCTCTCCAGCCCCTAAAGCTATTATTTTCAAGTGTGGAATAAAATGTTTATTCATTTATTATTTTTTTATGTGTGTGTCTAAGTGTAGACAGAGATTAAAGGAGGTCATTGTCATCAGATCCCCTGGAACTGGAGTCACAGGCATTTGTGAGTCACCATGTGGGTGCTGGGAATGAAAATAATGTCCCCTGCAAGAACAATGCCCTTAACCTCTGAGGGTGTAACAGACCCCAGACCTTAGCACAACTGACTGCATGATGGAAGTACCATTCAGGGTGTAAAACTCAGTATGTAGACAGCACCACCTCCCATGCCACAAGCAAGGCCTAATCCATCGAAGTCCACAGTTCTGGGAAGTCTTTAAGAGCGCTAACCTTGCCTTTTGGCTTCTGTAGCTCCATTTATGGCTAACTGTTCTTGTCAACTGAGGTATGGCACCTGAGGCTGTGGTTTTTGGGGCTAAAAGCTCACCCCGAGAAAGGCTCAGGGCTATACTGGGATCCCCAACACCCGGTGTGGTCGCTGTCTGGCATCAACTTGGTCTGAGCAGTCTTCTCTTACAGATACCCCCCGACAGAGGGGGACAGGGTACTTCCAGCAATCACGACGTATGGCTGTGGGAGGCGGGTGTGGCGCCGGGATCAAACCCAGTGCATGTGAGCTGTTAGACACAACTGAACAAACAAAACAAAACAACAGACAAAAGGCACATAGCAAGAACAGTGTGGAACGGACATGGATTCTGATTATTTTTTTTAATGATCTAGAAAATCTGAATATTCAATTATATCAAGGAATTAATAATCTGTGTGGTACTGGGATCATGCCTATGTTTTTGAAAGACTGTTACTTGGACACAAGTTCTGAAATGCATCATAGCTGAATTTACATCAACTAGACTGCCTGGCCGGGGACCCTCACGCCCCTCCCCCCCCATTCCAGCACTGGAGTGTTCTGCCGTGCTTGGTCTTATGAGTGCAGGGGTTCTGGGCTCAGGTCCTCTTGCTTGCACCTGACTGAGCGATCACTCCAACACCACGTAAATGATAAAGTCGGAATTAAGAGATTACTTAATAAGAAACGTAACAAAAGACATAAGACCATGGGGAGCATTGCAAGTTGTTACAAGATCCCGTGTGGATAAAAACCCACAGAGGTGGATGGGTCTGCTGGCTGCCAGAGGATGGAGGGAGGAGGCATCGGGGAGAATGGAGGTGGCCGGGGTGGGAACGGGCACATCACCTTGAAGGAAAGTGATTCATCAAGGCCTGGTGAAGGTGGAGCACAGGGCAGTAACCAGGCGTTGGCTCCTCCAGTCATGGGTGGGGGTGAGGGGGAGAAGTAAGCAGAGATGCCTAAGGGTGACAAACCTATGACATTCAGAGAGGAATGCCGCAATCAGTTCCACAGGCCGCACAGCACCAGGCACCTGTGAATTCACTCAAGACCGCCCACACGCAGAGTCGGTGGAGGGCAGGTACATCAGGGGGCAGGTGGAAACTAGAAGTGGAGAGGAGGGCTGGTCATGTGGCCAGTGTGAGGGGAGACTAAAGAAGAAAGAGTCTGACCCCAGAGTACACTTGCTTGTTGCACGCGTGCACCCCCCCGCCCCCCTCACAGGAATGGAGAATGCATGGCACATCTGCAACGGAAGAGTAGACAATCACACATCCCATCAGCAGTGTGTTGTTGGCAGCCAGGAGAGTGAGGGTGGTGGGTGCCACTGTGCTCATCAATGTCCATCCACTCTCCAAAAAACGGTGCCTTAGAGGGCAGCAGGTCACGTTAGTGTGTAGACTCTGAGAGTAATTCAAGAAAGATTCCAGACGAGCATCCTCGAAAAGGCACGGATGCACGAGGCAGCCTGGCGACTGCTGAAACACAAGGAGCTGAGTATGGTCTCCCACAGCACTGCCTGGTGGAGGCAGACAGGCCTTTGTGAGTCAAGCTGAACGTGCATGCTTTACATGGTGCACATGGTGCACATGGTGCGTACGAGGAGGTCAGAGGACAAGCTGCTCAAGCCGGTACTCTCCCTCCATGGGGCGTGTTTCA
>CM053766.1:112971860-112987346 GCA_028658305.1 Pachyuromys duprasi
GGGGGGGGCAGGGGTGCACCAAAGCAAGTACCTGGCTAGTGCAAGCGGTTTGGGGTACTCCCCTTTGAGTTTAAAAAGCCCTCCGAGCCTCTGGGTGGCCGAGTGACAAGCACTGCTTCTGTCTGTTCTCTCCTCCCCAATTGACACAGACAGCCCTGAGCAGAAGATAGACGTCACAACTCCCATGGCCCCTCACTTCAGTCAGGATGTTTGCTGTGGTCTCTGAGTTGGTCACAGAGACCTCTCATCTCGCTTCAACTGACAGAATCTTCCCAGCTCATCTTACTGATTCTTAATCTGTAGCTCCTCCTCTATGCCTTCCCTGACCCGGCCCCACCCAACCCAACCCGTACTGAGTACCAAAATCAGAGCCCCCTGCTAGTCATGCAAGCACCCTACCACTGAGTCCTATCCAGACGTTGGGGTTTAGGGGAGCCTTGCCATTTACCACTGGTTCATTTCAAACCTGTGTATTCCAGGCTAGTCTGGGCTCCTGCCTCCTGTCTGAATCCTAGGATGACAGGAGCAGATTTCCAGGCCACGCAAGCACGCACGCACGCGCGTGTGCGCGCACACACACACACACACAGAATTAGTTTGCACAGGATATAAAAACCCACATTGTGCCGGTCTGTGATGGCTGGAGGAGGCAGCACTGACGGGCTTTCTGCAGGCTGGAACACTCTGTCGAGACTGAGATAGTTAGACATGCATACGGTTTATATTAATCCAGTAGGCGCCACACTTATTTTACACACTTCCCAGTTTGCAAGCGACACCCCATGATAGAAGGACTCTAAAAGGCTGTCTCGTTGCATTTCTAATGCTCAGAGGGAAGCAGGTGAGCTCATAGTCCCTGCCGAGTCTGTGCTGCCATGTTTTCATCTTTTCTGTGCGTAATTGTACCAGGAACTCGTGAAGGTGTGAAGCCTTGTTTCCTCTGGAAAATTGGACTCATGGGGCAAGCAAGTAAATCAGTTTGCTCACATTCAGGACAGGTCACTGCTCCCCCTCCATCTCCCGAAAGGTTTTTGTTTCAATTTGCCACAAAGTCCTGAGGTTGTCTCCTCTCTAAGGCTTCAGAGAGCAAGGCTTTCAGGCTCCATTATATGTCCATCAAAAGCTCTAATGCACAGACAGAGATTCCTTCTTTGTATACTATCTACGCGTGATTTCTTCTTATCTGGGAGGGGGAAGCGAGAAGGAAGATGTCTGGGGTCTGTGAATTGAAGTTTCTAGGAAGAAGAATGCCACGCTTTCGAAAGTGTTTACAAGGCTGAAGTCCCAGTTCACACCCCACCCTCTCAGAAAGTACCAGACACAGGTGCGTGTGGCCTGAAGGTCAGCCTGGGACATCAGGAAGCTTGGGCTGTAAACCCACCCCCCTACACACACACACACACACACTAGCAATGAAGCAGAGAAAAAGAGACACGCACACCTACAAGAGATACAGGGAGGATGGTAGGCTAGACCCTGCACACACTGGCTGTCAAATTACCAAGAGGACAGCCCTCAAGCTCTGACGTTCACATTGCACAAATTTCAGGAAGCTCCAGAAACTTCTCTCTCCTGTAAGCACTCAGACTTGAGCACCAAGGCGCCGTCCCAGAAAGACAGCAGACAGCCAGAGAGAAAGGAAGGAATGGGGGGAAAGGCAGACCAAACGTGGTAAAGGGAAAGTGGCAGCCCCCATCCCCGGGGTCTCAGGCTTGAGGCTGAGAAGGGGCTGCCAGAGTCTCCTCTGGAATGGACAGAGGTCGGGGAGCCGCTTCTCTTTCCCAAACCCAAGGGGGGGCAAGTAAGTGAGAAAATCGCCCAGAGTTCAAACATTCCTTTACAACCACGACTTTAAATACTAAATGTGTTTCATGGCTGCCATCTTGAAAAACATTAGTTAGCCAAAGGCGCCCTTTGATTCCCATCTGGGATGGAAACACTGGCGGATAATCCATTGAAACGGTCCAGGCACAAAGGCCTTTCTGCGACAGTCATGGAGCTTGTGAAGGACAACATTTTTGTGTGCAAAATAAAACGTTTTAATGCGCTACAATCCATTACACATATAGCTCTCCATTTCCTTTCAGTAATGATTCATTAGAAAACATTTAACGTCACTGCTGATTTCACACTGGGCAGTCTGGGCACAAAGGACGGGAGATGGCCCATTTAGAAGGGGCTGGAGCCTTCTTTTCTAATCTGAGAGACTCCAAGGAGGTGGGGCCCGCAGGACACAACAGGCCGGCTAAATTGTGCGGGTAACGGTCAAAGCACCCCCGCCTACTTTGACACTCATTTCAAGATGACAGCGGACAATAGAGTTTTGTTCCGGGCAGCCCTTTCTTGCCTGCCGTCTACATCACGGCGCACACGGAGCCCGCCCGCCACTTGGCCCACCTGCCTCCTCCCTCCCGCCTCGTCCACTCCCTCCTCTGCTTCTCTGCCGGCTCCCCCTTTAACACAAAGAGACAGGTGAAGAATATGAGAAAAGGGGGCATTCAGCGTGTCAGCTCCCATAACACAACTGCCTGTCAGGTTCCCTCCGAGCCCTCAAACGTCTGGGCTGAGGCCAGACACCCCGCTCCGAGCTAGGTTAGTTAGCGGGTGAGAGCTCCAGAGCCGCTGCTTGCATGCCCTGTAGAATGCCACCTCCTGGGCCTGGGCGCTGCAAACCCTCCTTAATAACAACGGCAGCTACAGTTTGCTGTCAGGGCAAAGATCGACCCACCGGGCCATGCGCACACTCCTCTGGTGCCAGCAATTCCAAACATTTGCTACAAAAAAAAAAAAAAAAAAAAAGTGTGTACAAAATCACTCCTGTAGATGAAATTGGAAAAGTCTTAGAGCCTTAAAACACACACACACACACACACACACACACACGAACATACACACAGGTGCAAAGGGCTTCTCGTGTGCTTTCTCTGCCGACACTTCAGCCACGGGCACTTGGTGGTGTACTCAGAAGAAATCAGTGGGAGGGTGGACATGGTGGTTCACGCCTGCAATGCCTCAGGAGGCTGAGGCAGGAGGATTATGACTTCCAGGCCAGCCTGGGTTAGAGAGTGAGACTTTGTCTCAAGAAAGGACAGCAACAGCACTGATAAGGAGGGAGGAGGAAGAGGGGTGTTCAGGCACGGGCGGGCGCTGGCCCCCACATCCCTGCGCTGCCATTGCTCCTGCCAGAACAGCCCTCGTGTGGGGCTCACTCGCCTCCAGTTATCATCTCGAGTTACCAACAACCGCCTTTGGGGGCTGGCAAGATGGCTCAGTGGTTAAAGCGGCTTGCTGCCAAGCCTGAGAATCTGAGTTCAATCCCAGGACCCACACAGTAGGAAGAGAGAACTGACCCCTGCAAGTTGTCCTCAGACCTGCACACACACACAAAAGTAAACAAATATAATTGACATTTTGATAAACGAAGCCTGCCTGGGGCCTTCCAGTGGCAAGCAGGGACATGTTACCTAACATGGCACAGAGAGGAATCGAAATTCCTAATGAAGCTGTTGGCACTCAGCCAGGTCAGTGAGCCACAGACGGAAAACGTGCAGCGTGCTCTGGGCAGGGATCAGCAAACTGGTTCAAAGCCTGATCCAGACCTGGCTCTCCAGGAAGGCCAAACACTGTCGCCTTTGAAATGGCTGGAGGAAATCAAAGAAATACTTTGTAACACAAGAAGAGACTTAGTAACAGGAGAAGAGCCTACAAGTTCACGTTTCAGTGTCCGTGTGTGTGTGTGTGTGTGTGTGTGTGTGTGTGTGTGTGTGTGTTTAGTGGAGCACAGCTAGCCTTCTCTCCATGTGTATCTGTCTGTGTGCAGTGTTTATGTGCGTGTGTCTATGTGTTTGTGTGTGTGATATGTGCCTTTGTATGTGTGGCTGTCTCTCTGTGTGTATACATGGTGTGTGTATGTGTGTGTGATTCTGTGCATATGGTATGTCTATGTGCCACTGTCTCACTGTACAGATGTATGGCCGTCACAGAGGCAACATGGTTCTCAAGGCTTACAACAGTCTCTCTCTAGGCCCTTGTAGCCAAAGTGTGTGGAAGAGGTTTTCTGTGCAGCTTAGCCTAGTTCCCTTGGGACCCCAGTCCCTGAATCAGTGGTACTTAAAATCACAGGTGCCAACAGCACAAAGTGAGATGCAAATGCAAGCCTGTCCAAACACAGCCCAAGGCTGCTTACTCTGTGCCCCTTGACTTGAAGCTGCGGTGCTTCCAAGCTAAAGCTCAGCTAGGCTTGGCGGAGCCCAGCATTCCTTTCTAATGCTGAACCGGCGGATGAAGAGTTCAAGGTCAGCCTGGGCTACATCAGCTAGGCTCTCAGAAAGCCTCTGGGACAGTGTTCTCCCCAGCTCTGAATGCTGGGCACCGAAAACCGAGGATGGAGCCCAGGCTGGCGGCAGCCGCAGTTAAATGAGGGATTATCTTCTGATCTAACGACCAGCAGGCAGTTAGCGTTTTACTACCCAGCTGCAGTCTCTTAATCACCGATGGGCTCAATTATGGGTATCAGCAAACAGAGTGATGCCCCTAAATTACCGAGGATTAGATGAGCTGCTGGTGAAGCTGAGAACGGTTCAGGGGTATTAATTGGTTCGTGGGAGGTACAGGTGGAGGGAGAGCAGTTACAAGTGCATGGTTGTATTTTTCAGCGGAAGTGCTGGGTGAAAGGTATGGAAAGCAAGACTAGATTTTTCTAAAACATGCTAAGTGAGAAGGACGCCCTGGAAGGGCTGGAGCATCGCCTCAGGGGTGGAGAGGGCTTGCTGCTCCTACAGAGGCTCTGCATTTGATTCCCAGCACCTTGTAGCAGCTCCAGGGGGGTTCGCACCCTTTTCTGGACTCTGTGGGTACCCGCACACCGTTTTAAAACAGTAAAAATTGATAATAATAATAATAATAATAATAATAATAAAACTATGCAATTTACAGCCATCTTAAAGGAAAGCCATCTCTTCAGGCACAGGTAGCCTTCCCTGAAGGACACCGGAGTTCTTCGTTGGGCTCACGTTCCCATGGGCTTGTGAAGGAAGTACTTTCAGGAGCATCATCCTGTCATCCTCAGCTACTCTCTCCAAGACCGGAAGCTTCTCCACAGCCTGGGAGCCCACAGCAGAAATCAGCCGTGGGGTATGTGTGGACCTAAGTGGACATTTTTTCCAATTGGTGGATTTCAGCCTCCACCCCCCCCTCCCACGCCCCTTCCCAACTCTCCTTCTTTTCACTCAAGTCTTTTTGGGTTAAAAGGAAAATTAGTAGACTGCACAACTTTCGAAAAAAAAAATGGGACTCATGAGTGTGTATTTATATGTGCACACGTATATGTGAAAGTGCCTGTGTTTGTGGGAGCCGAAGGTCAATGTCAGGGTATCCTTCTATGCCCATATCATCATCAACATCAATAGCAGCAGTAGCGCCATCACCATGGCAACAAGCTTGCCCAGCTTGCCCAGCACAACATATTCCCATTCTTCCTGCAGAGAGGGCCTAAAGGACCTCATCTCAGATCCATCAGAGAAAAAAGCTGGGCACATTCTGACCCAAAAAGATGCCAAAGATGCCATCAGCACCCAGACCCCTTCCTCTTCCTGCGGCAAAACACCTCCCTCTGTCCCAAAGGTTTAATAAAAATGTAAGGTTCTGTTAGAAGCTGGGTGCTCTTAGTAGGGCTGCCTGCTCCCTAGTAGGCAGCTTCTCAGGCACCCACCCCGGGAAGTGGTCCTGGGTATCATGGGCTGGAGTTTTTGTAGTTTACCAGATAAAAGAGGGGGGAGAGGGAGAAACAGAAGGAAAGACAGAGAGAGGGAGGGAGAGGAAGACACAGAGACACAGGGGGACCTCACAGAAAGCATGATTAGGGACTTTTTCTTTTAAGGAAAAAATTGAGATGTGTAAAATTATTTTGAAACTTTTTCAGATTTCACTATGCCCCTTACTGATCTATAATGAGGTGACATGGAGTGTCTTTGTTAGATAAGCAGGTCCTGAAAGATGTAAATGGACATTTAAAAATATCTTTGGAAGTTAGGTATGGTGGCCCACACTTTAATCTCAGCACTTGAGAGGCAGAGGCAGGAGGATCTCTTCGTTCGAGGCCAGTCTGGTCTACGGAGTGAGATCCAGGACAGCCAGGACTACACAGGGAAACCCTGTCTGGAAAAAGAAAACAGACAAACACCTCAAAATTTTCCTTTTCCTGGTCAGATGGCTAAAAGAAAAATTGCACATTTTACTTTATGTGTTCTGAAAAATGTAATAAAGAGGATTTTTAAAAATCTGTAATACTGCAGTTCAAAAGTTACCAGCATTTTCTGCCCATTGATGGATGGATGAAGAAAGTGTCACACACACACACACACACACACACACACACACACACACACGGAGGGGAGCTCTGAAAATGAAGGCAATCCCATTATTTTCGGTAACATGGATGGGAGAGGAGCACATCCTGTTAAGTGAGATAAGCCAGGCCCAGGGAGACATGATCACATGATCTCAATTGTAGGTGGAAGCTGAGAGCTGATCTCAGAGACTTGAGACTTGGAAGAGGTAAGGGGGGTGGGGCTGGGAAGGGCACAAGGAGGGAGCAGGGAAGAGGATGTTCGGTGAGTGTATTTGGGGGTGTGTGGCAGAGAGCAATTCGGTGGAGCTGGCAAAGTAGCTGGTAGAAGGAATCTTGAATCCTCCAACACAAATGATAACTGAGGTCACCATCTTCCAACCACCGTGCTGTGAAAGCTGCAGAGCCCTGGAACGTGCCTTTACTACACGCCAATTAAAATTATACACACCCAAAAAAGCGCACATGTACACATATACATATAGACACATATGTATACTGCAGTGATGGGGAAAATTTTGTGTGTGCAAAATCCCGTTTGTCTGGGTGTGCACATACGCGTGTGTGGGAGCACGTGGGAACGAATGTGCGCAGGTGGAGCCAAGGAAGGAAGGATGTGAATGAAGTCTCCTCCTGGATCACTCGTTCCCTCCCCCCCTTTAGAAACAGAACTTCTCCTCAGACCTGTGGCTGACTGGCTGGGCTGGCTGGCCGGTGAACCCCAGGAATTCTTTTGTCTCTGCCCTAGGATAGTGACTCACACCCAGCTTTGACTCGGGTGCTGAGAATATGGGAGTCCTCTTGGATTCGTGGCAAATGTTTCATCCTCGGAGCAGTAGCACCAGGCCACCTCTCATAGAGTTCCTTTTGATCCTCTTCGCCCCAGTGGTGTGTGTGTGCGTGGGTGCCCAGGTAACAGCAGGATAATGGTTGTACTTCTCTGAAAAGCAGCATTCTGGCTCTTCATAAGCAAAAACCACCTTTGACTACCACAGGGGATGACAGCATTGAAATCGTAGCCTGGCAGTGCCGGCAGGGATGACGGGCCCTGAAGACTGTGAGTTTTATTTCTAGCTGGGGGATCTTGAGTGACCTGTTTTTTTTCTGTTAACCTTGTACAGTTCTGTAACACTCGACAGTTAGTGGGTCAAGGAGTAAAGGTCAACCAGCCTGACCCTAAGTTAGAGCCCTGGGACACATGTGGAGAACCAACTCCCAGAAGGTGTTTTTCTGCCTTCCACACATTTACTGTGGCACACACATTCACAAATGAGTACCCTCCCCTCACACACACACACACACACACACACACAAATGCCACAGGATGTTAAAGACACATATGATCAGTTAGGCACACCAAAATCAATTGCAAAATTAAACAGTGAAATGTACGCTAACAGCCAGGAGGCTCATCTGACGACAGTATTTACGGAACCCAGCTTGTTACAGGGTGCTCTTCGCTGTCTTTGAGGGACTCCTTTACCAGATGAAGGACAGAGAGGCCTAAAGGAGCTGACTCAGCACCCAAATACTCAGGGTGAGAATATCTCCTCCCCACAGGAGGCCTGTCCCACCACGAAGCCACAGACACAGCCACGTGGCACAGAGTGTATACTGTGCCGATGGCCTTCACCTCACTCAGAATTTAAAGCATAATTAGGTTAAAGTAGGGCCAGAGTGTAGGGACTTCCCGATTGTGTTTTCACAACTTTCGTGAATCTACAACCGTCTTCAATAAAATGTTAAGGAGTGTTGCCTTTGGCCTGCCGTGGTCAAAGTCATGAACTACGCTCTAGCCATGGCAAGGCAAGTTCTGGGAACACGGCAGCCCATCGGATGTGGGGGTAAGCCCTGGGTCTCTTGCTCTGTGGCTGACACAGCTTCCCAGCTTCTTACCAAATTCACTTGCAGAGAATAGTCAACTGTCCAGGCTACGGACCATCAAAATTGAGGTTTTGAATGTGTCACCTACACACCACTGCAGGGCATACAACACCACAGCACACTACTTTCTCCTCTGCTTTGTCTGTCAGCCACGCACAGGGGTGGGCAAATGGCCCTGCCTTCAACAAAGCTGAGACCAACGGAGAGGTTGTGCTGTGACCTCCACATGTGCCCTTGCAAGCACATATCACTTCATACACACACACACACACACACACACACACCAACCGGGGATGTCTTTTAAATTACTCTTTTATCTGTTTTAGACAGCAAATCAAACCTCTGAGATGGGATGTCAGACAAAAGGGTTTCAGGACCTGGGAGGTAATACTACAGATGAGAAACATGTGGGGTAGGAGTCTGCAGGGGACAGGGCTGCGGGTCCCCACTGCAGCCCTAGGTCCTGGTTTCTGGAGACCGAGGCTCACTTCCGGCCTTGTGGCGGAAGGGGTGTTATTGCCATTGGGATGCTTCTCCTAATAGGGAAAGGTGGGGCCGCTGCCTCCCCCAAAGCCATTGGTCCTCAAGCGGTTCCAGGTGCAAGCTTGACTCTGGGAATTCACAGAGGAGGAGGATCCCAGTTCCAAACAGCGCAACCCCGGGGAGCCAAGTGTGTGTGGTTGCTGAGATCTGTGTTTCCAGCTTCAGGGACGGCGCGGCGGCTTAGGTGCTTGCTGTGCAAGCCTGAGGCCCATCCCCAGGACTCAGCTAAAGCCAGGTAAGAGAGAAAGCACACATCTGCAAGCCCTGTGCTCCTACAGCAAGAGGGGAGACAGAGGAACTCCAGAACTCATGGGCCAGCTGGCATAGGGCAGGCGGTGGGAAACGAGAGAGACCCTGTATCAAAGCAGGTGAAAGGTCAAGAAGGAAACCCACGGCTGTTCTCTGACCTACATGTGTGACACATGAAGACACACACACGAATGCATGTGTATGCAGGCATACACAGCCACATTAAATGCTACCAGTGACCTTGTTTGAGGACATGCCTGCCTTTTGCACTCTGTGGGTTCTGCCCTCCACCAAGCAATCAGCTCGTGCTCTCCCCTCTGAAGCAGCCTCCTGCAGGCTCCACTCTGGTAAGTTTTGCAGCAATGGCACAGAAAGCGTGCTCACACACCTGGGTGTTCAGATACATGGCTGAAAGGCCGATGCCATTGTGACTGCTGGTTGTCAAGGCAACAGTAGTTTGTGCTATAGAAATGGATAGTCAGTTGAATGGATCCTTGGCAGGCTGTTCCTGGTGTGGGAGGCTGCTGTGGGAAGCTACTGAACTACATATGGGACCGTTTCTGTGGCCTTCTTTGGGCATGGATAAATTATGTTTTCTAAACAGACAGCTGACATTGTTTTTTGGGGGAAGAAAACAGATAGACCAAAAAAAATACCCTCTTAAGTATGTGTAGAATTAAAATAGGCAACAGGTTTAAATTGAGGCTGTCTCTGCCTTTGGTTGTTTCTTTGGGCCCTTCCCTCCACAGTTTGGATAAAGAAATTTACAGGCACCTTAAATCTACAGAGTCGCTGTCACAGACCACTCTACCCAGGCTAACACAAAGCCACCAGCTACCTAGTGGCCTGCTGAAAAACATTAAGAGAAATAAGATTTCCATCCCCAAGACACACCAGCCACAATCTCCAGGAAGGACTCAGAAACCACCCTTGCCTCTTGGTCCTAGAACTGGTCAGTATGGGAGGGTCCACTCTGTCACCACAGAAAGCCCTGCTGTTTGCAGCTTGAAACAAGCAAGAAACTCAGCCCCACTTGACTCACAGTTCAAAGTGACCGCATGTCCCTTGGGTGATGAAGAGACAGGTACAGAATTTCATATGCTAACCCAGTTTTTTCTTGCCTACTGGAAGCCAGGTGGGCATTAGGCAGGGGGTTCTGTCACTTAGATGTGGTGAAAGAGAGGTCCCCAGTGAGGGGCAACCTTCGAGCCCCTTACCTTGGATTCCATGGTGCTTGGACCAAGAGCTTGTTAGCTGCACCTGCTCGTGCCGGGTGGATCTTGCCTTGAGGCAGCTGGAGATCCTGAGACGGGGGACACTGGGCATCAAGGTCCGTGGAGATTCTAGATGGCCCAGGCAGAGAGCAGTGAATAATTCACAGCAGGGGGAGGGGCCTGCACCCGAGGCTGCTCACCTGAGGACACAGGGGCCCTTCGAGGTTACAAGAACTGGAAACCGGACCCCTACAGATCACGTTACGGCCACTGCTGACCTCCGATTGGTCCCACCAGAGGATATGTGCTGAGACAAGTTAGGGCCCTTCCTGAGCCGGACCCACACCTACTCCAGTCCCAGGGACACCTGCAGGAACTCTGTCTACACCCTCAGACTTCAGGTGCTGTTGGAGAGCTGAGGACACTTGTCTTGGAAGGGGCCCTTTGTGGCTTCGGGTTCCACCTCTACTACCCAACACACACAAAGACAGGCCTTCTCTCATGACTGCCCAGTTGCCTTGATCATGTCCAAACCGTGAAGGTGGTGTTGCCGAGGGTTCCCCTTTCTCTCTCCTCACAGCATCCCAGTCACGTCTGTGTGGGCGTGAGTCCACCTCCCTCCTGTTTGTGCTTGACTCGGTCCCACCAACGAACTCTCCCATGATCATGAGGTTGATTGGGCCGATGGGGAACGAGTAAATACATTTCCTCAGAAGAATCCAGGAAAGGAAGGGCCTGGCTCTAAGTCCTTCCTCCCCTTGGTTAGTGGTACAGGGAGCATGTGAACCTCCTGGCCACCAATGCCACTAGCCTGTGCCAGCTCCTTTGTTGCTGTGATAAAGATCAAGCAACTTGGGGAGGAAAGGGTTTATTTTAGTGTACAGGTTACAGGTCCATCCTCACCTGAAGCCTGGGAAGGAGTCAAGAACTGAAGCAGACACCACAAAGGAGTACCTGCTTGCTGGCTCGCTCAGCTGCCTTTCTCATAAAGCCTAGGGATGGCACTGCCCTCGGTGGCCGGGCCCTCTTAAATTAGCTAGCAGTCAAGAACATGGCCCATCTGATGGAGGCCAGTTCCTCCTCAGACTAGCCCTCTTCTCTGGTGTTGTCTGGGCTGTGTCAAATTGGGAAATGAAGTCAGGCTCAGCCTAAGAATGAAGGCTTTATGGAGGGCAGAACTGAACCAAAACCACTTAGAAACAGGGTCAGGGAGCTGATGCTACTTTGAGAATGCTACATCAAATTGTGCCCAAACCCCGCCCCTCTCTGGCATGTTCAGTTTTATAAGCCAGACTACAGCTGCAAACCTCTGAGAAGCTGATCAACAGCGAACTTCAGACAGACTGACGTCTCCACTCAGATGTAACTTGACGATGCGCGTGTGACAGACAGAGCACATGGATCCTGAGATGGGGTAGAACAGACCATCCTTAACGTCACCAACGGTCTCCCACCAACTCCTTCCCCTCTTCCATCTCCTGCCTTGTTTGTACCCACCTTCCATGTGAGCTGGGATCCACCCAATTTCAGGTGTAAGAACTTGTTATTTATAAATAGGTAAACATGGTCTGCCGCCTTTACAGGGCATGACACCCAAGGACAGGCCGGGATGTGGCTCACTTAGGCAATTGCTTCTTTGCAAGCATGGAGACCCAAGTTCAATTCCCAGAACCGACAGTTTTACAAAAGCTGGACATGGTTGAAGTTGCTTGCCGGCTCAGCACTGGAGAGACAGAAGCAGATAGTTCTTTGGGCTTGCCAGCCACCCAGCCGATAGGGAGTCCTGGGCCAAGGAAAGACCCTCAAAACACAGGTGAAAGGCATGTGAGGAATGAGCAATGTCCTCTGACCTCTGCACACATGTGCACCTGCACGCATACATACAAAGCAGAGACAAAACCACTCTGTAGGTATAAGATTTTTCTTTAAAAAAAGAAAAAAAAATCTGTTTGCACTGGGGCCTTGGCTTGGTGGTAGAATGCTTGCCAGATGGGTGAGTCCTAGGCTCCACGCCCAGGCGCATACACAATGGATTCCTTCAGATTCGTGGATCCACAGGGCGTCCGGCAGAGCTCATGAGACTGCTGGATGCCTGGAGTGGCCTCCAGCCCTCAAGTCTGGTTTCTGACTGGTGTCAGTCAACGAGTGCTGCTGGGGACATTGGGGGCCTTGCTACTTTGCCACGCTTACAGCAAACAAGGCACCAAACTGCAGAAAGATCTTATTTGGGAGTCTCCTCAGGGAAGCTCGTCTGTTCCACCTGACAGTGCTTGCCTCTGTGCTGCAGGCATTCCAAGCAAGGCATTTTAAAAGGATGGGCGTTAAAACTCCATCTCACAGGAATAGAGGTTGGGTGAATGGCTGCTGAGGCGTGATCACAGCAACCCTTATAAAGGAAGCATTTAGTTGGGGCCAGCTTACAGTTCAGAGGTTTAGTTCATTATCATCATGGCGGGAAGCATGGTGGCATGCGGGCAGACGTGGCGCTGGAGAAGAAGCTGAGAGTTCTACAACTGGATTGACAGACAGCAGAAAGAGAGAGAGAGAGAGAGAGAGAGAGAGAGAGAGAGAGAGAGAGAGACACTGGGCCTGGCCTGAGCATCTGAAACCCTAAAGCCCATGCCCAGTGACATACTTCCTCCAACAAGGCCACACCTTCTAATCCTTGTCAAGAAGAGCCACTCCCTGATGAGCAGGCATTCTTATCCAAGCTACCACAGGGGAACATGTCAGGTCGTTATTTTTAACAACCATATCCAGCACACACAAAGGAATAGACTGATAAGGGCAGCTAGCCTAATATAGTGTGATAAATGTACTTTAAACTGATGGATCATTTATTTCTGGAATTTTCCACTTGGTATTTTTGGACAGAGGTTGATAATAGGTACTTGAGACCAAAGGAGAGAAAACTGCAGTGAGTGAGTGATTTCTAAGCTCTGGACAGTAACTTTCCTGTTTAAAGAATTATCACCAGGTTGGGCAGATGGCTCAATGGATAAAGGGCTGTCGTGCAAGTGTGAGGAACTGAGTTCAAATCCCTAGACACTATGGAAAGGTGGGTGTGATATCATATGTGTATAATCCCGGCTTCCTTCAGCAAGATTGGAGGCAGACAGGAGAGTCCCGGGAGCCCACAGGCCAGCTAGCCTGGTGTACCTAGAAGCCAACAACAGATGGACTATCTCAAATAAGGTGAGAGGCAAGGACAGACACTGAAGGTTGACCTCTAACATCCACATGCTCATTGCAGTATACACATATCATGCTTACACACATATCACACATGCGTGCACACACGCCACAAAATATTACCAAACAGGCCACATCTACAGGAGACAAGATCTCAGAGGACACTCAGATACAAGGTGTTAACAGCCCCACTAGGCTGAGCGCTGCACATGAGGGAATCCCCTCTCTGCCATGCCAGAGCAAGAAGAATACATGAGACAAAAGGCAGCCATGGTGTTAGAGGGCCCGTTCCTGCCCTCTCTGTCCCCCAAGGAAGCCAGGTGACCACAAGCCTTTTTTCAGTCCCTTCACCAGTGTGGTCTCTCTCTCAGGGGCCCTGGGCACCAAGGAAGCCCAGGCGTTGTGTCTGAATCTTTGGCAAAATGTGTGGGGATCTTGGAGCACCCCTCCCCATCCTTTCATGCCCCAGTCTCATGGCCAAACTCAGAACTCTCACTAGAGTGGACACTGGCTGCCCAAAGCCTCAGAAGGCTTCCCTTCGGCAGAGAAGGGTCAGCGCATGTCTGGGGGTACAGGGCGTTTACAAACAAGATGTACATCACAAGGTCAAAATGGGATCCCTTGAGTATCAGCCAGCTTTTTACAAGGGCAGCTATCTTTTGGAAACTGACCTTAGATACAATCGGAGAGAACTGTATTGTGGGAATTAAGCCAGTCTCAGAAGTGTGTGCCTTCTCCCATCTGCAAGCCTAGATAAACACACGCACTTGACATGAAACTACAGCGACATGTCCAGGGAACAGCTGTCACTTATGGGGAAAGGGATATTGTTCAACATATAATGCACATGTGCATAAAAACTCAAAGCAAACAACAAATCAGGGGCTAGAGAGATGGCTCAGTGGTCAAGAGCACCAGCTGTTCTTGCAGAGGACCTGTGTTCGATTCCTAGGACCCACAGAGTGGCTCACGCCCATTTGTAACTCCAGTTGAGAGGAATCTAACACCCTCTTCTGTGAGCACTGCATGGGTGTGGGTGACAGACAGACACCCAGGCAAAATCCACATGCACATAATTGTTTTTAAATAAAGAAATTAGGTCATGTATCATCATAAAGCTTTTAGATGTTTATTCAAAAATTATGTTCTCTCTCATAGGCTTAGATATCTTAATTACACAATATTAATATTTGATTTCCTTAAATATTTTAATGAAATGTTGAAATTAATAAATATTTTAACTATTAGGGTGATTGTGCTGGGAAAATTCAAAGCTCTTAATAGTGGGAAAGCAGAGACGGCCGCACACACTTGTGACAGCAGCACTGTAGAGGCTGAGGCAGGAGACTGGACCCAGAGAGACGCTGTCTCCAGGCAGAGAAGTAAGCAAATGGCTGTGGTTTCTCCAAACTCGATTTCCTAAGTGTGCCTGGCACCGCCGGTTGTGCCTTCAGAAGAGCAGTAAAAATCAGGGGAGCCTGTGATGATGGAAGAGTTACTTGTTTTGAAGTTAATTAGGGAAATTGGTGAAAATAAGTTCCTTTCAACAAGGAAGTTTGATTTATCCCGTGATTCGTGCCCACGGCCACATCTAAATGACACTTAATTGGGCAATCCCTCCGATTGCCCAGGATTGTGATAGTCGTAAATACTTCAACAATGGCAAAGACTGTGCCTAAAAGCCTAGGTCCCTCGACACAGGCACAGCCCAACGCGAGGGCTATCTTTAGCCTGACAGCTCTGAGTGACAATGCAAAAGAGTGGAAAATGGTGTGAGTTCTTGGGGGTTCCCAACTGCAGTTCCACTTTGAACTTGCAGACAGCAAATACTCAGGCATGAGCTTCGCGCTGTCTCCTTCCAGAACGATGGGCCCCAATTAAAAATAACGAGGCCTGGCTCCAGCCACCAGACCCAATTAGAGGAATGAGGGCTGATGGCTCCTGACGTCCCTTCATTTGGCTCTGACAGACGAACGGGGTAGGGCTCTTGGTAGGGGTCACTGAGGGAGGCCCGGCAACAGCCTGGGGGTCACTTGAGTTCCGAAAGCCCTTATGACT
>CM053766.1:112987446-113020297 GCA_028658305.1 Pachyuromys duprasi
GCTGTAAATACGCATGCTTAGTAACGTCCGTTAAAAAACTGCCCGAGGGCTCAGGGTGGAGCACGGTGCGAAGGTGGAGGCTGGGCCAGTTCGGAGCTCTGAGCTCATCTGCCGCCAGCCCAACAATAGGGAAAGGAGAGCGGCAGAGTCAGCCCTGAGCCCAAGAGCCCAGACACCTTCTCCTTGGTGAGCGAACACTACAATTCCTATATCATTTACTTTGTCTCCAAGAAAAATGAATCATAGTGCAAAAAGCCCCAAATTTACCATCTTTTAAAATGGGATGTGATATGCAGCATAGGCTGGCTTTGAACTTGTCATCCCCCCAACTCCCGGCCTTAGCCTCCTGAGTGCTGGGGTCAGAGGCTGCCCTGCCATGCCTGGCCCCACACCTTCATCACATTTAAGTGTGTACTTGGGGAATGCTACACATATTCATGCTGCTCAGCTGGACAGCAGAGTCACCTCACCTTGTGAAGCTGAGACATCACTCTAGCCCATGGTAAGAGCCCTCTTCTCCCTTCCCGTGGCCTTCGGGAGACAGTGCTCCATTTCCTACCTCAGTGAACCCGAATGTAGGAACCTCATGTCATTGAGGGTTTATCTTTCTGTCAGTGGCTGGCTTACCACAGGTGAACAAGTGTCCTCGAGGGTTATCCACATTGCCACGTGTAACGACATTTCCCTCTTGTTCAAAGCTAAAGTATATCCCACATCATGTGTGACACATCCATCTATCCACAGATACTCCTGTCGCTGTGCCCATGGGAAGGTCTTCTCACGGCCCTGCATCCAGTTCTTTCTGGCTTCTATTGTATTTGTGGGTTGATTCCTTGATTCTTCAAAGAATTGGCAGTAATTTTGGAATACACCCAGCTGCAGAGCTAGTGTTGGGTCTCCACAGATTCCGACCCACACCCTCCTCGTTATCACATGATGAGTTTTGCTCAACTAAGAAGCCCGTGTTGCGTCATCCCGTTGTGGTTTTTGAGATTTTAAGACAGAATCTCACTCTCGTAGCCCACACTGACCTCGGCTTTCAGTAATTCTCCTCCTAGCCTCCCGAGGGCTGAGAATATAGGCACATGTGTTTAAGTTCCACCCTTTCCCCATCAATGTCCTCTTCTTGCTGCAAGGCTCAGGGGTGACACTGCTCAGAGCTGATAGTCCCCCATGCCCTTTGGCATGGGATTGTTGCTCACTGTGTTTTCCAGGACCCTAGCATTGAAGGAGGTTGGCCAAGCATGCAGGTAGCACATTGGGTCGGTATTTGAGGAGTGTCCCAGGAGCAGGCTGGGGTTAGGATTTGGACCAAGAGCCTCTACTTCCTCAGGGCCTCTCCCCGGGAGTCTCACAAGAACTGGAAATAGTGTGTGCGTCTGTGGTAGAACACTCAGAGACTAAAGCAGAAAATCATAGGTGCCGGGCCAGCCTGGGATACGTAGCAAGATTCTGTCTCGACAACAAAGAAAGAAACTCCAGAGGTACAAGACAGCCACAGGGATTTCAGGTGACCCTGTCCCTGCCACAGTGAGTTTCTGGCTACTGTCCTGGAAAGCTGGTTTTCCTCCAGCGTCTCTAGCAAGGAGCCCCTAGGACTTAACCCAGAGATGTGTGGCCGGGGTGGATCCTCCCCTGCCCCAACCCTCTGGGAGGAGGGATGTAGGGAGATATTACTTGAAATTCTCTTGTAAGGAGTATTTCTTTTTATTTTTGTCTGTATAGACCTGTTTACATATTTATTTTACTCCTTGAGGTATAACCCAAGTTTGCTCACCTCTGCCTGTGTCTTCCAGTTTTAAGCAGTGTGCCAACAAATTATAAAATTTGCATTTGACACTTTAATGTGTACTTCAAACTGGATAGAAACAGACTTTCCAGGGCAGGCTAGCTGGTCCAGGAGGTAAAGGTGCTTGCAGCCAAGCCTAGAATCCTGAGTTCAGTTTCAGGACCCACATGGTGAAGGAGAACACTGACTCCTCTGACATCCATGTGTGTGCTATGGCATGTGGGCACCCACACTCACACCCCACACACACATACTCACACACCCCACACACACAAAATAAATGTAATTTTTAAAAAAGGCGTCCCAAGGAATGAGTCTTGCCACAGTCAAGATTACAGTGCCATTGATCCTGAGGCAAAGGCTTTGGTGGCTACTCTGAATGGGACATTATCCAGCCTGACGGGCAGTTGGACAGGCACCATTTGCAGGCACTGCTGACATCAGCCTGACGCTTACAGGCGTCCCTTGGAGACAGGGCCATAAGCCCCTTCTGGGGAGGTAATTAATTGGTCCACGAGACAGGACAGTGCCATTATGCCTGAGCTGCCCCAACACTGTCCCAAATCCCTGGCTTTGGGGATAAGCAACAGTAACGTATTAGCAAATTGTCGCGTGCTGTTTAGCCGTGTCCAAAGAGAACTCTGGGAATGAAGAGGCCTCTGGGTCTCAGACTCCAGCACGTTTACATCAGCCGTCCCCTGAAACTCTCTGCCTCCTGTCAGCCTGGCTCCCTAATCCTGTGGCAGGGAGCGGGGAGAGCAGCAAGCCCCAAAGGGTTAAAAACATCCTGTCCTCGGGAGGAAGTATCCCTTTTCCAAGAGAGGATACTGTTTCTAACCCCTGGAATAAAAATACTCCCAGGGGCTGGAGGCGTTAGCTGAGTAGTTAAGAGCACTGTTTGTTCTTCCAGACGACCCTGGTACCCACATGGCAGCTCACAACCACCTGTAACTCCAGCCCTGGAAGAGTTGACCCCCCTCTTCTGACCTCCTCAGGCACCAGGCACACACATGGGACACAGACACATGATGTAATTTATTGAAATGCCGGGAATGGGACCAGGAAGCTGGATGGTCATCGTTGGAGAGGACCGGAAGACCGCACTGCCTGGGAAGCCTAGCTGACTGCCTCCCCTTCCCCAGTCATCCTGGCTGGGGCTTGTGAGCCCCTGTTCTAAAGCCCTTGCTTTTGTTGGCTCTCTCCAGTGAGCACCTGACTTGGGTTTGCTGCTCTCTCAGCTCCTTGCTATTCATTCCACTCTCACTTGCTACAAGCTTAAAAAACGTACTTATCTGAGACTGAAAGTACAGCAACGGTAGGTCAAGCTCCCGGATACATAGAATAACAGACCAGCATGGGCAGCTCAGGCCTAAAAGACAAAGCCAGCCCTGTTACCAGCCCACGGCTGAGGAGGCCAGAGGTCCCGGAAGCTGCTACGATTTTGCTAAATGGGTATGTGAAACTGCTTCTAAATATCTATGTTTCTAGCCACAAACTGCTCTCAACCTTGAGGCAGAGAGTTACAAATGGTCACAGAGCTGAAAATAAGTGACAGAACGCTCAGTCTAAAACCAGGCATCTGTGTCCACTCCTCCCAGGCTCAGGGACCATCATGGAAGAGGGATCAGAAAGAAAGGGAAGAGCATGTTTGAGACAAGGTGTCAGGTAGCCCAGGCTGGCCTCAAATAACAATGTAGCCAAGGACCTCAAGTTCCTGATGTCCTTGCTTCTAACTCTCAGGGGCTGGGATTACAGGCTTGCAGAGCCAAATCATGCATAACTGATGCTGGGCTAGAACCCCAGCTTCAAACATGCTAGGCAAACATTCGACCTCCCCACTAGGCTGTTAGAGTCTTTTTGCCCTTCTCAGTCAGTGTATTCTCCTGACTGTGAGATCATGCCTCAGCCTCTGCATCTAAAACTAAACCAGAAACCAGTGTGGAGCGCTGGATCGTTCCTACAAGCTGTACACGAATTTGGATTACCATACAATAGTTATTTTCTGATTTCAAAACCCCATAAAGACTTATTAAAGTGAAATTCAGACTGGAGTAGTCAGTGGTAGATTGCTTTTCTAACATGAGCAAGGCCCTAGGTTTTATCTTCCCAGCTAATCTTTATTTTTATCTCTGTCCATATCTACCCATCCACCCATCAACCTACCCACAAATCATCCATTCATCCACCTACTTATCCACCCACCCATCTACCTTCCTTCCCATCCACAGATCCATCCATCCATCCACCTGCCCATCTACCTTCCTACCCACAAATCCTTCTACCTACCCCCACTCACATATCCACTCACTCACCCACCCTTCTACCCATTCACCTACCCACCTATCCATCCATCTACCTGCCCATCCATCCACCTATTCACCCATGCATTCATTTATTCAACCACGTGGTCCATTCACTTGTCTATCCACTCATGCCTGAATCCACCTGCCTATCCTTCCACCCACTTAATTTATCTTTTCTTTCTGTTTTAAAGCAGCATTTATTTGGTATTCCCAGCACACACCAGCGGGTCGCTACGCTAAGATGATACATATTCAATCAAGATTCTGTGTCCCAGCACGTCCTCAACATCAGGAACGCCAAGGAATTTTCAGTTGGAGGCTCAGCTGGTTGACAGTCTGACAGTCTCAAAATCAGGCCATTGTACTTAAATCTTTTTTTTTTTTTTTTTTTTAAGGACAGACACCGATTAATTTCTGAGGCAGTGACGACTGCACCTTCATCTACAGAGGGCACAAGGGACTCTTTCTGATAGTGAACAGCAGGTATCTGCTCCCTAAAGGGACTCTCAGCTGGCACATCTACCACATTCTCACGACAGGCTTCTCCATGACACTGTGCTGGAACATTCTGACAGCACTCTGGAGAGTTAAGGCTAAACACACCCAAAGAGCAGAATGCTTTCCATGCATTTACTCAGAGATTTCAGAGGACACAGAACGCCTGCAGAATCTGTATGTGAAATAGGATATGGAGCTGAAATTCTTAGGGACTGCAGCGTCCCAAACAGGTCAGGCACTAGGACCTCCGCCGTATTCTGCAGCCTGAGGTGGGGAGGTCTCTTTTAGTCCGTTACACCCAGGCATGTAATCAGCGATTGTTCCCATTGTAAACTGCAGATTCACCATCTGTATGCTCCAAAGGGCTGGGGGATTGTTAATACTCCGTCTCTGTGGGATTAATCTGCAATTTCACACTAAATGATTTTTAAGTATAATTTGTTACAATGGGACATTACCACTTCTAAAACAAACAGCCGGAGGACTGCTGCTTTGCAACGGAGCAGGCTGCCAAGTGCTACACGCAAACAGTTCCCATGCTACTATTTACCTTCACTTTGGAAACGAATGGAAACAGCCCAGTCTAGAACCTTGGGAACAGGCTGGTTTGGTGGGGGCACTCTTTGTTATGGGGAGCACTGTCAGACCAAGAAAGGCTCAAGAGGAGAGTTCTGAGCAGTTCCTCAAACCCCGTTAAAGGTTGTTAGGGTTTGGGGGGTCCAGCTGCTCACAGTGATGAGTGACTACTAAAAGGAGAAGCCCCTCAAATTAGCCTGTGATGTTACAAAGCTCTGGCTCCTGGCAAGAAAAAGATTAATTTCTTTTCATAAGACACACTTGGCTGCAGAATCCTAGCAATTACAACATGATCTGTGTCAGCGGTTCTCAACCTCCCTAACGCTGTGACCCTTTAATATGGTCCCTCATGCTGTGGGGACCGTAACCATACAATTATTTGTTTGCTACTTCGTAACTGTGATTTTGCTACTGTTCTAAATAATAATCTAAATATATAACATGCATTACATCTGATATGCAACCCCCAAAGGGGTCTGGATTCACAGGTTGAGAACCTCTGATCTGTGTATTTTAGATCTGGGCAAAGCAAGAATGCCACCTGAGGGCATTTCCAGATGCTTTCTCTGGTTTCCACTTTAGTGGTCTGTACATAGAAATGTTCTTTTCCTCAACTGCCTGTGGTGGGTTCCAATGTTCACTTTTACAGACCACAAGGCTGCCATGACAGATGCAGTCAGGCGACAGTGTGCTAACATGGTCTCCTAAAGTCCATCTCTAAGTTACATTCACCTGATGCGTGCTGCGTGCTACACCACAAGGCTGCCATGACAGATGCAGTCAGGCGACAGTGTGCTAACATGGTCTCCTAAAGTCCATCTCTAAGTTACATTCACCTGATGCGTGCTGTGTGCTGCCTCTGCAGAGAGGGGCAGGGAGCAGCTATTCCCTGGCACACAACTGCATGGCTGATGTGCCCAGACCTGAGTCAGGGCCGTAAGAGAGAAGCTGTTTCCTGTCTGTTAGAAAACATACCTCTCACCTGTGCAGAGAGGCAGGAGGGAGGAGAATGTGACATAGGGCCCCGCATCATGCACAGACACTGTCAGCTAGAAAGCCTTGACATAGCAAAATCCACAGAGATTCAACTCAGAGCTCTCTTCCTCTTCCTCAGATGGGTGCAGTTACACAGCCTTGCAGTCTTATCAGGAAGACCCAGAAAAGGGCACAGAGCGCTTGAGACACCGCTGGACAGAAAAAGTCAGGAGGGGGAGGAGGGATGGAAGGAGGGAGGGAGACAGAGATAGATAGACACAGAGACACAGAGGAAACATACACACTCTCAAACACACAGACACACACACACACACAGACTGCTTAGGGCTGGCAAAGACACTGTACTGCCAAGTCCACATGGTGAAGAAAACAGTCCTACAAGTTGGCCTTTGACCTCCACATGGTGTGTGTGGGGGTGCTCCCACTGCATACACACAAATAAAACAAATAAGTGTTAAAAGAATTTTATTAGCACCCAATTGTCTTTGGTGGGCATGAGCAGGAACATACGCGTGCACACACCCACTTACTCTTGTCTGTGGTATAAGAAAGCACTAATGGCCAATCAGAACCATGTGCAAACACGAGAGAAGACCTAGGACTTAGGGGCTGGGTAATAAGGAGTGCCAGGGCATATCATTACCTCTCTAATGGGGGGTGAGGGGCACAGCTGCACTCAGTCCCAGCTGGTGGCTGTGTCAAGACTTTGTGGGCCTCCTGGGACCAAGCTTTCCAGTTTTCCAAGCAAAGCTGGAAACCCCAACTTGAGTAGTCTTTAATGCTGCCATCTGATTTAAATTGTTGAAAAAGAAATTATGCTCCATTGCTCTGGTGGGCAGCAATAGGAAATCATTTTTAAGAAAGAGAGAGAGAGGAACATGAGTGTGCCCAGTACATGAGTTTTGAGGCATAGGCAGTAAGTCCTGCATGTTAGAAAAATCACACCATAAAACATACACAGTCTAAATGAAATCAGTTATGGAATCCAGAGGCAAGACAGTAGTCCCAACAACTGACAGCAAAATGTGATTTTTTGAGGAGACTTGAGGGTAAGAACGCAGAGCGCATCCTGAAGGAGCTAGCCCCTCTGGGTAGCAGAGCTGTGGTATACCTTCCTGGCCATTTCAGTGAAAACCCAATTTTACTGGCTGAAAAAGTCGAGATCCTTCTCAAGACAAAGATGTTGACTGCTGCCTTTCTGTGGGAGGCTCACTCTGATGAAACACCTGAGAACTCAGCCCTCACCATTGAGTGCCCACAGGCATCAGGTGCTGTCTTCAGCCTCCGCTCTGCAAGCGGATGGCTGTCACTCTTTCAGGAAAGGCTGGGAAAGGAAGGCCCAACAGACGAAAGCTGCACGGCTGGAGATGCCAAGACACGTTACTCACTCCCCCAAAATGCTTCAGGCTAAGATTGTGCCACACAATCCATCATGCCCTGCAGAGATTTGGGAGGTGTCTCAGAAGTTTTCCCGGCCTAATGACTGCCACTTAACAGTCTAATGATGGAGACGTGCGTTTAGTAACAGCCAACAAGAGACAGCCAAGACGAAGCTGTTTTGATCGCAGACACCCATTATAGCTTGATGTTATTTACCTCGCCTTTTTAAGGTTAACCCAAATACGATAACTGCTTGACACTTCGGGTATTATCACAGCCAAGAATATATTTGCTGATGTTACAACATGAGGTTTATCCCCAAAGCATTTACTCTGACTCCCTCTCTGCTTATATGAGGGGGGGGGTGTCTGCTTCCAGTGTCCATATCTTTCATAGAAGGTCTGACCTGGCCTGTTTCTGGCCTGTGGATCCTTCAGTTTCTGCATCACAGCCCAGGCCAGGGAAGACATAGCCAAGGGTTCCTGGAAGCCGGAGAGTTTTTATATCCACTGTAAGAATCCTTGAAACACTGAACTCAGTGATCTTAACATTTTTTTTGAGTACCAAAAGAAAAAAGACCCCACTTTTTGTTCTTTAGATCCCCAAAGAGAAAAGAAAATCCCAAAAGAGAAAATACAGCCCAAAGGAAAAAGTACCACATAGGAATCCTTGCGCCAACATATTGATAATGGCAACAAAGGCAAATGAGGTCATCTTGCGGTTTGTTCCACGTGCCTTTTGGGACCCGCTCCTCAACAGGATGGGTCTTATAAATCACCTCTTCCTTTGCATGAGCTGGAAACATGGCAGCCACAGAGCTGGGTTCAGGAGGAGACCACAGGATTTCACAAAGATAGAAACGAGTAACTGCAGTTAGCAGCGGCAGGCCCTCTATCGTCCCCAAGGGGATCCTGACCCACAGGTCAGCCCCGGGAGCAAAAGAGAGGAGTGTCCTCCAACATCACCCAAGAAGGGGCCCATGCTTCAATCAGTATCCAGGAACTGTTTTCAGGCAAGTTTGCAGCGGCCTCCCTGGGCTTCTGAACCTTAAGAAATCAGAACGAGAAGCCACTGTCATGATCGCCTGTGGAAGAGGTGCTGAATAGTGTTTCCATTGAGAAATGTATCATGTCAGCTAAGTAGGTCTTGTTTCCATCCCTTCACAAAGCCAGGAAAAATATACCCCGACTCTCAAGTGCCTACCCTGTGCATGACACAGCCAGGGGCTGTGGCTCTGGGTGGTTCTGGGTGAAGAAAGATCTTAGTAATTCTACTCACAGACACACCCTGCAGCTCATGAGGCTGAGCAGCTTGGGCAGCTCCGAGGTGCGTGTGTGTCAGGGACTGGTGCTGATGCTGCAGATCTTGGATCCTTGCTATTACTGTGTCCTCCTCACCAAAAAGATCACAGCAGTTAGCAAGGAAAAAGCCAAGATTTAAGCAGAAAGGAGAAGTGCTCATGACCTGTAAGGAAACTAAACTTCTCAATTAAAGGAAACCTGCTTGGCCTTGCCAGTGAGTCAGCATTGTCTTTTGTTCAGTGAGAATGCTGTCCAAACGTCTCTTAGGATATGTGAAATGTTCCCAGCTATTACTGACCTCACAGTTAACAGCAGGGACAAATACTTTCTCCCAAGCACAGCGTGCGCACACGAGCGTGCGCGCGCGCACACACACACACACTCCCCAAAGTCTCCTAAGAACTGACCGTCAAGACCCAAGATTAGGAACAAAAGCCTCTGCCCTGTTCCTCCACGTCTGCTGGTCTTTGTCAGGCCTTGTGGGGTTCTAGCTAGGGAAGGATTGTTCGTTAAGCATGGCTGCAGTCATCAGACCCAGGCTTGGCGTTCCCTCTCCACACAGCAAGCTGTGGGAACAGGTGAACGGAGTCATTTTTGACAAAGAGAAGCAGGCAAGAGCTGGTCCTCCCTGACTCAGGCTGAGTCTCACCAGCATGGGGGCCTCAACTTCCGTGATTGTAGACCCTTGTTAAAGAGTAATTATCGCCCCCACCCCAAGGTTCCAGCGCCACCAGGTGACCAAGAGCAGAGAGATGCCATAAGGGAGGAAATGCATGGATCTAATAAAGAAGGGTTTCTAAATCTTCCTAGCAGTGGTGTGTAGGTGCCACTATTTTTACTAACTGACCCCCAGGCAAAGAACTCAAAACCTCCAATCTTCAGTTTAAAATGAGGGCCTTGCCCAGCCAAAGCCCAAACAGAGAAGCAAGAGTTTTCAGAGACAGATTTCTTTCTCTAAGTCCTCCCCACTCCTCCATCTCCCTCCCTGACCTTCCAGGTTTCATTGTTAATGACCACACCCGCCCTCAGAACACAGAACCCCCTCTACCCCACCCCACCCCCACACACCGTCTTAATGGAAAGCAGGGTTATTTCAAAGGGAAGTTAAAACACCCATAAACGCTTGGGATAACCGAACAGGTGAATTAGTCCTGGGCCATGCAGGGACCTTCAAAGTAACGCAGACCATGTGAACTATTTCATCCGCCTTTGTAACCGGCTCAAGTCGGATTTTAAACAGTCGGAGAGAGAGGAAAACGGAGACGTTTCCCAAGCACAGCCCGGATCAACATCTGTAATCTACATTTCTCCCCTGTAAACTCAAGCCTGAGTCAACGCTTTTACTTGAGCAGAGGAGGAGGAAGTGAGGGCACCCAGGTGCCACAAGGGAGCCTTGGCCAGGAGCCAGGGTCATAGGCACGGGTGTGGGGGTGTGAAAACCCGGCGCGCTCAGCCCTGGAAGCCCGGGTTCTCCGTGAATGTAAGGGCTCCCAGGTCACGGTGCCGGACACCCAGCGACGGTGACAGCCCGGGCTGGCTGGGCTCGGGCGGGCAGGGTGCAGCTGCAGAGTGGGCAGCAGGGCCACCTGAGCCCACGGGAGGCCTAGAGGACGAGGAGAGACACGGGGCAAGGAGGACTGGGGTGCGGGGCCGGGCCCGGGTGCATCCCAGGTGGAGAGGACCCTGTAGCCTGGGACCACTCGAGCGACGCTCCAGGGGCCGCCCGGGCTGCGCGCCACCTTTCCCGCGGCTGGAGCGGGGCGGAGCCCGGAGCAACGCGGGAGCCCGGGCGGGCCACGGTCCCCAACGGCCTGTGGCGTCCAGGGCGGCAGGCCACTGCCCCAGCCGCGCTCCCCTCGGGGCTCCCGGGCCCTGTCGTGGTCCCCTGCGTGACGCGGTCTCAGCTTTTTCGGAGCCACAGGTGGCTCGGGCGCGTTCCCAGGGTGTGCTCGGGGGTTGGGGGGGGCGGTTCTGTGCCTGTGCCTCTCGCTACTCCTCCCGCCAGGTCCCCTGTCCCCAGCATCAGCATCTCAGCCCTGCCCGTTATCCCGGACGCATGCTCGCAAAGTTGAAAAGAGGGGTGCCTCTCCCCCAGTGACCGCCCCACCCCAGGGCAAGGAGCCTCGGGGCGCGCGAGGCTGAGTTGCTGGGACCCGCCCGCTGAAATCCCCTTGACCCTGCCCTGTAACTGACCCTTAGGGAAAAGGAGGGGAAAAAGAACCCCACCAGAAAGCCTACTGCGCATGCTCAGGGCTGGACAGCTCCAGAGAGGGAAATTTAAAAACGGTTCGAGCTGCGACGGCGGCGGCCAAATTGCAGCGAGGGGCGAGCGCACGGGAGTCCCCCCTGCCGCAGCGCCGCCCCCAGCGAGCCCAGGACCCGCTCCAGGTACTATGGTGCAGCCCGGGCCGTGTGCCTCGTCCGACACGCGGGGGCCCCCACCGGGGCTGGAGGCTTCCCCACGCCTGCTTCAGGCTTGGCTTAGAGGATTTAGGGGCTCCCCCACCCCGGAATCTTCCTCGAGGCTGTGTTTGTGGGTGGCCGGGGTGGGGGACGCAGTGCGTGGGCCGGGTTTCCAGCAGGGCGTCTGTCGTCCCCTTCCAGGGAGGGAGCCCCGCGGATGGTTCCCGACCCATCAAGTCCCACTTTTCCGATGATCTCTTCATTTTCAAACTGAATAGCGGTGGAGAATGGGACCTGGAAGCCCTTCGGATTTCTATTTCGCCAGGGCTTTCCCGAAGCTTGACATTTCCATTTAGGGGTTCCCCTCCCCCCCTGCCCCCTTCCCCTTGAATTTGAAAGAACTTGGAATCTCACCCATTCTCCGCACTTGGCTCTTAAACCCCTGTAGGGTTTTCGTGGGACTGTGACGGTTTGTCAGTCGCCTCTGAACTATGGGAAACTGTGGGTCTCTGCCCCGCCTGCCTCGGGCTGATGAGGCTGTTTTATTTACTTTTGTTTGTTTGTTTTTTCCCACCCTAAGGAGATGATAGAAAGTGACATCCCACCCAAAATGTCAGGAATGATCCGAAGCTCGGGGCACAGTCACCACCGCTCTCCGCAGGAGTACAGGTGAGGGCCCTGTCCGCGCGCACTATTAGAGTCGCCTGCTGCCTCCATGGTTCTGACGGGAGCCAGAAAGCTGCAGTCTCAGAGTTCTCTCTCGTTCGGTGTCCCCTCTAAGGGATTGCCTCCTGGATTAGAGGTCGTGGTAGGCATCGTGGTGACAGCAGCAGATGTTGCTTCCTATCGGGCGACTCCAGCAGGGGCTCTAGGAAATGTCGGCCCCCTCCCCCAAAGCATTCTGGATGTTGGGAGGCTGTAGGTCAGAACTCAGGAATTCTTAGTCGATAAACCCTTCCCTTGCGTTCTCTGGGCCTTGTTTTCTCTTCGTGCAAATAAATGATGCTGTGGAATTAGAGGACCTTGGGGTTTCTTTTGAGTTCTGTGGACCAAGTTGTCTGAAAGTAAAGCCCAAGCAAAATGGTTCTCAGAACAAAATCAAAGCTCGGGGGAGGGTGGGGGAGCCTTCCGGACCTTTCTTCTTTGTGGAAAGCCATTAGGGGTTCAGCCAAAAACCAGACCCAAGCAATGGCTGCTTTACAGGTGGGAGAGTTGAGGCCTAGAGCGGAGCTCAGTGCGGACATACAGCTGTTGGGAGAAAGGGAGGAGGAGGAGGAGGAGGAGGAATGGCAGGGTCCCCCCCCCCCCCGCTAGCCTCTCTCCCTTGAGGATGGGGTGGCCTGACCTGGTTCCCAGAGCCCTAAAGCCAGCACCATGTCTTGGTTGAGGAGTGGGGCCAGTATGGGGGTTGCCCTGGGAAGGCCAGGCTGTCACCTCAGATCAGGCCTGTTTACCCAGGGGCTGTCTGGCCCAGGGGGCCAGCTGCAGCAAGAGCTGTGCCTGCTGAGGCATCCGGCAGCCCCCAATTAGAGGAAGCCTGCCTCTAGACACAAAGGAGGCTGAGGATTCAAACAGCTGGGTTTATCTTATTGGGGGGGGGGGATGCTGTGTGGCACACCTGGCCCAGGTGCAAGGGCGGTTCCGGTATCCATCATTCCTGGCCTCTGCTGAGTCTGCCACTCAGGAGAGGAAACCAAGCCTAGCGTCATCCAATCATCCAAACTAGGACCTCTGGGCTTCCTTCTTGCTCTTAGGGGTTAAATAATCATGTGTGAGCGCCTCTGCTTCCCTGGATGTGTGGTACTTTCTAAACCTTGGTTTCTTCACCTGTAAAATGGAGATACACGGTACCTGTGGTCTGGGGTTGCTGTAGCAACCAAGCAAGCACATCTGGGTCGGCCACTTGCCAATGGTATGATGAGCCTGGGCCACATCACCTCTGAGGCACCTTTGGTTTATCCAACAGAAAAGAGAAACTACTATAAAAGTAGCCGGCACCCAGCTAATTTATGTTCCCTGGGCAGCTCTGCCATTGCCCTCCAAGGGGGAAGACCGTGAGAGAGCAGTTTCTTCCCACAACGGGATGTAAGGGTCAGGAAAGGGAGTAGGATGAACAAAGGTTAGAGGTCAGACATATGCCAGTTCTGGGCCTGCTTCTGACTGGTCCCATGACTTCAGATCCCTGTCTTGAAATCGAGCAGGGTTGGGGGTGGGTGAGATGGCTTGGTAGATAAAGGCTCTTGTGGTGCAAGCCCAGAGAACCGAGTTCGATCCCTGGACCCCACATAAAAGGTGGAAGGAGAGGACTGACTCCACAGAGTTGACCTCTGACCTCTACATGTGTGCTGTGATATGAAAATCCCCCCAGATAATAATTATACGTTAAATGGGCACAATTAGGCTGCCGAGAGGATTAATGACAACATTTGCAGGACACGGGCTGCTCAGCTAGTTCTGTTATGGTCGCCTCCAGCTTAGCTGTGTTGGAATGCATGGGAGTTGGAACCACAGAGGGCCTGCGGGAAGGGTGGGATGGAATCCTTGCATCCAAGTGCCCGGCTGCCACCCAGCGGAGGCTTCGGAGAGGCTCAGGCTGCATGTCCAGGCCTGTGCAACCCAGAAACGGCCTACAGAGCAGGGGAGGGCAGACAGCAGCCCCAGGGGATGGCAGGCCTCTTCTGCCCACTGGCCAGCCAGTGGGCGAATGGGGGCCAGAAGCAGGCCCTGTGCTGTCAGCACGGACCCAGAAATGCCTGGGACCTAGCCCTGCATGCTTTTCCCAGTGCAGCGGTTCCTTTCCTTGCATTGGACAGCTAGGGCACTCAGATGGCAGACAACCTTACTGTGAGGCTGCTTCACTGTGGCCGCTGGAGCCCTGTGCCTTGGGCTGCCGCCTCTTGAACAGTGACCAACTGCCCCCAACCCATCCTGAGAGGGCCACAGCCCTGTGACAGTCTGATAAGGGGATGGAATCAGCCAGGGTTAATGCTTTAGCAAGATGATGTGGAGGTGATGGGCTAAGCTGGGACTTAAACCTGAAGTTGCCATGCATCCTGAGATCACTGTGCCCCTAGCCCCACACCTCACTGGTAAAGAACACCATCACCTCACCCTGTGTGACCCCCCCCAGCTGTAAATGGAACCTCTGAGAACCAATCAGGAGGCCGCTGTGAGGGCTTTGTGCCTGTTGCTGGCCAGCCCGGGGCAGCGCTTGCTCCTGGAAAGGAAATTTTATAATTACTCGGTGCAGGGAGTCTTTGCTTCTAGCAACTCCCATTTTTCTCCCCGAATAATAGCCCGGGAGAGGTTTACAGCTTCTCATTTGTGCTCCTACGTCTCCAGGGATCAGATCCTGTAGGCTGTGAGTCCAGACGACACCTCTGGGGCCCCCTTGCAAGCAGCTGCCCGGTGCTCCGGCCCCCGGGGGCTACTTTAGCTGTCAGTTAACTTCCAAAGCCCATGTTCCGGGAGGGCGTTGCTGGCTGCAGCCAACGGCCCAGCTCTGGGGCAGCTGTCAGGGGTCGGTGGTGGAGGCCTGGGCGGGGAGCAGTCACCAGTCTCTCCTCCTACAGGCTGGCACCAGAGCTGCCAGTATCTGCAGCCATGAGCAGCCTTGTGCCCTGCTAGCTTTAGCTGGGGTTCTTCTTAGCTCAGAGGGTGGGACGTCTGCTCCCAGAATGCCAAGGAATAGTTCTTAACTACCCACTGGGTACTGGGTGCTAGGTGCTTCCTCAGCCCCAGCAAGTGTGTGCCTCATGTTATCCTTACTGTGGTGACCCTGGCTTCATCCCCATCTACAGACAAGAAAACAGGCTAGCCATGGTCCTTGCCCATGGGCTTGTATTTGGGGAGAGGAAAAAAAATCCTGAGCAGCTGCCTCCACTTTTGGAACTTAGTTCAGAGAGGCCAGGCCCAGGGCCTTCCCTCCACAGAGCAGGAGATAAGCAAGGAAGGCAGGGCAGTATGCTTTCCTCTTGCCTTGACTGTTGACTCCCCAAAATGTCAGGGTCTGGAAGGGAGGGGCCCTGTTCACATGGTGGGACCACGGTGCTGGGCTGAGATTGGCTTGTCCAGTGTTGCCTGGGTGGATGGGTGAGCAGACAAATACTGCAGAATGACGGCAAACAGTTCAGGGAACGCTGAACCTCATAAGGGAGGCGCTGCCCACCGGGGTAGACTTGCATGGTGCACTAACATCCTTATATCCTTCATCTTCAGGGTCAGTATATGGACTAGCATCCCAGCTACTGTACAGACAGGGAGTGACGTGACCTTGCTGGGCTTCACTCAGGCTGCCCCCCCTCCGAAAATGCACGCCTGTGTGCAAGTACACATACACACTACATCCCAGCCCCCCCCCCAATCACATCATTTCATACCCACTCTCCGTCTTGCAGGGGATTTCTGAGCGTGCGAAGTAGTGTTTGATTTTCCTTTTTTCCGTCAACCGTTCTGAAAGGTATCACAAAGGGTATGTTAGCTGGGTAAACACGGTCCTCGGAGGCTTAATCCTGGAGACAAGAACGGTTTGTGGAGATGTAACAGTTTCTCACCAGCCACAGCCCAGGAGGGTGGGGGCACTTCCTTGGCATGAAGACGGGGATGGCTCCTACTGCCCCCCTCCACTGTTTGCTGGCACGCCCCTTCTGGGGCTCATCCAAGGGAGGAGTAGAAGACACGGTGAGATATTAAGAAAGGGGCTGGAGCGCCGGAAACACGTGCGCCTGTTGTACCCGCATGCCACCCTGTCCCGCCTCACGCCCGCCCTGTGCTGACAATCATGATGATCTTGTTTTCTTTGTGTGTGGGGGGGGGGGGGGAGGGAGGGAACTGAGGCACAGAGAGGTGAACAGACTTGCTGAGGTCGAGCAGCTACAAAGAGGCTGAGATTCGATCTGACCCCAGAGTGGATGTCGGCGGTGCCCACCGTGGGCTCCGGACTCGGCCACGTGGCCAGAGAGCCTCACAGAAGCTGTAGCCGCGCAGGCATGTGTGACCAGCAGCAGCATGTGTGACTAGTGCCAGGGAGCCCACTCCGCCTTGGGTGGGCAAATATTTATCACATGAAGGAAGGACAGGGTGTCGAACACATGGCGGCGTTGCTCTTACACAACAGGAAGCTAAAAAACCTGTGTAGATATCGGCCAGGGGATGGCACGCATGCGCTCACAAGGAGGCCCAGCAGGGGCGGGGCAGCTGCGGAGGGCGCTTCTGAGCAGCAGACACAGCAGAGGCTGAGAAAGAGCTGGAGTGAGCGCGTGGAGCAGCATGCCAGGCTGAGGAAAACGTGGGGGGCGGGGAGGGGGCGGAAGGCCTTCAGGTGGGTGGGAGTTTAGACTGTGTGAGGAGCTGAGGTGGGCGGTGGAGGAGAGGCCACTCGGTCACTAGAGCTGGTCTCCCAGGCAGCCAGGATAGCCGGCTCGGATGTCCAAAAGTGACCGGGACTGTGTCTCCATGGGGACCCCAGCAACACGATCCTTTTTAACTCTGATGCTGCCAGGCTGCATCGACACAGCCAAGCGGGCACAGTGGCCACGAGAGACGCTGCGGGGCTGCGGCCTCTCCCTCAGCTCAGCCCCACAGCCCGCGTGCCATGTGCCTGTGAGCTGGGGCTGAGAGGTGGTCTCCTCCCAGCCAAAGGGCCTCTGGGTGTGTAACCATACCACAGGCTCTCCCCCTTGGCCATCCAGAGTCAGTTAGGAAACCACCACTTTAGACACAGGGAAAGTCAGCTTGCCAGTTCGGGGCATGTGGAGTTGGCATGGTACCCTCTAAGGGTTAGACACTGCTAGGAGCCCGGTTCACGCTGAGTCCATATGAGCCAATCACACAAGCCTCTGCCAGTTGCACTTACCTCCTCTGCTTTTCACCAGGCCCAGGTCTCAGGTTGCAGCATGAGGGCTCCCATTTTACAACCAAGTAAACTGAGGCACAGAGTGGTAGATGCTCATAGACAAGTCTCCTGGATGCTGAGAGCCTGGGGGGTGGGGTTCAAACCAGGTCTGACTCACCTGAAGCCTGTCCTGGTTAGTTACCTCTCACTGCCCGTGCCAGAGAGAATACCACGGGGCCTGTGCCTGGCTCCCAGGCTAGTGGGCCTGGTAAGTTCAGGGCCTCTAGGCACAACTCAGAATGAGGTATAACATGTGCCGTTATGGTGTATACTAGGCACCCACAGACCAGGCCACGGTGAGAGCTGATAGCTATGCTTATGTTGATTTTCCCAGTGACCTCCACTCCCACCCTGGGTCTAGCCTCTACCCCATGGGGATAAAATAAGGCAACCCTCTGGTGGTATTTCAAGTGGGGAAACTGAGTTAGGAGGGAGAGGTGTAAGGCGGGTACGTGGGTTTGGCATGTCTACCCAACTTGACCCCACCTTTCCTAAGTGGAAAGGTGTCCAGGTGGCCCATGGGTGGATAAGACATTGTGTGTAGAGCTGTGTTTGAACAGGGAAATTCGATGTTTGGGGGAGGGGTGCTCACTGGAAAGCCGCTGAGTTAGAGGTGCTCTGGGCGAGGGTGGGGGAGGAATATGCAGTAATGAAGACTCCCTGAGAATGATAACTCCCCCAGGGTTGGAGAAGAATGTGCTGTTAGGGGTCACCCCAGGGACCCCTAAACCAGTACTTTAAAGTGCTTGCTCAGCTAGCCTCCTGTATGCTCAGGCTAGCCCCCCATCTATTCAGACTAGTCCCTGCTGGCTCAGCCTAGCCCTTTGTCTGCTTAAGATGGCTCTGCCTTCCCAGGCTAGCCCTCTGTCTTCTTAGGTTAGGTTAGCTCTCTGCCTGCTCAGGCTAGCCCCTGCCTTCCCAGGCTAGCTCCCTGTCTATTCAGCTAGCCCCTCGTATGCTCAGGCTATCCCCCTCATGCCTGCCCAGACTCTGAGCAAGGCTGTGAGGTCAAGCTGAGCTGTCACCATGGGGAACACGCCTGGGTCTTCCACCCCTACTCAGCCCCAAGAGAGTTGGGGTTGAACATCTGGAAAGTGGGGTGCATTTGTGCTTATTGAGTGCCTACTGTGTACAGAGACCTGTGTTCTACTCGTGGCTCTTTCTGCAGAGGTGACAAAGTCCTTTGCTTCAGCAGTGGGAGCTCCTGGGGCCACTTACACCCAGTAGGAGACTCAGCTCCTGTCTTACCCTTGTCACTCCTCTAGACACTTAGGGTCTCCAGAAACCTGGTGGTGCCTGCTCAGGATACCAGATGGGCTCCAGAGAATGGAGGCACCTGCCAGGGAGAGGCCAGGTCACACGGGGAAGGAAAGGAAAGGCATACACTGTGAGTGACCAGAAAGAAGACACAGCCGAGGTTATTGGAGGCCATGACAGTGACTTCCACCCCACCCAGGGACCCCTGGCCTAATCTCTGAGGAGTCAGCCCAATAGGTGTCACTTTGCCTCCTAAGATGCTATCCCCCTTATTCGGATGTGGAAACTGAGTCCTAGAAAAGTTCAGAAGTGCATGATGTCACCCAACAGGAAGGGTGTTGCCAGAACTTCATCACAGAACCTGTCAGTCACATGACAGAGAGCCTGTCAGTCATGTGACAGAGACTCAGCGCTGGGGGAGGGGGAAAACAGAAAGGAGAGTGGGGAAGGGGCACAGGTGGGAAGAGCTGGTCTTGGGTAGTTTTTATTCTCTGCCCAACCCTGGAGCTGGCAGGCATGTGGGCATCAGGGATATGGTAAAGCCAGGGTTTCTCCTCCCTGAGCAGTACAGGCTTGTAAGGTCCCAGGGCCAAGCCAGACTTTCATTGCCTTTTCCTTCCTTTGCAAATATCTATCTTTGGTAAAAATCACTCTGAACGCTACTGCAGGCGCTTGCGCTGTCTCTCGAATTCTGTTGCACACGCCCTCTTATGATGGCAGGAGAGATCTCAAGCCGCCTCTCCGCCACTCCTACAAACCATCTCTCGGGGTCTGAGGTGGCTTCATTATTCTCATTCACACCCATTTTACAGTTTGAAAAATTAGGGTTGGGAATTAAGTGTTCTTCTGAGGGCTGGTGGCAGGAAGCAAGAAAATACCTGAAGTCAGGAGTCTTTTCTTCAGTGATCTCCTGGACCCAGAGTTTACACTCTATGAATCGCTGGGGGAGGAGAGGTTGAGCACAGATGGGTGCCTCTGGATGGGAGACACAAGATTATAATGATAGTTGACTTGAAAGATTGCTTTTTTACAACACCCTTGCATGATCAGAATAGGGGAAGGTTTGCTTTCTCTGTCTCTACTTTATAGTGGTCCAATAAGAAGATACAATTGAAAGGTACTTCCACAGGGAATATTAAATAGTCCAACTTTATCTCAATATTTTGTGTGAAAACTGTTAGAAATAATTCATAGGCAATTTCCTCAATCTATCATATATCATTACATGGATGATATTTTGTTGGTTGATTATGAAGTATCTGACACAGATACTTTACAGAAATTGTTTAAGGAAACACAAAGAATTCTGCCGTGCTGGGGGTAACAGATTGCTCCAGAAAAAAATGCAATCAGTCAACAAAAAAATTAGACCACAAAAGGTATAGATCTGTAGGAACCAATTGCAAATTCCTAATGGTTTTCAAATATTAATGGGAGATGTTAGTTGGCTGAGGCCTACAATTGGATTAAGGACTTATAAATTAAGTAATTTGTTTCAAACATTACAAGGAGGTTCAAACTTAAACAGTCCAACATGTCTAATAGCTGAACAAAAAGCACAAATCAGCATGATTCAGCAGAAATAGTAAGACATCACTGAATTGGAACGAGTCATCAAAAACCAGAACCAAAGTTGGAGTACCCTGAGAAGGTCTCTGGAACGTTTCTCTTTTCGAAGTCAAGTGAGAACAGCTCATTATCATTTGTCCTCCAATGCATCAATCCCTGGTGGACAGGGCTTCGAGCTAGTGCACTCCTAGTGTTCTCCCAAGGGATCGCAGCGGGGTTGGCTGAGCCAGGCAGGGTTGGCTCACTGAGACAGACATTCCAGCTAGGGGTAGGCAGAAGGAAGGAGCAGGTGACTTCTGGCATACCTGAGGCAGCAGAGCAGGGGCGGCACAGACCTCAAGAACAGAGAACAGGGCCCAGCTTATCCTGAAAGGCGACTGCACACTGTCTCATTGGAAGCTCAAGGCCTGAAGGGACCTGCCTGAGCTCACGTACTCAGAGTCCCAAGGACCTGTCAAGTGCCAGCTGGCTCGGTGTTGTCTCCAGGGGTGGATCCAGCACCTGAGCGGGACCCAAGCACTCTCTCTTGGCACTTTCTGCTCCTACAAACTGGCTGAGAGCTCTGGGCTCAGACTGGGGCTGTCCTGTAGAAGACATCTGAATCTACATCAGGAATGAACAAAAATGCAACAGAAACCAGGACCAAGTCTTTGTCACCTCGCTGGCATGCAGGAAGTAGGACAAGGAAGGGCCGGGGAGGCAGGAAAGGCAGAAATGCAGAGTCCAGGCTGCATTTGAGTGTGCTGAGCGTGTTGGGTGCATGGTGGCAGCTGCAGGAGGCGCAGGAGGGACTGAGGGATGCAGGGAAGTGGGACCACCACCACAACAGCACCAACCTCGACCTCTCACCCCCATCACCTGCTGGGCTGTGGTTTGCTGGCTCCCAGCCAGGCTATCTTTAATCAAGATGCTAATATTGGGGTTAATGGCAGCTAAAGAAATGGCCATGGTGCTTATGTTGGAAACCAGGATTTGCCACTGGCAGGTCTAGTCCATGCTGGCGTCCTGGAGTCTTGTGAAACCCAAGGGCAGACACTTGCCTCTACATCCTCCTAGTCCAAGGCAGAGTAGCAGGGGCAATGGGGAAGGAGAGAGGCTCTCACAGGCATCCCTGGGAGGTTGGCTGGCTGTGGGGTAAGGATAACAGAGTGGGGTCAAGCCCTCCCCTTCACACCACAGTCTCTGGAGGCCTAGGGGACAGATGGCATGGGCCAGGCCAGGGCCAGGACCATCACTCAGATAGATGAGTTCTGAGCAGGCCAAAGGGGTGGCAGCCAGGAAAACACAGAAACAATAGCACTGAGACTTAGAACAATGGGGGCCACGTGCCGCAGGGGCAACAGTCGTTTGTGACACAATGGGCCACCAGGGGAGAGCAGCCAGGGACCAACTGTTGCCACCAGACAGGGACCAGCCAGTTTTCAAATGGTTTCCAGGCCCTGTTTTCCTATGAGGCAACCAATGGCCGAGGTAGCCGATAGTCACCTGATACAGGCTTCATGGGCTGAGGGCCCAGGCCTGTGACAACTGAGCAGTGGTGGTCATGGCAACACTAACTGTGGCTCTCAAACACAGGATGGAGAGCAGAGATGGGGGGAGAGAGGGAATGTGAGCTTGGAGATGCCAGGTGAAGGAACGACAGGCCGCAGAGACCCCACAGATGTGGGAGGGACCTAGAGACACAAGCCCCACTCCTGTCTCTGAGACCCTGTCTCTCATTAGTGTGTGGGATGCAGGCTGTGACCTCTTAGCAACAGAGCAGACAGCCCCTGGTACTGATGAGATGGTGCTCGGGTGTGCTGAGGGCACCTCAGTCTGGCGTACACAAGCTCCTGGGGCTGCCTGGGTCACAAGAAAAAACCCCTGGCTGCAGGCTGTGCCACCCGCTCCTGGACCCGCACTTCCTGTGCTAACGGCCTTGACAAAGTGACTCAGAGTGCTGAGACTTGGTTTACCATGTGTGAAAAGGGGGACACTATGTTTATACCTTATCCAAAGTGTTTGGAACCAGAGGTGTATTGAATCTCAATTTGGAGGTTTGGGAGACATTTGGGGATACCCAGGGAGCCATCTTTGCAGAGGGGCAGAGTCTAAAGATGGAGTTCACGGTGTCTACTGTCTCTCATGTGCTCAGCGTGAAGGGATTCATAAACGCTATTTTCATTGCACCCACATCTGGACGGCGACCCCGGAAGTGATCCAAAGTGTGGAGTTTTCCTCTGTGGCAGCACGGAGGTGCTCAGTGAGTTCTAGGCTTTGAGGTTTTGGTTTCTGAAACAGGCTCCTGCCTCCCACGGGCGACGATGAGCTCCCCGGGGACCTCCAGTCACTGTCATGGCTCACAGCCGTGGATGTGCCTCGGCTACAGCAGATGGCAAGTGGACGCATAGACCTGGGCGGCCCCGGCATGCCACACCCACACCCAGGTAGGCTCAAGGGGAGGAGGCAACCTGTGATATTACCACTGGCATGCTGGGCGGCCCTGGGGAGGTCCTTCTGTCTCTCTGCCCTCTCTGTCCATATCTGTGAAATGGGAGGCATCCCCTCTTTCCGCCCCGGGAAGTTGGGGTTCCTGGAGAAGACGACACCCTGGGACATCTCAAACACCTCGCACTGTCAGCAGACCCATGATGAGCCAAATGCAAGCTGAAGCTCACCCTTGCACAGGCCAAGAGCAGGGTTTAGGTTTTCTGAAGGATGTAAGAAAATGGAGACCACAGGCCAGATGGAGGGGAAGGCCTGAAGCCTCTACTGTCTGACCCTTCAGGAAACGAGTGTACTGCCCTCTGTTCTAGAAGATTCTGAGAGAAGCTTGGCACTTTGTAGGTGCTCCGTCAATGACAGGAAGCTGTAGTCAGTCAAAGGGGGATTGAAGACAGCACTGATGGGAAATGGCGTCAGAAATGTCACTGCTACACAAGAACATGACAGCAGCAGACATCAGTGTGTGGGAGGATGGCTCGGGGACAAGTTGTTCTTGGGCAATGTGCAGAGCGATTGACATTTGAGTTCAATGTCAATTTCCTGAAGGACCAGGAAATATTTGCTTACTTTTGAGACAGGGTCTCCCTAAATATTGCAGGCTGGCTTTGAATTCCAGATCCCCCTGCCTCAGCCTCCCAAGCGCTGGAATGTGCCTTTGCTAGAAGTAGATGTTTTAGGCTTTTTAATCTATAGTCTAAAGTCCAAATTATTTAATACTGATGCTGACAATGAAAAAAGCGGCCACGGACTGTGTGTGTAAACAAATAGGTGAAGCAGCATGCCAGTAAAACTTTATCAACCAATCAGGCCATGGGCAGGTTTGGCCTGCTGCTAAGTTTTCTAACTCTAACGTAGAACCCTGGAAGACAGCTATGCAGCATTAGGATGTGTCTGCCCTTCCAACCAGTTTCATTATCTGCATGGAAAGTGAACAGAAATATTTTTACAGGGTCCATACAGGCGGCATCTTAAAGCAGTTGGGGTTTGATACGTGGTAAAATAGGGCAGGGCCTAGCAGCATCTTGCAGGTCACTTTTACTTGACGGTGCAATGAGAATCTGTGATGGATTAATAATGTCTGCCACAGGCGCAGCACAGGAAGCAGATGTACAGCTGCTACTCTTGGGCTAATCTTTAGCAGAGACTAGCAGAGCTTCATGGAGGAAGAGGGGCACAAAAGCACTGGTATCTAAATATGGAGGTCCCAAGGAGCCACGAAGCTTTTGAGAACATGAACGATAAATTGGTGCTTTAGCTCATAAAGGACAGGAACCAAGGCAGTTTATCAAATCATGGTTATCATAATTAGCTCACATTAGTAGGGATTTTTATTACACACCCAGTCTTCTGCTAAGCACTCAGTAGGTCAGCGCCTCATCCAACTGCAACTTTGTAAATGGACAAAGGGGTAAGTGGAAATGGGGACACTGAGGCTGGCCAGGTTACACAGGTTGTAGGATCCCCACGTCTAACCAGCACATTCTAGAAAAGTGATTTGGAAACCCTTGCTGCATGCCTGGTCCTGGGGTGGATGGTGGTCCCTCATCCCCCGGCCACCGTTTCCAGCAGAACGGCTTCTCTGTACCCTCCTCTTACAGGTGCCTTGGCTGGCATGCAAGACCTGCATGTGGGTGCGACCCCGCGTCCCCTGCTCCGTGGCCAAGCTGCCGTGGTCCCCAGAGGCATGCTGGGCTTGGGCCCCATAGGCAGCCACAGAACCAGCGTAAGTGCCTCTACAGGGCCGGGAGAGAGGGGGCTGCCTGTCCCTCCCTGACCGGCTGTCTCGCCCTCTCCAGGCTGAGCAGATGAACCAGTTCCCCACGGGAGGCCAGTCATCATCAAGCCTACCGGAAATGCCACAGCTGTATTCACCTGCTGCCCAAGTCCAGTTCCCTCTACCTCCGGGGTCCCAGCAGGTACCACAGGCTTGGAGAGAGGCTGCCCTGCCCTCACCTGTGCCAGCCAGGACACTGTTCTGCTCATCTGCCTCCTCAGGCTCCTGTGAATAAGACCCCCTCTATGCCCAATGCGGTTTGCACATTCACGCCTTGCCAGGGACACGGGAACATCTCCCTGCAGTTAGTGGCTGGGCTGGGATTTGTGGCTTACCTCTGCGCTGTCTCACCACCCTTCTCTCTCTGCCGCCTGGCCCCTTCCCTTCCCGTGAAGTGCCCTCCTGTGGGCCTCTATGGCTCTCCATTTGCAGCGCGGCCTTCCTACCCAGGGGCCCACACGGCCGTACACTCATCTCAGGAGCTGCACCCCAAACACTACCCCAAGCCCATCTACTCCTACAGGTGAGGTCTGACCGCCCAGAAGGAGGAAACAGGGGCCGCCTCTGGGGAATCTTAGACAAAGGGGAAAGGAGCCCTGGCTCCCAAGGGAGCCCCCAGGTGGGACCTAGCCGTGGGAGGGGCTGATGTGTACCACCCTATCAGATGCCAGTGTGCCATCCTCACAGGCTGTATGGCTCGGTCTCTCCGAGCCTGTTTCTTCAGATTAGAAAGTCAGTTACAGAAATGAGAGTCTGTATCTCGGGCTTTGGGGGCGGGGAAGGCATCTTGGACGAAGTCTAAAAGCCCATGGGAGTGAGGTCAAAAGGCAAGCAGGATTTCTCAGCTCCCTGCAGTGGCTGAGCTGAGAGAAGGGTAAGGAAGGGGCGCGCAGGAGTCCAGGGAGAGGCGCTGATGAGTTGTTAAGACTGGGCGTATAGAGGGGCCCAGAGCTCCTGGCAGTCTGGGCCTTGGGTGCCACCTGAGGCCTGTTTGCGGCCCCATCTCTGGCCCCAGCTGTCTGATCGCCATGGCCTTGAAGAGCAGCAAGACCGGCAGCCTGCCCGTGAGCGAGATCTACAGCTTCATGAAGGAGCACTTCCCCTACTTCAAGGTGAGGGCCCTGCCTGGGGAGGGGGACCCTGGAGCCACGCTGCCTCTCCCTGGCACTGCCAGGGCCCAGGGCCTCCTCTGCCCCACGCTGAGCCACACTCTTAGCCCACAGTCTCGTCACGCTGGGCAGGTAGGACCGGCACAAGCGCACCCATACAGATGCCCTTTACAAAAAGAATGGGCCATTTGAACCCGGCCCTGGTGGGTGAAACAGAGCTCGCCATGCACCTTAGGGTGAAAGCGTCGGGGGCGGGGGCAGCCTAGTTATTCAGCACAGACCCAGACACACCTCAGTAAGAGCTTTCGCTGGCGAGCCCAGAAGGACTTAGGGAGATCTTGTCAGCGGCCAACCCCAAAAGCCAGATCGCAGGATCTCGGGCCTGGACCGTATCCCAGGTAGAAATGCTGGACCTCGTGGGTTGGGAGCTCTGGGTCCCAGTGTCTGGCTGCCTAGGAACGAAGCGTAAGCTGCATCACTTTCCCTGGGCAGCTACCTAGCCCTTGGCATCAGGCTGCCCCAATCCCTACCCGGTGGGGCCATTCCTGAAGCCTGAGACTGTGGTCCAACTGCAGGTCCGCAGTCAGCAGGGCGGGGCCTCCTGCGGGCGCCGCAGTCCCCACCTTTCCCTCTCATCTGCCCAGCTTGTATAGTTGACGGAACTCCCTGTGTCCTGCCCCGACCAGCAGGAGTTTGAGTGTGCCCAGGTAGAGAAAGAATCGCTAGGGGCGGGGTCACCTGAGGAGTCTGCCCGGTACCCATGTCTCCCCACAGACGGCGCCTGACGGCTGGAAGAACTCAGTGAGGCACAACCTGTCACTGAACAAGTGCTTCGAGAAGGTGGAGACCAAGTCCAGCGGCTCCTCGCGGAAGGGCTGCCTGTGGGCCTTGAACCTGGCACGCATCGACAAAATGGAGGAGGAGATGCACAAGTGGAAGAAAAAAGACCTCGCCGCCATACACCGCAGCATGGCCAACCCGGGTGAGCCCCGGACCACTGCGCGTGCGCACGCACCATCTCTCTAGCCTCTCACTGCGCCTGCCGCTGTCCAGAAGCCAGCAAACGTAGGGACTTAGTGAGAGACGTGAAGAGCTGTTGAATCTGCTCTCCCTGGCTTCTCAGCTCTGGGGTGGTGCTGATGTGGGTGTTGGAAATAATGAGAGGGCTGGAGGGATGGCTGGGCGGTTAAAGCGTTCCCTGCTCCTACAGGGGGTGGGGCTCTGCTTCTCAGTATCCGTGTTGGGCCGCTGCAACTGTCTGAAGCTCTAGATGCGGAGCATCCGATAGCTCTTTCTGGCCAGCACCGGGTGTGCATGTGGGGCGGGGGAGAGAGACAGAGAGGGATGGATGGAGGGAAGGAAAAGGAGGGAATGAAGGAGGGAGAGAGAGAATGAATGAATGAATGAATGAATGAATGAATGAATGAATGAATGAATATATCTTAGGTAAGTTAGGCACAGCAGCATGTGTCTATGAGCTGTGCTGGAAAGGAAGAGATGGGCGGGTCCCTGGGACACACAGGTCAGACAGTCCAGCTGACTAGGTGAGGTGACTCCAGTTTCAAAGGATGATGCTGGGTGAGCAGTGGTGATCCACTCGGGAGACAGGCTTTGGTAGGAAGTAGCGAGAGGGCCCACTGTGGCTCCCATCCCAGGGCTCCCTGGCCTTGGGCTAAGCTGACTGTGAGCTCTGGGGCAAGTCATCTGGCCTTCTGGATTGTCATCTCTAAAATGGTCTGGCCCCTTGTGGTCTAGTATCAGCATTGTGCTGCATCCCAGGAGATAGAGGAAAAAGCCGAACAGTGGTTTCTGGGGCTGGGGAGATGGCTGAGTGGGAAGGTACACCGCAGTGTGAGGATCTGAGTTCGGAACCCCAGAATCCAGGTAAAGGCGGATGTGGTAGCGCACATTAGTAACTCTCGCGCTCCTTTGGCAAGGTGGGTGTTGGAAGCAGGCACGGGCTGATGACAGGAGACCGTGCCTCAAGGCGGAAGGCAAGGACCGACACCTGAGCTTGTATTCTGACCTGACATGTGTGAGCTCTATGGTGCACAGACATGCATGCACACACACTTAAACAAAAAAAGAATGATTTCTGTTCTTTGCTCATAACCGTTCTCACAGAAGGGGTCCACTTAGCCCACAACATGATTCCAGTGCTGGTTTTGGGCAGAGTGGCGAGGTCTCCTTAGCATTAATGATCTGGCTGTCTGACGGGACCTTCCTCCCTACCACAGCTCCCTCTGGAGGGGGCTCACGAGGGTTCAAATAAAGTCTTAGGGCACAGGCCTGTGCTATTCGGTCCTGTCTGGAGAGGAGGAGCTGCTAGGATTTCATGGCCACTCCCATTCCTTGAAGGCCTTTTCATGGCTTGGGATGGCATCACGTCTCCATAGCAACCCAGTGCAGATTGTATCACGCCATCCCATAAAAGAGGAGACAGAGAGTCTAAGACGGTTGCTAGGTTCACATGGGTGGTGGCATGGGGACTTAGGGCCCGGTGGCAGCAGGAGCTTCTGAGTGACATTTCCTACTTGTCTGCAGAGGAATTGGACAAGCTCATCTCAGACCGGCCGGAAAGCTGCCGGCGTCCTGGCAAACCCGGGGAGCCTGAGGCCCCTGTGCTGACTCACGCCACCTCGGTGGCCATGGCCCACAGCTGCCTGGCCATCCCCCAGCTCCCACCAAAGCCACTGATGACCCTGTCCCTGCAGTCAGTCCCCCTGCATCACCAGGTCCAGCCCCAGGCACACCTGGCGCCAGACTCACCAGCACCGGCGCAGACCCCGCCTCTTCATGCCCTGTCAGACCCCAGCCCAGGGCCTCTCCCCCAGCCAGCCCTGGGTAGGGCTCCCGGGGACTTCCTCAACATCAGCACTGACATGAACACAGAGGTGGATGCCCTGGACCCCAGCATCGTGGACTTCGCTCTGCAGGGTAGGAGACGGGGGTCGGCCGGGGTCAGGGGCAGAGACGGGAGCCCAGCAGCAGACTCTCTACGCCACCCTTAGCACAGTCACTATGACAAGCACCACACCTAGTAAACACTTAATGAGCACCTGCTGCATACCAAGCACACACTGCCTAGGCACCATGGGGTCCCACCCTGCCACAGCCCTGAGGCCCCGCCACCTCATCCTTGTTCTGCTGATGGGGACACGGAAGTAAAGAGAAATTGAATTATCAGCCTGGGTCCCCTGGCTACTTAAGACTCAGGATTTAAGCCTTATACCCTCAAACTCTTCTTCAGTAATAGCTTGAAAGTGATGCGCGCTAAGTCAGGCACGGCTGACCCCTCAGATAGTCGAGGGTGACGCATCCAAGAACCCAGCAGGATGCTGTGCCCTTCAGCGAAGGCTCCCAACCCATCCGACCCTAACATGCACGCACCTGCTGTGTTCCAGCCCTTGTGTCCTGTCCCTCACTGGGGAACAGGACCAGGAGGCAGGTGAGTCAGCCCAGAGGTCTGTCATGGCTGTGGAAAGGCACGTGCCATCTCCGTGCTACCAGAAAGAATCAAGCTGAAAGGGGAAACCCTTGTCCTCCTGGCTTTGGTCTTGATGGCATGGCCCAATGACAACCACATGCTTTCCACTTATTCTACCTTTCCTCACCTCGGAGGTGGGTGTTTGGGTCATCTCGGGCTTACGCTGTGGCTCAGAGACTAATGTGGCTTTCCCAGGGACACACAGCAGCAGGAGGAAGACCAGAGCTAGACCTCTGTTTCCTCTCTGCCCTGTGACAACACAAGGCCTCGAACACCACACATGGTCTTTACCTCTTTCCCTCAGAAGGGAATTTGAACTTGAGGCAGGTTGGCCCTAAGCTAGCTTACCCAAATGCTTTTGTCTTTGCAAGGTAACCTGTGGGAAGAGATGAAGGAGGACAGCTTCGGCCTGGACACGCTGGGGACCTTTGGGGACTCCCCACTGGGCTGTGACCTGGGGGCCCTGAGCCTGCCCCCTGTCTCTGGCAGCGGTGACCAGCCCTTCCCCGACGTGCAGGTGACAGGTCTCTATGCTGCATACTCCACCCCAGACAGTGCGGCCCCATCGGTGGCCACCTCTGCGCAGTTCCTGGGTACTCCAGGGAGCAAGTCCATAGCTCTGCTCTGAGCTGCCGGCCCGGAAGAAGGGCCCCTCAGCACCACAGTGTCTCCACGAGGAAGTGACAGCGCTTGGTCCTTCCTGCTCCCCCCCCCCCCCGTGCTCCCACAGGATGCTTCTGGGTCACCCAAGTCAGAAGTGTGGGAGAATGGCAACCACTCCACCTCCCCTTCTCCTGCAGGGCCTGAGACAGGGGCATGGCCATGTTGAGACCTGGCTCTCTGTAGTCTGGGCTCCTGGCAGGGCCCTGGATGGTCAGCGGCCCACCTTAGGACACAATGGCATGTCACAGAGACACAGGGGGAAGGCTCTGAGCACACGCATTCTCCTAGGAGAGGAACCTTCTGCCTAGGCCTCAGCGTGGCCCAAGGCTGGAGAAGGACCAGGTCAGCCTTGGTTGTGCTGGGGGGGAGGGGTTTGACACAGTTGACCTCTGCCAGTGTCTGCTGCAGGCTCCTGCCCATCCCTCCTAGAGTTCTCAGAGCCACGCTGACTGGGTACATTTATTTATATTTATTGTGACTCCAGCTGAGGTTTCTGGAACGAGACCCTTGGCGGCTCCCCACCACTCAGCAATCCCAACTCCCTAGGGACCCCACATCTCCAGCCTGCCCAGGCAGCCCCAGCAGCACCCCCCCCCCATCCCCTTCAGAGACTCAACAAGCGCTTTTGCTACTGGGAAGTGCCCCGTCGGTTTCCTGTTAGGTCAGATCTTTTTCTCAGTGTTTAATCATGGCTCGCATCTACTCTTGAGTTCCAAGAGGATTTCTCTAAGGCCTGTGGGGCAGACAGGAGGAAAGGGCCAGGACCTGCTTGTGCCAGCATTGAGACTTCAGGGACCAGAAGATGTGAACCTGGCTCCCTGAGCTCCTGGCTCCGGCTACCATGTCTTTGTCTGTGGCTATTCTTAGATTACTCTCTTGTTCCTTCACTGAGTTTTCCAAGTGAGGGTTCTGCATGCAGGTGGGTCATGGGGAGAGGGCAGGCCACCTTCACCCACTCTCTTCTACCTTGATGTCTGACCCCATATCTAGGAGTTCACACCCTAGGGCTCAGGTGGGCCAGCTGTCTGAAACGGCAGCGTGAGGCCTTGTCTTCAAGGGCTCTTAGGCCTCCCCACATCTAGAACTGCACGGGCACACCTGTCTCTAGACGGTGCAGCCTGGCCCTTCTGGCCAGCCTTGCTCAGCTGCTATGTGCCGGGGCCCTCGCTAGGTCACGCTGTTAAGTGTTAAGACCCCATATCCGGGCAGTGCCAAGACTCTGTAGGTGTAGTACTGAGTAACTAACTGTCAATAAAGGCTGAGGAGCAACTGTGTGGCTCAGCGTAGAGGGCAGGGGCAGAAGGGAAACGATGGTAAGCAGCACGGAAGGGAAACCTGGTCCTCTGGCAGCAAGTTCCCCCTGAATCTGAGCCTAGGGATGCGGCCAGTCAGTGAAATTCATGGTGGCTGGAATTTACTGTCCCTCACAATGAACACGTGACAGGTAGCATTTTGGGAATGAGTTGTAGACAGTTGTCAGCTACTCCCAAAGCAGCGGCTCAGAGTACAAGTGTATGTGCATGTGTGTGTGTATGTGTGTGTGTGTGTGTGTGTGTGTGTGTGTGTGCATGCGCACTGGGGGGCCTGGGTCTACATGTGCCAGCCTCAGGCTCGAGAGAAGCCGCTCCAAGCTGGGGGCAGTGCAGCCAAAAGACTCCTGCCTTGTCATCACCCAAGACTTGGTAGGCCAGGGATGGTCACCACATGAGCGCATGCAGCCCTTGGAAGGCTGTGAATTAGTACTTAGTACTAAGTACTTGTGAGCAGCCATGTGGGTGCTGCTAACTGAACCCCGGTCTTGGAAGAGCAGCCAGTGCTCTTAACTGCTGAGCCATCTCTCCAGCCCTGAGAGTGACATCTCTCTTAGTACAAAGTACTTATTTTACTGGTGAAGAAATGGCAGCTTGGAAAACCCCAAATAACCATTACCAGGATCCTACTCCGTGTCTTTTCCATCAAGCGTTCCCTAAAACACAGGGGACCAGCAGAAGCACCGAGTCCCCAGCCACTCCTGAGACATTGAGGAGCCCACTGTCTTGCTGGCACCACGCTCAGCCCAGGGGGACTCTTGGACTTCGGGTCTCCTCTAAGGGGATAAATCTGCTGTTTTAAACTACAGTGTTACTGAGCCACACTGGTGTTATAAAGGTAAATGGGCCGGAAGAGGCTATGTACATCTAGGTGCGTTAGCAAGAGGCACCAGGTCCCGTTTATCCACTGGCTTAAGGAGGCACAAACTTCTCCCCCAGGACTGACTCCCTGTTTCAGACACCTGTCCCTTCTCCCAAAAGTACTTGCTGAAATTGGGGGTGGGGGTGGGGAAAGGTCGGAGCCCTGCTAACAGCTGGAAGTGGAACAGAGGGGCCAGAATGACCTCTTTGTTCAGGCAGTCCTGTGGTGTGATGCCTCAGGGCTCCAAGCCCTTCGTCCAAGGACAATTAGACAGATGCTGATATGACATCTGGCAACTCAGTGGCCTCCTGCCCATCATAGCCTTAGAGCACCTCATCCCCCAAGATGTGTCCCTCATCATAGTCAACACCAGGATACCAGAGCCACATCAGCGTCAGCGTAGTTCTGGGGACTGTTCTCCCTGCTCCCCTGGCCTTGGGGGTGTTTCGCTCCCGCAGGGATCTTCAGTGGTCTCTACCTCAATGCATCCCACTTTATGGGACCAGGCACCTTCTCTGTTTAACACAGAAACCTGGCGTCTTAGGTGTTTTCTGTTGCTGTGATAAAGAACATAGCTGAAAGAAGCTCGAGGTGAAAGGGTTTGTCTGACTTAGAGGTCATGGTCCACCCCTGAGGGAGGTCAGGACAGGAACCCAAGCAGGGCAGGACCCTGGAGGCAGGAGCTGATGCAGAGGCCATGGAGGGGTGCTGCTCACTGGCTTGTTCCCATGGCTTGCTCAGCCTGCTTTCTTATAGAACCCAGGAACCACCTGACCACCCAGGGTGCTAAGCTCTCTCATCAATTGTTACTCAGAAAAATGCACAGGCTCATTTACAAGCCATTTGGCTGAAGGTTACCTCATCCCAGATGGCTCTAGCCTGTGTCAAATTAAAGAAAAACAACTAACTAATACGCCTGGCCAAGCTCGCTGATGACCAATGTTCTGGGTGAGATATCATTCTCAGGGCTGGAGAGATGGCTCAGCAGTTAAGAGGACTGGCTGCTCTTCCAGAGGACCAGGGTTCAGATACCAGCACCCACGTGGCAGCTCACAACTGTATAACTCCCGTTCCGTAGGATCTGATACCCTCACAGAGACACACATGCAGGCAAAACACCAATGCACATAAAAATAAATAAATCCTAAAGAATATATGTGACCCCCTGGATGTTTGGCACAGGGGTTTGTTGTATAG
>CM053766.1:113020397-113032279 GCA_028658305.1 Pachyuromys duprasi
AGAGCCAAGCATAGCCGAGGCCCACAAGTTTCCCCCAACACAGCCTCAGGGCCATGGTGTAAACCAGGAAAGAAAGATGGACTCACTCCAGTCTCTGCCAAGCTGAGGTCTGTCTTCACCAGGCTGGATCTGTGTAGCATTACAGAACTGAGAGAGGTGGGGGGAGGGGCGGGGAGGGGAGGTGGATGGGGAGGGAGGGGAGGCGGAGCGATGAGCATCAGGTCCAGGTGCAGGCTGTTGGCCTCTGTGACATGTAAACCTAGAGCATCTCTCACGGGTTCGTGCCTTGTCTTAACTACTTGTTTCCCAGCTGCTGGCACTGCCACGGGAGATTGTGGAAATGTTGGAAATTGGGGGTCTCCCTGGAAGAAGGTTGAGGGCATCGGGACTTGGAAGGTTCCTAGTTCCTGGCTTAGGGAGAAGTGAACAGCTTTGGTCACATTTTCCCACAGCTCTGCCTTGCCTGCTCTGATGTACTGAAATCATGAGCTAGAACAAATTCTTCTGTCCTTTAGCTGTTTCTGTAGGGCATTGTGGTCACAGCATCAAATAACAGACATAGCAGGTTGAAAGGCCCAACTATTTTAAAACAATTTTTAAAAAAAGGTTATGTGTCTTGGTATTTTGCCTTCATGTATGTGCACCACGTGTGTAGTACCCGCAGAGGACAGCAGATGGCACCAAATGCTCCTCTCCCAGAACTAGAATCATGTACAGTTTTGATCTACTGAGTGCCAGCAATCAAACCTGGGTCCTCCTGAAGACCATCCAGTAGTCTTAACTGCTAAGCCATCTCTCCAGTCCCTTCAGTGATTTTTGAGCTTAAATTACTTTCCCACCTCTTTGAATGACTATAAGCGAATCATCCAAATCCAGAAGACAATGGGAATCAGAAAACATGTGCAGGCTGGCAAGGATGTGAAGGTGGAATGCCAGTACCTCCCTGCTGGTCCTTGACAGTTGCAAGGCAGATGCAGCCTGCAGCCTCCTACCTTGTGAGCGAACTGATGTACTCTAGCTACACAAGGGGATAGTGTCCAGCCTTTAAAAGGGAAATTATGACACTCGTCATAAAATGGAGGAACCTTGAGGATGTTGTGTTAAGTGAAACAAGCCAATGTGAGTTCAGTGATGACGTTCCCAAATCCGTAGCAGTAGAAAACAGGATGCGGAGGGGATGGGGCTAAGAAACAGGAATTCATTGCAATAGGTATAGAATTTCTGTTTGGCAAGATGATATTTAAAAAAGGGTGCTATAAAAAAAAAGTATCAGGTTTGGGTTACCACCCCCTTTGATTTGTTAGCCAGTGAGGTCCCAAAGACACCCCTGACCAAGGCTCCTGTCACTGTTCTTGGTTGCCCACCAGAGTTTGATGGTAAGAAGATCATGTTGCTGAACACAGAACATGGAGAAACCAGGATGGTGCTAACCTGGAAGTGTCCCCCCCCCCGCCCCCTCCGGCTAGTCTTGACAGCGCAGGAGTTGCCATGCACACCACGGGGAGGAAAACTAATCAACAGTTTTACCCATCTTTGAACTCTGTGAGCTACTACCAGCCTGGCAATTTGCGCCCACAGGTACAGAGGTGGCATGATTGTTCTGGGAGTGACCAGCTCCTCTCTGCTTGGGTTTAAGTGTGTTCCTTGGGGTGAAGTCATGCCTGCAACTGTTGTCGGGGTCAAGTACCATGGGGAGCTGTTGGCCCAGAGGATGTAGCATCAAACCATGCTGCCCTCTAAATCCTTTATCTTCACCATGAGTGCAGCTCCCAGCCCTCACCAGAGAAGCTCCTCTTTGCAGTGGGCAGCAGCTGACAGACTCACAACTCACCAAAATTCAGAAATAAGTGACGGCTGCATGCTCACATTTCTATAACTCAGCCTCTCACCGGAAGGCTCAGGGATCAGTGTGTGTGTGTGTGTGTGTGTGTGTGTGTGTGTGTGTGTTCTGTGAGAGCCAGGGGTAGTATCGCAGAGGACTGTGGCTAGTCAAATCTATCCCATCATGACAGACACATGGCTGCCAGCACAAGACCTAAACAGGATCAAGTCAGCAACATTCAGAGTGGACCGGGGTTCACGGGCCTCACCCTAGTGGGGGACACTGGCAGATGATGGCTGTAACAAGAGGGGGAGTTGGGATTTTTTTCCTCTGGGATGTGGACCCTGGGAGGGTGCCATGCTCCAGTAGTTGGCCTCACACCTAGGTCTATATGGGCAGCACTGGGTTAGTGAGAGGGAGGAGGGAGGAGCAGGAAGAGGAAGGAGAGGGAGGAGGAAGGAGAAAGGGGAGGAAAAGGGGAGATGGAAGAGAGAGGAGAGGAGAGGATGGGTAGAGAGAGAGGGTAGAGAGAGAGGGTAGAGAGGGAGAGGGGGAAGGGAAATGGGGAGGGAGGAGGGAGGAAAGAGAGAGAGAAGGGAAAGGAAGGAAATGAAGCTGTGAGGAAGATGTGGGGTAGTTCTAGCAGAAGCTGAGGAAGAGAGTGGGATTTGATCAAAACATGTTTTATGTATATATGAAATTCTCAAAAGAGTTTTTAAAAAATCTTTTGAAGGCGTGTAGGAGGTTGGGTGTCCTCTGTGTCACTATACACTGGAACCTGCTAGGAGGGAGGCCAGTATAGCCTAGCTCAAGGCTAGCCTGGGCCACACTGGAAAAGGGAAGGCTGACACAGCAGAATGCATGATACAGTAAGAACACCAGCCCCCAGCAGCGGTGTGACTCTGGTGGAGCCTGCTGGCCCTCAGCCTGGGTTTTATCAAGAGAGGATTGACGGATGGTTCCTCATCTCCCTCTCACGGGCTCATCTGCAGATGGCACAGGGCAAGGCCAGGCCTGGCATCAGCTGTCTTCTGTGGACCTGAGCTGGACATTAAGGCCTCTGTGCACACGGTGATTGCTGGTCCTTTCTTCCTTCCTCTGGGAGTGGCTGAGTGCCTCAGAGCAGGGACAATGGGGTTTGCAGCCCACAGACAAACGCTCACGTCAGTACGGCGACAAGCAGCTAGGTTTGTGTCTGGGATCCAGCTGGAAGTCTGCATAGCCCACCTCAGTGCCCCTTTTCCGGTCGCAGAGCTTACCTCCCTTTGTAGGGATCTGGTGGCACAGAGTGCCATTACAAAAAAGGCAGTGCTTAGGCTCAGCCATCCGAGAACGAGGCTGCGGCTCCCCTTCAAACCAGGGAAAGCATTTTAAATAGAATAAAAGACTCGAGCAGGCTCCTACTAGGCCCTCAGACATGGCTTGATCTAGGCATCCAAAAATTACCAATAGGCTCCAGGCCTCTCCTTCCACCTCTGTGGTACTTCCCCTGTGAGAGTTTCTCTCCACCCAGCAGCGCTGGAGAACTCTGATTGACCCTGGGAAAGATGCTGGACTGGAATAAAAGCAATACTTGATATTTGAGAGAGCAGAGTGAGCAGTCTCTGTGAGTGGGTAAGCTGTGGGGGGAGGGGATGAGGCGCCAGCGTATGGACAGCCAATTCCCAAGCGTAGTTCAGCTGCCGGGGAACACCACAGCCCTATGTCCCAGAAGGAAGGGGTTGTGCCCCATAGTCGTGGGCACTCAGACAGGACACGCCTCCTGCTCTGTGCTGTGTGACCGTGGGTGAGTGTCTTGACCTCTCTGAGATAGACCGTGTTGTCCTTGTCTGACAAGGAAGTAATGGAAACTGGAGTGAAAGATGCCCGGACCTCCTTCTTCCTCTCTCCCTCCCTCCCTACCTAGTTCCCTCCCATCCATCCTCCCTCCCTCCCAAGCAGGCTGTGCACAGGCTTTCAGATGTTTGGAATAGGGAGATTCCAAGAAGAGCTGAGAACCACCTAACCCCTCCACCAGCTGCCAGATTATTCCACAGAGTGAGTCAAGGCCAAAGAGCTTCCTTCAAAAAATAGTTTATTCTGCAGCCCTCCCAGCAGCCTCCTCAGCCCACTGGTCAGGGCAGCAGCTAGTCGGTCTGGGCTTTCCCCCACATGAAGAGGAGCTTGCCCAGCAGAACCCTTCATCCCCCAGAATGGCAGCAGTGGATCGCATGTCCCCCCTCGCCCCAGGCCCCCTCGGCTGCCAGGGCTGTCACTGGCTGACAGCTGGCCATTTCTGTTTCTACTCGGCACACCTCAAGGACCCTGGGTGGCGGACAGTTCCCTGGTGGCTGTGGCCTCAGCCTGGAGCGATGACCGACATCTTCAGATACACCACCCAGAAGGAAGGCTACCTTCCCCAGCCCGTCATTGGCACAGAATGACTCATTCAGACCCTGACACTGCAGGGCCTGTGGGTGCTGGGAAGGTCTTTGTGAGTAAACCCAGCATGCTTGTGGCACGGTCCTGGGGCACTGGTCCAGAGCTGCTGGCTCCTGCCATGGTATGAAGGCACAAGGTCGGGGCTCTCCAGGGGGAGGGGGCAGCCTCTCTGCCCTCAGGCAGCAGGGTACTTGGCATCATACGGGTGGCCAGTCTGCAGGAGGTGTGGTGTGAGGTCCAGCCCTCGCTCTATCTGTGAAGAAAGGGCTTACAGAGCCCCAGGATCCAAGGCAGTAAGGGTCCTGCAGCCATGCTGGATGCCAACCACCCAACATGGTTTGATCTTGGATAATCTCTCTAATGGGACAACCTGTCCATAGGATGGTCTCCTGACTCACCAAGGGCTACTCAGAGAACAGAATGTCATTTTGTTCTCTTAACTGAAAAAGGGAAATCATTTTCGCCCCCGCTTGGGCACAGAGGTGTCTAATAAGCCTCGTCATGGGAAGAGGTTTTCTTGGGTCTTGTCTGGCATTTTCTTTGGCCCATTTACTCTGGCGAAGGACACAAGGGGCCCGAGTGCAAACCATCGTGCAAGTGTCTTATGCTTAGCCAGGACCCTGGATCCCCATTCCACGGAAAACACAAGGAACTCAGTTTTAATGCCCAGTTCAGTTCACCTCAGAGAGGCAGCGGAGCTAGGTGCGGGGGTGCTGACCCCACCTGGCAGGGGCATAGCAGCCCTTTGTCCAGGAAGATGCTGGGCAGGAACAGCCACTGCATTGGGAGGGCTCAGGATGGCTATTGTGGACTTCCCCGGAGTCTTGGGAAGGCCTGCCGCGTGGCTATTCCATGGTCCAAGGCCCTGGGGATGGCCAGAGGTGCTCAAGGGGAAGTCGGGTTCTCTGTGGTAGACAGCAGCTGAACCACCTGTATTCGCTCAGCCGGGGTGAGGTGCTGGCTAAGATACGCCACACAGTCCATGGTCACATCTGGGTTTTCTTGAACCAGACTACAAGGAAGGAGAGAGACACCCTTGTCACTTAGTTCAGTGTCTAGGTGGCAGGATCCTTGTCTGGGTGCCATGTTCCCCTCGGGTGGGCCAGAGCTCAGGAAATCCTCTGATTTCCTCTTATCATGCTCACCCAGAGAAAGGGGAGGGGGGAGGGAAAAAGGAAGGGGCAGACGGTCCTGCAGGTAGAAGGGCTTCTGACGCAGGGGACAGGATGCCTCAGGGTGGCAAAGCCCTTTCCAGGCACTGGTTTTGTGATATCATCTGAGGTGTGACACCCCACTCCCCCAGCTCCAGCTTCACACCCCAACAGGGTCCCGGGGTCCTATGAGCCACCTCCTTGGAGACTATGGAAAGGCTGGCAGTGAGGGGGCCAGTCTCCTCAGCCCCTGGGTCTGTGCTGTGGTCCGTCTAATCAACCAGGTGCTAGCTATGTCACAAGCCACCACACAGACCCAGCTCTGCCCTCTCACCCACTGCAGCTCTGCTGCCGTCACCCCACCCTGGCACTGTGGCAGGCCCAGTGAGCCAGCGGCTGGCCACAGGCACGCCGCTCACCTTTGGATGGTCTTGAGGACAGAATCTCGCTTCAGATAATTGATGTTCTCCCGGATGGTGGGGCGCAGGCCATCCCTGGCTGACCAGTGCTGCTCCAGCCACTGGACCACCACCTGGTTGCTATCCCACAGGTAGGCCTGGGTCGGGGAGCAATGGGTTCAGACTCAGGTGGGGCTGTTGCTGCACGCACAGCAGCTGGCATCCCTAGACCGCCCCCCCCCCCGAGCCCGCATGCTGTGGCTCTCATCTCCCTGCTCAGGCCCACCTTGACGGCACCCTCGGTCTCCACAAACCAGCGTCGCAGCATGGACTGTGTGTGCTCGTGGCTCAGCTCAGGGCAGGCTTGGAGGATCTCCTGCTTCACCTGGGCCTCCAGCAGCAGCCGGCGCAGCCTCCAGTAGAGGAAGGTGCGCGCCGTCTTCCATTCCAGCACGTCCTGTGGATGGGTCCACCTGAGCACCCTCGGGGGGGGGGCAGGAAATGGCCGAGGCCCTGCCTTGCTACCAGGCGTGTGCTCACCTCATCCTGTAAGTGGGGATGCCGTGCAGGGCGGTGGGGGGAGGGGCGTGGTGTGAGCTCCCATCTAGGGAGACAGAGCAGGGCTGTGAAGCACCCCACAGTGCTAGGCCACAGGCCAGCAGTGTCCTCTGAAGCAAACGGGCATCTACAAACTCAATCTCAGGTTGCTTCCCACGAGAAAAAAGGCTGGCTAGGGGCATGGGCCAGCGGGCATGGGATGTCCTCTTAGGAGCAGGCCATGGGCCAGTGTCAGCACAAACAAGGATTCGAGCTTCTCTAAACACTGCAGCCATCTGAACACATTACTCTAGCATTTCCAAAGCCCAAGCCTCCCAGAGTCTTTAAGGACAGAGGCTGCAGGCTGCTGACACACTCAGGCTGAATGGCCTTCAAGTCCCCTGAGCCCCTACTTGCCTCTATCCCAAAACCCTATGCCTTGCTCCATGTCTGAGGCCCTGGTGGCCTTGGGGACCCTTACAGAAATGATTCCCTTCTCCAGCATGTGGCCCGGTGTGTCATGCAGGTCGGCGAACTGCACTGCCACCTGGTGGTAGATGGGGAGCAGCAGGTCCTCTCGGGCCTTCAGCTGGCCCTCCAGCTCCTTGCGGTCCTGGTCCGGGAGCTGGGCCGTCCCTGCAGGTGAGCAGACAGCGGTCAGGACCTCAGGGGCCCTGAGGGGTGGCCACATGGGGGTGCGGTGCGCTGCCCTGTGAGGGTCTGGGCTGTGAGGCCAACGCTCCTACATCAAGTTGTCCTGCAGCCTTGAAAAGGCTCTCACAGCCCCAAGACAGGCCTGCCCTGTGTTTCACACACCATCAGCTGCCATCTTCAGACATGTAAGAAATGTAATGAGGATACGCTAACTCCATGCCATAGCTCTGCCAGGGGGGATGGGCTGAAGTGAAGACAATGCTGTATAATAAGGAAATCTATCTTTAGAATCCTAATGGGGGGGAGGGGGCAGCGAAATGGCTCGGTGGAGAAAGTGCTCGCCAACAAGCCCGATGACCTGAGTTTGATTCCCGGGACCCACATGGTAGGAGGAGAGAACTGATTCCTGCAAGTTGTCCTCCGACCTCCACACACGTGTTGTGGCATGTGCACACACAAATGAATGTGGTTAAAGAGGGAACCTCATAAGAGGCATTCGAGACATAACGCCGACTGGACACAAACCCAGAGCCACAGAGGCCCTGCTCCTCAAGATGCAAAGGCAGAGGAACCGTCCAGTGGTGTAACAAACGTGTGCCCAGCACAGTTACAGACATCACCGGGGAGAAGGACATCACGGATCGAAGGTGAAGCAAAGCGCCCCCCAGATAGGATGGGTAAGATTGTTTCTCTCTGATGGGGACTTCTGAAGGGGCATTATCGTCACCAAAGTTCTGGTGTCCCCAGGGGCCCCAAATACTTCAGCCATCTCACGCTATGTGTTCAGAACAGTAAGCTGACTGGGCCGGCAGGATGGACACCCCTCACCTAAAGCGCCCTAAGGCCTGACCCTCTGGCGTGGGTAGAATGCCAAAGTGGAATGTTCCATCCCTTGCCCCAGAGATGGGCTGTGGTCAGAACGCAGAAACTCTGAAAACTAAGTTCGTGTTGACATCTGGGCCCATCTGCCAAGACAGCTCACTGTGGACATACAAAGCACAACTCTGCCGCCTGAGATGCTGCCAGTGCTTCTGGAGATCTGTGGAAGGCGCTGACTGCAAATGTGGCCTGGCTTTCGGGTCTCACAGTTTGACGGCTGTGTCTGACACATCCTCCTTCTACCTCTAACATGCCAGCGTTGGCGTCTTCACCGACCTGGGGGTGTCACCTGTGTGACCCACCTACCCAGCTGTGCCACGAGCTTCTTGCACACTGGGTCTATCCTTCTCATGGTCTTCACCAGGTCCTTCTTCCGGAACTTAATCTCCACGGTGCCCTCTGGCTCCAGGACACCTCCCCTGAACAGAGAAGAGGAAGCGGGCAGGGGCTGAGAACAGACACCTCAGCTCTCCTGCTCTCCTGTCCGGGCCCCTTTTTTTCTACTGTATTTTTCTTTGACTGTATTATGACTTTGTGTGCGTGGTGTATGTGTATCTGTGTGAGCATGTCTGTAGAGATCACAGATCAGTGTCAGGTTCTTCCTCTATTGCCCTCCATCTTACTTTTTGAGACGGGGTCTCTCACCAAACCTGGAGTTCACTGATTTGACTAGACTGGCCAGCTAGTGAGCTCCAGGGTTTCCCCTAGCCCTGCCCGATACCCTCAGTGTCAAGGTTAGCGAACAGGGCCATGTCCAGCTTCTTATCCTTCTCCAGATATTAGCCTCGGGGGATAACTCTGGGGAGAAAATCCTGAGGGACAAACCCACCTGCTCTCTTTGTCCGCGTACATCTCTATGCACAGGGGGTTGATGGTGGAGTCGAGGACAACCCAGGAACCCCCTCGGAGCTCGGCGCAGGGAGGGATGTAGATGAGGATAGGTTGCCTGAACAGCCTGAGGCCGTCCACGATGTAGGCTCCAAACTTCAGCATCTGTTCATACATGTCTACCAGACAAGGCCTGCTTAGGAGACGGGCCCCAGTGACACACCCACAAAGCCTGCAGCCTTCTCTGTCCAGGGCTGCTGACAGAGACTTGGGAGAGCTGGGGGCTGGTCCAGGTCCTGCTCCCTCCCTCAGTGCCCATGTGACCTTGGGAGGTTGCTGTCCTGCATGGGTGTGTCCTAATCTGAATGTGATCACAGGGACTGGCACTCTCTGAGGCCCTCCCAGCTCTGTCACCCTCTGAGGCCCTCCCAGCTGTCACCCTCTGAGGCCCTCCCAGCTCTGGGTGAGATGGCCCACCTCAGCCACACATCTGGTACACAGGGCCCTCTGCTCCGCCTCACCAGATCCCTCCAAGTCCCCCACAGCCTATGTGGTAACCCTGACATCAGTGACAACGACTCCATGTGGAGCCAGAGTGTGGGACTCCCACTGTAGTCCCCCTCATTCACAAAGGAGCAGTTTGGGGACTCAGGGAGGCCACCCAGCTGTTAAAGATACACAGTTGTCTCTCTCCCTCCTCAGCTGTCCTTCGGCAGCCAGTGGGAACCACTGTCTCTCTGGTCATCCTGGGTGACTTGGGGAGACGGCACCTCTAAGGTGAGCTCTGAGGAAGTTGGACGGACATACACCTTCCTCATCCTACCATGCAGGAAGGCGACTACCCAGGTCATGGAGGAGCTGGCAGAGCCCACTTCCCTGTCCTGCCTGTCACATGACCCCAGGAAGTCACCTGCCGCCCAAGCTCAGTTTCTCATCTATAAACCAGGAGGTGACCTGACCTTCGTCTTCCCCAGGCTGTTGAGAGACATGGTGGAGTGACCCAGAGGGGCTGCGCTTACCCTTCATGCCACCGGAGAAGCCTCTCCAGTTGGCAAAGATCATGAGGGGCAGGTGCTCCTGGTTGAAGTCTCTGATGACCTGCGCCGTCTTGTAGGCAGAGTCCGGGAACCACACCTGGCCCGCCTGCTGGATGATCTGCGACACGAAGTCACTTAGGTCAGAGAGTGACCCTGGGATATACAGACCATAACCAGTGATCACAGCTTCGTCCTGTACAGTTTCATATCAGCTTGATACAAGACAAAGTCATCTGAGGGAAGGGAACCTCAGCTGAGAAAATGCTTCCATGAGATAGGGCTGTAGCCAGACTATAGGGCATTTTCTTAGTGATTGATGGGGAGGGCCTAGCCCATCGTGGGTAGTGTCATCCCTGGGCTGGTGGTCCTGGGTTCTATAAGAAAGCAGGCTGAGCAAGCCATGGGGAACAAGCCAGTAAGCAGCACCTTCTACGGCCTCTGCGTCAGCGCCTGCCTCCAGGGTCCTGCCCTGCTTGAGTTCCTGTCCGGACTTCCTTAGATGACGACAGTGATGTGGAAGTGTGAGCAAATAAACCCTTTCCTCCCCAGGCTGCTCTGGTCATGGTGTCTATCACAATAGTAACCCTTACTAAGACATGTACCCATATAGGTGTACCAGAGTTGGGGATCCCCAGAAACCCAAAGCCCACACCCTTAGGACCTCCACAGGTCCCCTGTTCTCACGCACAGCCCGACAGCACACTAGCCGAGGCCTCATTGCAGCTCCCAGCAGCAGAAGTAGAGTGAAGGTGGGATGAAGAAGCCCAGAATATTGGGATATTATGGGTCCCATGGAGATGTGATGGGGAGACAGGCAGAGCCCCCAGCAGATCCCTGTTGGAGGTCTCTGCTCCCTGGCTCTCTGGTATGTGGACGTGTCTCAGGGCTGGATGAAAGGATCCGCTCCTGTCTACAGTGGTCATGGCTCCTGGCCCCTCACCTTGGCCTCAGAATCCAAGTTGGCGGGGTCAGCAGGGACAGCCACCTCCACGGTCCGAGTCTCCACGGCAATCACCCCCACAGGGATGCCCCCCAGCCTGCAAGGTGAGCACACATGAGTTCAGCACTGGGCTGCCCTGACAGTGGATCTCAGGGCCCCAGGGTGCACCCAGTCTGCTGCCAGGTGTTTCTGGGTGGGGCTGAGGGCACACTGGGAAGCTGGCTGCAAGGCAAAGGGGGGCACCAAATTGCAAAGAACCATTCAGAGTGATAGGTTCCCTGCTAGGGTGAGAACAGTCAGGGCAGGATGTCCAGGCCTCAGGCCATGCATCTAAAATGGCAACTGTGAACCTCACACAGTTCCCAGCATCCTCTTCTCACAACAGCTTCAGATTTTTGTGCCATTAGGACGAAACTTGGGACTTTGTAGATGCCAAGCAGGTGCTTTGCAACCTGGTCATTTCCCAGTTGTAAGTTGTGATTTAAATCATTATATGTGGCCGGTCACTACACCCTGGGCAGCTTGGGCAAGTCACATGGAAAAAAGGTTGAAGCAAGTCAGGATTGGTACCATAGGCCTGTTACACAGCTACTTAGGAAGCCAAGGCAGACCAAGAGTTCAAGGCCAGCCTGGGCTATACAGCAAGAGACTGCCCTGAAATAGAAAACAAAGGACATCTGGGTATAGCTCAGTGGTATAGCTTGTTGCCCGACATACATGATGCCCTGGGTTCCATCCCTGGTACTCAAACCCAGGGGCAGGGTGAGCGATAGCGAATACCACAGAGCCTGGCTCGAATGACACCTTGACATCACCACCTGTCATCCTGGGCTACCAAGAGCCAGAGCCACCACTCTGCCCTTTATCGGTGCAACACTCCTTACCCGGGTGGGTGGAGAGGTCTCCACAGGGAGGGCTCTGTGTGGTGGGTTCATTCAAGGACTGTACAAAAAGGGTTTGTAAAATAAATAGGGGCATTTAACTAAAGGCCAATGATACATTTACGATTCTGAAACTATGTGTGTGTGCCTGAGTTTACTGTCAGGCATCCTCCTCAATCATTCTCCACCTCATTTTCTGATACAGGGCCTGTCATAACCTGGTGCTCTCCAATTCAGCTAGACTGGCTGACCAGTGAGCTGCCGGGCTCTGACTCTGTAACCTCAGTGCTGGGATCAGATACACCACTGCACCTGGCTTTTTGTGTGGGTGCCC